>JANTQA010000063.1:7277500-7877500 GCA_027625915.1 Anaeramoeba flamelloides
ATTGTTTCTACATTTTGAAATTCAATAAAAGGATCAAAATCCAATAAATTTCTGTTTAAAATTTCATACAACAGAAACTTTTCATAAACTTGTAATTACAAACACCATTTGGATTATTACTATTAGTTTTAAAATAAAGGAAACAAAATTCCCATTTCAGCTTTTCTAAAAGAAAGATTTAATTAAATCCTGTGTAATTTCAATTTTATACATCAAACAATAAGCTTAAATTATTAATAATTTCATTTTTAGAATTGAGAACTTTGGTGATATATTCTAAACCTTGAAAGGTGTGTTTTTGTAGATACCTGAAGGAATATTTTGATCTTTTTGGGTTTCAATGAACCAATCTTTACAGAAAAACAGTTTCAGGTTCTTGAAATCTTGTAAAGATTTTTGTTCTGAAGAACCTTTTTAAAATTTAGTCTCAATGAATCTTATCGTTTTTTAAAGCTATTTTTGTTCTTATTATGCTTTATATAAATTTCAACAATGGTTTGAGATTTACAAGTTACAAGTTTGGGCAAATTACCTATTTTTCTTTTCTAAAATCTGGGTTTCGGTTACACTAGGATTATAATTTCTTTTAAATACTGTTCTTAATATACAACATAAAAAAGTGACCAAACAAATAAACAGATGCTCAGAAATGGCAAACTCTTTTTTAAAAACTCTTTTGGAAATAAGAAAAAAAGAAACTTACTAATTTTAACCTTTCTTCTTTCGAATCCCTGAATAAGAACAATTTGATGATATTCTTATCAATAAACACCTTTCAAGAACTTTTTTCTGTTTTCTGATTTTATAACAATCTCTCAAAAAGTCTATTTAAACAAAGAATGATTTTATCATTTTTTATTTTTTATCTTTTTTTTTCACTGATTTATGTTGGCCTCGTTTAAACAAAAACTTTTGTCGTTTGATCACGACATCCGTTATATGGCAATTTCGGATCTTAATAATGGTTTAGAAGAAGACAAACTAACTCTTGAACCAGACTCTGAAAAACAATACTTAACCCTCATTTTGGAAAGATTAGAGGACTCCTCAAGTGATGTACGAAGCCTTTCAGTCAAAATGTAATTCGTTTTACTTTTTTCTTTTGTGTTTCTTATTTACCCTTCCTGAATGAATTTTTCTTCTTTTAATTCTTCTCTTTTTTTCTTCTTTTTTTGATTATGAATCAATTGCCACAAAATTTCCCTCGGCTTTAACGTTAAAACCTGGTTATAAATTAAAAAATACCAAACAGACTCAAAAACTTTATTCCACACTTAAACCATACTTTAGTCAAAGAAGCACTTTCACATTCACTTAAAAAATTATTATCAGAAGAATCTGAAAACAAAGATATTTATAATATGGCTATTTTTAGTATAATTTCGGGTATTGCTGAGGACAGATTAGACGTCCTTGACTTTATTGCCAAAACAACAATTCCGAAACTTCTTATTGGTATACGCTCGGTAATGCTCTCTTTTTCTTCTTTAATTTTTGCTTGAATTCAAAACATTTTTACCTTTTTTATCCTTTTCTTGAATCCAACGTTGAGAGTTACTTATTCTTTTTCGGTCAATCGAACTACTACCATTTAATTAATATTTAAAAAGGCCGAATCAAATGAAGACAAACTCGTTTCAATTGATATCATTAGGGAATTAATTGTTAAATTTAATAAATCACTCCAAACAGACCACTCATCGATTCAAAAATTGTTACTTGAACATTTACGATTTTCTGCACCGAAAAGAGCAATTGAATGCCTAAGTTTGAATTTTTTTTTTTTTTCTTTTTATTCCTTCTCTCAAAAACCTCTTTTTGAATTTGTTTCTAAGGGAGAAAAATTTACAGACTTTTTTTTCTTTTGTTCCTAAAATTAAATCAGTGTCTTGTTGAAAAGTTGTTATGGGAAATTAATTTAACAGACGGTAAAAAAAAAAAAAATGAAAGTTTCTGTGATTACTAGATTTGGGTTTTACTGTTAATTTCAAAAAAAAAAAAACAAAATTTTCATTCGGCTTTCCAAAATAATCACATTCCAAGAATTAAAACAAACCATCAAAGCCATCAATTCTATAAGGTGAAATCAATCATTTAAACTGATTTATGGAATTAAAAATTAAAATTTTATTTTATAAAACCTTTTTTGTGGAAAGCTGAATGAAAATTTTGTTCCATTTATTTTGCAACAAATAGTATTTGTTGAATAAGAATAGTCAAATAAAAGAGATCAATGGAGAAATATTAAATGAGAAAAATTTTTTTGTTGGTTGCCCTCAAGTTTATAGTCACCACTGTGGATTTTCTCCAGACTCAAGAATCGTCATACTATATCAAAATGGCCTTATGAAAGTGTTCTTCTCTCAGGTTGAAATAATTCAAATTTCATTAAACAATCAATTTCACAGAATCACAACAAAAAAATAACAATAAACAAAAAAGTTTAAGGTACCTGTCCTTTACAACAAAAAGTCAAAATTTTAAAATAAACTATTTTTATTATTTTTGGCACACCCAAAATTTAAAATATCGAATTATTTATTAAATGTATTATTACAAATAGTTTTGACAATAACCTAAATAATTAGTCACTCATTAAAAACTAAATTAAAGGTTTAATTCATTCAAGACCCATTAGTGGTAAAAATATATATCAAAATAGAAAAAAAGTGAAGTGCCAAAAATTTTAAAATATGGTTTCTCAAAAATCAAATTTTATTAGAATCTGAAAATGAAAAAAAAAAGGTGACAATGAAAAAAAATGAAATAAAACTCTTTTTAAAATTTTAAAAAATATATTTAAAGATACATCATGAATATTATAAACTGGCCAGAATGGTTAATATCAAAGTTATCATGGATATGCAAAAATGGTTGAAAAATAGTTTATGCTATTGGTGGTATTCTCTACTTACAAATTTTGTATATTGCCAAGGGTCAAAAAATTCTGATCGACTAAGAAACCCAAAAAAGATTATTTTTTTTGCGAGATCAATTTTTTTTTCCATTTTTTCTGAAAAATAAAAGATTTAAATTGATTTTATTTCTCATATTATAAAAATTTTTTATCCTGTTTATTACTATTTCCAACATTATTATAAAATAACAAGTCTTTGATTACAGTAATATTAAAATAAAGATTTTTTTTTCTTTTTTGAGATAATTCTTTTGGTTAACGAAAAAAATTGATTTATTCAACTGAGTGAAAAATAATTGTATTTTTTTAAGAAGGCTAGTTATAATCATTAAAGTTTTAATGTCATGTAAAAATTTTACGAAGAAATTTTGTTTTTGTTCCAAGATAAAATTCAATTTTTCAAAATAAAATTTTCTTGAAGATATTTTCGAATCGAGTAATTTTATCTTCAAAATTCAGAATCAATTTTTTTATTCAAAAATGAATTAAATTGTAATAAGGATTCTTTTGAATAAGACCCAACAATTTATTTAAAAAATTTTTCAAAAATGAAAATTTTTTTGCAATTTTTTGAAAACCAGAAAACAACTTTTTTAAAACCTTAAAGAGAATAAAATTTTTTTTGCTTAATAGATCTAAATTTCATTGATAAACTTTTGTGAAAACTTATATTAAATATTCATTTATTAAATTACCTATACTTCAATAAGTTTTATTGGCTGATATTTGAATTGAAATATTAATTATTAAAAATAACAAAATAAAAAATTTTCTTTCTAAATCAATACTTTCCAACATAAAACGAAAAATATGTTTTCCCATTTCAAAGAATTAACTTAATTGTTAATGAAAATAACATTGGTTACTTTTTTTCGTTTTATATTGGAAACATGTGAATTTTGGATTTCAAAAAGAAACTCAAATTAATAAATTGTTTAGATGAGGTTAACTCATCCATTTCATAAGAACAAAACACAAATTACAAAAAAATAATATTTCAAAGATCTTGATAAGATTTCATTTTATTTTTAAAAAATACTGCTCCCTTCCAAGGATTTCTTTTTTTCAAAAATTTAAATTTAGAAAAAAAATTCAAATATTCTTCTATTTCAAAAAATTCAAAAAATAAAAAAGAAACTACAAATGATCTCAATAATAAAAAATTCAAAGCTTTTCAAAATTTAATAGTTAATAGGATTCTCAATTCCAAAAATTCAAATAAGAAAAAAAAGATTTCTCATCAGAACAAAAAATAAAATTAAACAAAAAAAAAATTTAGAGTATCTCTTTCAAAAAATTTAAATTTTGAAAAAAAAAATCTATTTTTTCTAGTTTAATATTTCTGTCTGGAATTTAGAATACGATTGACACACTTTGGAAAAAATTACTTTTACTACAATTTAAAAAATATCTACACCAATCAACTATATAATCTTTAATAAATATGTTTGAGAATCAGAACAATTTTAAAAAGTTGAAATAAAAAATGAAAATAAAAATTTTTTTTTCAGGTTTCTTTTTTTTTAAATAAATTTGTTTTCAGAAAAAAAAAACAGTAAAACATTCTTTGTGAAAACGCACATCATATTTATCACACAATTAATGTAGTACCAGAATTTCTTGTTAAACTATTACCAAGAATAATAACAAGTTCTTCTTAGATTATTTTTGAGTTCAGATCTGTTTACTAATAAAATCATTTACAGTTCACTAAACCCAAATATATTAGATTGAGATAAAAAAAAAAAAAAAAAAAAAAAATAATTTTTTTTTAAATAATTTCAAAAATAGAAATTTGAATAATAATTCCCCATTCTTATATTTAATCTTCTACTTATCTCAAATTTTAAGGTCAATTAACCTTTGTAGTTGGCGATAAATTATTTGAAGATACAATTGAAAAATTAATTGACAAATTGATAAATGAAAAGGAAATTAAATGGATACAAGTATATATTAAGACACTAACCACAATTACAAATGGTGTGGGGACAAGATTTGGAAAGTTTTTAAATAGATTAATTCCTTTAATTGTCAAATTTTGCCAAGAAAAAGCCTATGAAGAACAAGATGATCTCCGTGAAAATTGTCTCCAAGTAATCTCTTTTTTTTATTAAAATTTTCAAATACGTTATTAATTAAATTTTCAAAGAAAATATAAACAAAATTTGAAATTAAATTGAATATATTTCTTAAAATTAAATAAAAATAAAACAATAAACTGACAATAAATATTTAAATATATAGGCATTAGAAAGTTTCCTTTATAAATTCCCAAAAGAAGTTTCACAATATTTAGAAACATTTTTACAAATATTTTCAAAATTAATCCATTATGATCCAAATTTAATTGTTGATAATTCACAATCTGAAAGCTTTGAAAGTGAAAGTGGAAGTGAATCTCCAGGATTTAGTTCAGATAAAGACATTGATAGAGATAATGAATATTTAGATGATGACTCAGTGGGCGATGAAGATGATTCTGAAAACGAGTAAATAATTAAATAATTAAACCAAACCAAAAAAAAAAAAAAATTCTTTGATATTTATTTTTATTAAGTCGAAGATTGAAACTTTTAAAAAAATTACTTAAACATTCTAAAGTTCATGAAATTAAATGAACACATACACGAATGCGTCCAAACACACACACACACATACACACACACACACACACACACACACACACACACACATATATATATATAGATAAGGCATTTCCAAAAAAGTGTGTCATTTTTTTTTCTATATTTCAAATAATATCCTCTTTGAAAGTATTTCTAAAATAAAAAATTAAGATAAATATTAGTACTGTATAAAACGATGAACATTATTTGTTTTTCAAAATATATTCATTGAAATATTTCCAAAAAATGAAAAAAAAACTATACACTTGATTTTTATACAATATGAATCACCGCCAATTTCAATAAAAAAAGGACAATCTACAAGGACACAAAGGATTTTTAAACAATAAAATACATTTATAAGCTTTCTGTAAATAAGAAATACTATCAAGATTAAACATCTTGGGAGAAAAGTTGGAGTTGAGATAAAATTCATAAGTATTGTTAATTTTTCGCATATTATACTTAGAGCGAAAAAATTTTTTTGATCAAAAAGAAAATAAAAAATAGAAATTTTCATATCTTATATTTCAGTAATAACATAACAAAAAAAAAAAAATCATTTATTTTTTTTTTTTATTATTATTAAAGAAGTGTAAATTACACTCTAGTTGCACTTAGACTTAAATTCCCTTTCAGAAATTTAAGCCCGAAATCATAGATTTCACGATTATTAATGAATGAAAATAGTTTCAAACTGTTTGATTTGAAATTAGTTCATTAAGATTTATTTTTTTTTAATTTGTTATGAAATATTAATATATTATTTTCATAGGAAGGACATACCCATAAAAAATGATCAATATTTTTCGTTATTTCTTTATTTAATAAAGAGATCTAAATATTTGAACAACTATAGATCAAATAAAATAGGTTACTTTATTAAGTTTTTTAGAACTTTATAGATGGGCTGAGTCGATAAAGTTCTAAGGTTTTAAGAATAAGATTGGGTTTTACAAAATTGAGTTTCTTTTTTTTTTTTTTTTTTTTTTTTTTTTTTTTTTTTTTTTTTTTTGCAAGTTTCCCAAATCTTGTTTTCGCAAAATCCCAGCACAAGATACCAACTCGACAGCAAAAACCCAGCACAGGTAACGACTTGACAGATAATACGGAAAGTCCAATTCGGTTCACTTTGGTTGGCTTCAGATCGCATTCGTTGGATTCAGTTCTCTACAGTTGCATAAGTCCAGCCCAATTCGTTTTAGATCTGATCATTAATAAGTTTGGTTAGGTTAGTCATGACCAAGTCCACCAATTCTTATAATGGTTTTTTCCCCCTTTTGCCTCCCCAAACACCTAAAAAAACAAAAAGAGGAGGAACCTAAGGAAACCAAACAACTTAAAAAGGGAAATTTGGAAAAGGTAAAAAGTATAAAAAATAAAAAAAATCATTTATTATGAAGAATCAATTAATGATAATTAGTAATTTTGTGTATTTAAATAGTTTTAAGAAGATTGAATATATTGAAGAGATTTTAAAAAAATTACCCCTCTTTTTGGAAATAGCTTATATATATATATATATTATTATTATTACATAAAATTTACAGAATCTAACCTTAAAAAATATCTACAAAAAAAAAAAAAAAGTAAAAAAAAAAAAAACGAAAAATCTCAAGTTAAAATTAACATTATTTTTTAAACTTACCAACCCACTCTATAATTTCCCTTATTTGCTTAAAAATAAATATGTAATACAAAGATTAAAAAATTGAAACCAAAAAATAATGAGATTTTTTTGAAAAACTCAGTAGCTCTGTTAAACAATTTTAAGAGTTTTTCTTTAAAAATATTTGTATCCACTTTTTTTTATTTGAAATAGCAACATTAAAAAAACATTTCATATATAAATTAATGGTATTTTTCTAAAAAAATGAAAAAAAAAAAATAAATAAATATAAATAAATAAATAAAAAGTTATAGTGACTATGATGTCGTTGATAATGATGATTTAAGTTGGAAAGTAAGAAGAGCAAGTGTTAAATGCTTTTTAGCATTAATAAGAACCAATCCTAGGCAAGTAGTTAAACATTTTGTAAACATTTTTACATTGTTGATCTCATGTTTTAAAGAGCATGATTCGAATGTAAAAAGTCAAATTTTCGAAACCTTTTCTGAATTACTTGAACAAATAAAATTAATGAATATTAATTATTCTGAAAACCCAAAAATCCAAGATATTGTTCAAAACAATACAGAAAAGATTATGAGGTTATTACAAGTTCAAATTTTAAATAAGGACAAAAATAATAAAAATGAAAATATTGTTTCATGTTTGAAAATTACCTCATTATTATTCGAATTATTTCCACATATAAACGAACCATTTTTAGATAAAATAATGGAAGGTATACTTTTTACACTAGAAGAAAAAAATAATTCAAATACTGATATTACAATGGAAGCTCTACATTGCTTAAAGATTGTTATTTCTAAGGGAGAAAGGGAATTAATATTCAATTACTTAGAAAAAATATTTACAAAGGTTGGAAATTCGATAAAATCTCAATTTCAACGTATTTCTGTAGAAGGGCTCCAAATTTTTAATAAACTTGCATTAAAAATACCTAAAAATTCAATTAATAACACCCAAAAAGAAGAGGAGGAGGAGGAGGAAAACGCAATTAATATTGAAGATGATGATGATGAAGACGAAGATGATGATGAAAATGATATTGAAAATACATGGAAAAAATATGGAATCAAATTACATTCAATTACGTTAAATGTACTACGCTCCAAAAATACAGACCCAGTTGTCAAAGAATCATCAATTGTTGTATTAGGTACAATTATTTCCAAATTTGGTAATATACTAACTAAAGACCTTCCAGAAACATTTGAATTACTTTATGAAAGATTAGTTAATGAAATTACACGCTTAACAACTTTAAAATCATTTAGAATTATTGCAATTTCAAAATTGGATTTTTCAATGAAATCTATTATCAACAAATTAATCACACAATTAATAACTTTACTTCGCCAAAAAAAGAGAGAATTTAGAAGTTGGTCTCTTCGAACCCTGACTTCAATTTTTAAACACCATTCAAATGAAATCACTGAAAATGTTTTTGATGAATTATTTTCTGAAATGGAAAAATTAATTGTTGACCAAGATATGCATTTATCCCATATTACTATTCGCTGTGTATACACTATATTGGAGCATAATAGAAATACTATTGATTTAATTTTGGAAAAAATTTTACCCAAAGTTCATATTTTAATCCAAAGCCCATTATTCCAAGGAATTCCTGCTCAAGTAATTTTTTTTTTTTAATTTTTATATATATTTTTTTTTATTTTGTAATTCCTTTTTATTTTTACTCTCAACAAACCAAATTTGTTTCATTTATAAAGTTGTAAAAAAAAATTGAAGATCATAGGTAAATAAAATATAATATTCTTAAATTCAAATACATTCCTTACAAACTTGTTATCAATAAATAAAAAAAAAAAACTAAGAATTTTCGACTATAAAAAGATCACAAAATTAATTGTTATTATTATTATTTTTTATAAGAAATTTGCTAATTTAATTTCTTTATATTATTTTACTTTTTATTTTATTTTACATTATTTATCTAATTTGAAACTAAAAAAAAAAACTTTAAAAAAATAGACAACTTTAAAATTTTTTGAATATTTAATGAATTATGATCCAAATTATTTACCATTTGAAAAATTAAAAAACCCACTTTATGAAATTATTGAAAACCAAAATGATAAATCTTTATTAGTCCCACAATTTTTTATTTCAATAGCCAAAGTCTTAGCAACTTTAATCTTTAACATTCCAGAAGAGTTAAGTAATCAAGAAATTATTAACTTGTCAAAACAAATTGATCATAAAGAAGAAAAATATTCATTGTTTGCAATTTATGCGATAGGAGAAATTGGGAAATTAAAGGACTTATCAACACATAAAGATTTACAAAAGCTGTTATTGTCATGCTTTGAAAACGAATCAAATCTAGTTAAAGCAGCTGCTTCATCATCATTTGGCAACATATCTAGCGGTAATATCATCTTCTTTTTACCATTTGTAATCAAGACTATCCAAGAATCAACAAAGCATCAATACTTAACATTTAGATCACTTAAAGAGATCATTACCAATATTGATCCAGAAAATCCACAGTCAATAAAAAAAATTGAAAATCATATAGACATTATTTTAGAATTGTTATTCAACAATTGTGAAAACGAAAATGAAGGAACTCGCAAGGTTGTATCGGAATGCCTGGGGAAATTTTCCTTATTAGATCCAAAAAAATTTATTCCAAAATTAAAAGACAAATTGGAAACACAATCACCAATCGTCAAGCAAACAATTATCAGTGCAGTGAAGTTTATGATCCATAAAGACAAAACAGCTGCAGATCCAATATTGAAAGAATACATAGAATATTTCCTCTTGGGACTTAGAGATGAAAATTATAAAGTAAGGCTTGCAGCTTTGGTCACCCTTAATTTCACTTTAAACACAAAGCCAACCATATTGAAAAAGGTCATTAACAAATTTTTACCTAATTTATATGAAGAAACAAAGGTGAAGAAGGATTTAGTGCAAATCGTTAAAATTGGCCAACTTGAAAATGTAATAGATAAAGGACTAGAAAATAGGAAATCTGCCTTTGATACAATGATAATCTTATTACGAAATTCTTATGAACTATTGAACCTTTCCCGATTTATCGAAGTAATCATAAACGGCTTATCAGATATCAACCATGAAGTCATCATTCAGATCAATAATCTTATTTTGAAATTATTACAAAAAAATAAGCAAATAATTAAAACACATATAGACCAATTTTCAGAGGGATATAAAAAAAACCCATTAAAAGTTAGACCCAAATCAGATGTTAGAAGAGACCAACAAATACATGAAGAAATGGCTTACTCATCTTTAAAAGTCATTTTCCAAATTTCTCAATTTGCTGAATCAGCAAAATCAAACTCTTTTAACCATTTAATGCAAAATGTCATTAGAAATGATGAATTTATGAACAATAAATTTACTTTACTTGAATCAAACTTTGACGAAAATTCATTTGAAGTGGACTGGTCGTTAAACGAATTTAATGAACCTAGTTTACAATCTTATTATTAAATAAAGTATTTTTTAAAATAATTTTATTTATTTATTTATTTATTTTTTACTTTTATTTTCATTACATACGTAACTTTTGGATATAAAAGTTTTATTTTTAAAAAATTTCGTTTTATTTGATTTTGAAAAAAATAAGATTACAAATCAATTTGATTTTCGAAAATAATTTGATGTTTATAATTGTAGTATTAAATTTCCTTAATACTGAAAATAGGATAAAATGTAAATGAAAATAATAATAATAATATATACATTATAATGATTGATATAGCTAAATAGTTTTGATTTAATTAAAACTTAAAATAATAAGAAAAACAAAAAAACAATTATTTTCAAAAAAAATTAATGAGAATTTTTTATAAAAAATATTATCAAGGAGAAGGACTTTGTATATTCTAAGGGGGTAATTTATCATTTATTATATTTACTCTAATTTCATAGTTCCCTTTTTTTAACAAAATATATCACAAACAAATCAATGTCGAATTTTTGAGCTGATTAAATCTTAATTCTTAGAAGTAATATAAAAAATTTAAATCAGAAATGAAATTAAATTTATGGAATAATAATACCTTGTATTAAATCCTAGTAAAGATAATAATAAAGATATCAAAAGAGTTATCAAAAAATAAATATTTTGATATTTTTTATAATAATGAATCAATGAAATTAATTTCCTCTTACTTCTGTTAGGTTTTAATTTAATTTAAGAAATAAAATTAAAACTTCAAAAATTTTCTTTTTATTTCCAAAATTAAAAAAAATCTAACGGCATTCTTTCCAGAATTCAATGGAATTGAGTACAATCAAACATTTTTCTCCATTCTTTTGAATTCTGGTAAAATTTTCGTTAAGTTTTCTCAAGTTTTCTGTTTATTTATAAAATCGATAGATTTTCGTTAGGTTTTTTTTAATTTTGAGAAATAAAAAGAAACTGTTAATAAATTTTCTTTTTATTTCTTAAATTAAAAAAAACCTAGAACACATTACAAATAAAACATAAAACCTCAAGAAAACCACCTTTAACCTTTCCAGAATTTAAAAGAATTGAGTAAAATAAAAGATTTTTATACATTCTCTCAAATTAAAAAAAAATCTAGCAACTTGAAGGCACTCTGCAGCACTTGTCAACTTTTTCCTAACTTCTAATTTTTTTTATCGAAATTTCAATAAAGAACCATAATGTTCTTTAACTTGAACCAATGTAAAAATAAATAAAAGTATTCAAGATTCTTTATTTTGAATAATATCAAAGATATTATTCTTATATTTTTGTAAATTTGAATTAAATTCTTGAATCCAATTTATTAGATTTTCTCATTAAAATGGACAGAAACGCAAAAAAAATGATAGATATCATCATCAATTTACAAGTTAAAATATATCTAACTCAATTGTAAGAAAAAAATTTTAATTTATTTTTATCATAAACATATAAATATCTGTTTATCTAATTTGTGAAATTTCACCATTTTAATAGGGTAATAAAACACTTCCAAATTATTTTGATATACATTTGGGAAAAGTTTCAGATTTCGCCAATAAATTAAAAAAAGTGTAACAAAAACTTAGAAATAATAATAAAGAATTATCGAATATTAATTTATGACAAATAATTTGAAAAATTAGATTATTAAAATCTTTTAATTCATTCAACCATTAACATATTGATGAGAAATATATAATAATAAAATAATAACTTTAATTATTTAAAATCTTGGATAAATACATTTCCTACTGAGATATGTTCAATAAATAGAAACACTCCAGTTCTTATTTATAAAACAAATTTAAATAGGAAAATTTAGTTATTTCGGTACAAAATATAAAATTTAAATTCAAAAAAAAACAAAAAATTTTGCTCTGCCTTATCTTGAAAAATTAATAAAATCCAACCAAATGATTAATATTTAAATTAATTCCAATTCAACAAATTTCAAATTTAGAAAATAAATTTGTAATTATAAATAATATTGGCGAGATTTGAAAAGTCTCAAGGTACAAAAATATTTCAAAATTATAAAAAATCATAATTATATATTAAAAACCCGAAAATATTTTAGTTATCCCTCAAGCTCAACAATTCTAAAATTCAGAATATTTTTTAACAGCTTAAAAAGATATTAAAATATAATAAAAAAAAAATACAAATAATTTATGTTATTTATGTTTAAAATATAAACAAATATAAAAATAGAGAAACTATTGAATGTTTATAAATGTGTCATTCCTACTATGAAAAAAATAGTTTAACATTTCTAAATAAATTAAAAGAAATGAAAACTTTAATGAAATAATATTAAACTGTGATAATTTAAGATTTTTTGCATTAATTTACATTCTTAAATTCTAGGATTTTTATTCTTAAAAGTCTAAAATAATATTAAAATATATAAACATCTAGAGTGTAATTTACACTTATTCTTCAGTAATAATTATCTATGATTTTTTATTTTTTATTTTTACTTGATTGATTTAGAATTACATTGATTTCCATTTTTTTATTGATATGAAAATCTATTAAGGTATTTCCAAAAAGTTGGGAATTTTTTTTTATATTTCATAAAAAATCATCTTTTTTAGTGAAAGTATTCATTAATTGGCATTACCAAATTAAGTTTAATATTAATACCGATTGAATAAATGGTTAGTGTATTGATTTCAAAATATGATGAATGAAATATTCCCAAAAAATGAAAAAAAAAAATAGCACTTTTTTTGTGCTGAAAACAATGTAAGACCAATTTCAATAAAAAACTGAAAATATGGAAAGGGTACAATTGATTTTTTAAATACCAAAATGTAGTTCTATGTTTTCAATTATATTGAAAATTTTTTGAGATTAAACAAGTTAAGAAAATTGTTTTTTTGAAACAAAAAGACAACAATAAATACCCATTTTAACTCCTAAAAAATATCAGATAAAATCGAGATCAGAAAATTTCATATCTTTTATTTATTTAATACAATACTAAAAAACAAATTGAATTATTACCAAGAATCAATAAAAGATGGTTAATAATTATGGATGTTTAAATAATTTTTTGAAGATTGTATTTTTATAAAGATATATTTTAAAATAAATTTGCCCCAATTTATTGGAAATAAACTCTGTTTCAGTCAAAGGAGCCCAATTTTTTTTTCAAATATCAATTATTTTATATAATTGACCTTTGAAGAACAAATAAGAAATAAGCAGAATAATACACACCAAAGAATTGTTGATATATCTCTGAAAGAAAACTAATTAATCAATAAATTTTCTTAAAAATTGAAAAACTCAAATTCTTAGGGCCCTATTGAGAAAAACAAGGATGTTTGTTTTGAACTTCTACTGGTATTTGAATAATAAATATGAAACATTTTTCACTTCATTTTCCATACTTTTCTTTTAGAAATTAAGCCCCCAAACAAGGTTTTTTGGTATTTGTGGACTCTATTTGAAAAAGGAAATGAAAATGAAGTGAAAATTTTTCACATTTATTAAACAAATATCCAGATCAAAGATCGAATTGAATTGCAATAGAAATCAATAGATTTCTCAACAATCTTTAGATGGTTTCAATGACATTAGAATAACACGTTTTTACTAAGTGACTATTGATCTTGCAATAAAAAAAATTTTGCAACTGAATTAGGTTTAAAAAAAAAAACGCTAAAAAAAAACAAAAATGTGCAGAAATGTGAAAAAATGATTTCAATTATGAAAATTTCCAAAATAAAATTTTTCTTCTAATATCTATGCAAACCCTTTAAAAACGTGTATTATACCATTGCAACTGTGCCCCTTTGACTGAAAAATAGTTTAGCTTATATTTGGTATCTATTTCATCCCTTATTAATTAAAGTATTCATTTATTTTGTTAAAGAAATGATTTTAAAAATTCACTTCAATATAAACCGAGACACTCAAAAATGGTAAAATATCCCAACACTTTTAAAACTAAAAGACAGTTTGATGACATTATCTTGTCATTATTCAAGGATATAAGATTTTGTTAAAAGTTATTTTATTTTTTTCAAACAAAAAATATTGTGATACCCAAATCTTTTAACATCAAAATTGAAGGAATATCTCATTCAACAATATAAATCAACAACAATTCAAAAAAACAAAATAAATACTTGTATGAATTTTTTTCTCATTTATGTGTTGTCACTTTTTTTTTTTAAAAAAAAAAATAGCTCTAAAAAAAAACGAAGGAAATGAATAAAAAAAAAAAAATAAAAAAATAAAAAAAAAATATTTAAAATAAAGAGAAGAATAATCGAAAAACCATTTAGGTAATTAAATGAATAATTTAATTTTTATCACAAACAACTTTTTTCAGATGATTCATGAAAACTTGAAAACTCACATCATCGGTTAAACCAGAATTTTGATTTTCTTCACTGAATTGGTTATTTGAAGAAGAAGAAGGGTTTAATCTAGAGAGCAAGAATCTCGCTGGACTTGATCCCTGGTCACATTCGATAAATCTTGGGTAAGGGAATCTATTTGACATTATTACTTGTGCTTCCTGTTTAGGAAGTTCTAAAAAGGAGGCGAAATCTTTATACTCTTCCATTTCGTGATAGCCTTGCTTGATCCAATTTTTGATTTGTTTACCACGATGTATCAAAACCAAAAAGAAGGTATCCAATAATAATACGTTATCCTTTTGAATCGAGCCCATATTTAATAGAACAGGGCTTGGTGGTCCATTCATTGAATATGATTGTAAAATTGGTTGAAACATCAGGATTGAATTGGAAACGTTTTCGTTATACAGGGAATGCGAAAAATAAGTTGTTTCATCGGGGCTGTCACCAAAAATATTTAAGAAATGACTCCTTCGGAGATGATACATGAATTGTGGATAATAAGAAAAATAAGGAGAAAGTTGGAAACTGGAAATTCCACTTTTATCAAAATAAGCAAATTTTTTACAAACTTGGATTAACGATTTATCTAACCACCTTAAAACAGAACCAGTTTTTTCAGTTTTCGTCCTTTCGACTGCTAATCTTGATACTATAACGGCTGCAGTTTCTTGGTCAAATGACTGTTTAAGCATTCCTGCATTTGAAGCAAAATCGCCGAAAAGATGTCCAGATGTTGTTACCCTTACTCTAATTTTGCCATCTGAATCATATGATATTGTTTTAAATTGAACAAGACCGATTTTTTTTGGTTGAATTGGTGTTTTTTCATCATTGATCACTGAAAAATAAAATGCAAAATTTTTTCGTGGATCTAGTGTATTAATTTTCCATCTATTTGTTTTACCAATACCAACAGAAAACTGTTTAGTATTTTTGAATTTTTTTTTTTTTTTTTTATTTTTATTTTTATTTTTATTTTTATTTTTAATTTTTAATTTTTATTTGGTGAATAATAATTATTATTTCATTGTTTGATAAAATAAAGAATATATATGAAGAGTAAGGAATTATCAAATAAATTCAAAATATGAGAGGAATTGAATTGTTTATTTTTAAAATAAACTAAAATTCAAAATTTAGATACAGACGAATTATTGTCGAAAATAAACATAAAAGAAATCTATGATGTTACCATAGAATACATTTATGGCCAATATGACTCAACATGACTTTACAAAAAAAGGAGTTCAAAACTCAAATAACTTTCGATCACACAAATTCACCTAAATTCCACCAATTTTCAACTTTTTTTTCCATCTATTTTTAAATTGATAACCAATTTATACTTTTTCTGTAATTTTTAAATTCTTTTTATTTTTTATCTTTCTTTTTGTACAGACTCTTTATTTCAATTTTGTTTTAGAAAACTAAATTAAGTTTCAAATGCTTCTAATGACTGTATCTATTTTAGACGCTCTTTGAATTGTAAGTTATAAATTTAATCACTTCAAAATTCTCTCATTACTAAATTAAATGTTTCTTTCACTTAACCCTTAACAGTAACAATAAAATTCAAAATTTTTATTTTTTTCCATTTTTCCCCTGGTTAAATCTTCTTTATATTGGGAAGAAGAGTTACAAAGGAAAAAGATCAAGTGGTTACTTGCTAATACTATGACACTAAAACACCAAAGTATGAGTAACTTGAAAAAAAAAAACTAAAAAGAAAAGGCTAAAAGTGACCAAAGGTTTAAAGCAAAATGAGATCAAAAAAAAAAAGAAAATACAACAATTAAATAACGATCTCCAAGTGAACATTCATGATCAATTATCAAATTATTAAATCAAGCAAAAGTATCGTGGCTGTGATTTTGGGAAGTTCTTAATTAAAGATAGCATTGCTTGTTTTTTTTTTTTTTTTTTTTGATATTTTACCAATTGCTTCTTATAAACCTCCTTTTTAAATCACAATTTTTTTTCTTTTTCTTTTTTCCTTTTTTCTTTTCAATTTTTTGCTTTTACTTTTTAAACATAAAAATAATTTGGGACCTGTCTTCCCCTTAAACAATCGTGAAATCTAGGATTTTATGCTTAAATTAACTTTTAGGAAATTTAAGGAAAAGGACATTTAGAGTGTAATATACAATTCTTCCATCAATAAATAAAAATTTAAAATTTTTAGCAAACTTAAACCATCTAAAAGAAATAAAAATACAATATTTTCATTCAATTTAAAAATATTTTTGATTTTTTAAATATATGATTATCATTTTTTTTTCTTTTTTTGTTTTTATTTTCATTTTTTTGACAAATTATCTGACCTGTTTTGTTTGATCTAAAAAAATTTTTTTGGAATGATTGATATTTGGTTAAATCGAGTTTCTTTTAAATAGAAAAACTCAAATAAAAATTACTTTATAGTGTATCTAATACTTTGATCAATATTTATTAATATAATTTTAACAAATTTACAAATACTTGTATTTTGTTGTGACCGCTCCAAAATTAAATAAAAAAAAAGATTAAATAAAGAGAAAGAAATTCAATCGAAAAAATAAAATGTACCTTTTCATTTATTTTTGCTTTACCAGTTTTTTTAGATTTTTCAGCATTCCCAATTAATCCAAGAATTTGTAATTCTGATGTAGTATTTACTTCTAAAAATGCGTTAAATCCTGTTTCTAGAATTACTTGTTCTTCTTCTTGCTCTTGCTGTTGCTGTTGCTGTATTTTTTTTTTATTTTTAAATAAATATAAAAAGCTATTTAAAAAGATATCTGAATTGAATTTATCAGTAATTAATAATTCGCCTCCAGTTTTGGAAATCAAAGTTCTCATTTCATAGCAGCCCACTTGATCGAAAGAACATCCAAAAAGATCAACTGTAATACCAATTTGGTGGGCAATTTTACCTAAATTATCATAAAACGAAAATGATTCTTTAGTATATTTTGCAGTGCCTTTCAGCAAGTCATGATGTGAACGGATAGGGTTGTCAAATTCTCGGTCAACAACTTGTCCCTTTCCCTTTGTACACGGTCCAGTTAAAAAAGTAATAATTCTTCCCCCAATTCCTCCAATTGACTTGATTTTTAATAAATCCTCTTCTTTTTCAATTTTACCTAGATTTAATTTTAAAATCCCAAAATATCGCGCCATTAACATTATTGCTAATTGTAAACCGGTTCCAACACATCTTTGGGGTCTAATCCCTTTTTTATTTCCCCATGGGTCTTGTTTTAAATCTTCTAAAATCTCTGACACTAAAAATTCACATTCTGAAATTGGTCTAAAAAATTTATGAATTCCAGCTGGTTTGTCTCCACTTTGTGTTTGTGAGATATTTGTTCCTTAAGAATTATTATTATTTGGGTTTATATTTTTATATTTTATTTTTTAAAGCAAAAAAAAATTAATGAGAAATAAAATGGTAATCGTAAAAGAAAAAAATAAATGTTTTTATTTGTTTAATTCGAACATTTGTCTAAAATTTGGAAATTTTTTATATGATTTTTTTGTAAAAAAAAAAAAAATTACAAAAAATTGAAAGAGGGTGTCATATGGTAAAAACAAAAAAAAAGAAAATTTATTTAATAATCAGAAATTCAATTGTATTAGTTTAATGTTAATTGGAGTATTTGAGTGTTTTTAAGTAATCTTGAAAGTTTTCGAATTGAAAGTTTAAATTGGTTTTTTTAAAACTCTTAAAGATCCACTTTTTGAATTATTTTACAAAAAGTAAAAAGTATTTATTGTTTTACATTTTTAAATATTAAAAGTTTGTGGCTTGAAGGTGTTTTTTTTTAAAAATCATTAATCCAAAAATTTTTTTCATATTTTTTTAATTCTTTCGATTGTATTTTTCCACTTTTTTTTTTTTGATAAAAAACAGTGTTTTATTGTTTTTTTAACGTTTGTAATACTTTTTTAAAGACAAATTCTTCGGAAAAATTAATTTTGTATTTTTATTTATTAAAAATTTTTTGAAGAAACTGATCTATTTTTCAAAAATAAATTATTTTTATCATAAACCATTTTCTAGTCAAAGGGGGGTCTAGTTGTAGGGTGAATTATATATGCTTAAAGGGTTTGAACGGAGATTAAAAGAAAAAATTTATTTTGTAAATTTCAAAATTGAAATTATTTTTTCACTTTTTCAAATTTTTTTTTTTTTTCAATTTTTTTTGGGAACGTAATTTAGTTGTAAATTTTTTTTTTATTACAAGGTTGATAGTCACTTGGTAAAAATGTGTTATACTAATATTACTGAAACAGTGAAAATGATTGTAGAGAAATAATATTTATTTCTATTGGAATTTTATTTGATCTTTATATTTGATAAATAAATGTGTAAAAATTTTCACTTTATTTTTATTGCTTTTTTCAAATAGAGACAACAAATACCAACAAACTTCGTTTGGTGACTTGATTTCTTAAAGAAAAGTATGAAAAATGAAGTCAAAATTGTTTCTTATTTATTATTCTAATACCAATCAGAAATCAAAATGAACATTGTTGTTTTTCTCAATAGGGATCTAAGAATTTGAGTTTTTTCAATTTTCTTAGAAAATCTTTTGATTTTTTAGTTTTATTCCAATTGGATTATCAGCTATCCTTTGATGTGTATTATTCCACTTATTTCTTATTTAATCTTCAAAGGCCAATTATAGATAATAATTGATATTTGAAAAAAATGTTGTGAAACTTTGACTGAAAGAAAGTTTAGACTTTCATGGAAATTGGTTTTGTTTTTTAAGAAAAAAGAAAAATAAAAAAAAAATTAATAGTTCTTTATGCGTCTAATATATTATATCAATTTTTTTTTTTTTTTAAGGATAAATAATGTAATGGAAGAGCGAATTGGTTTTTATTTGTTCACAACTAATGAAAATTAAATGAATTTGATTACTGGGATTTGTGCTTATGTAACCTTTTTAGAAATGAGCATTAACAAAATTGTATCAATTTGAAATTATTTAATTTTATTTACTCTTTAGAGTTATTTGAAATTATTAAAATCACCGTTTTTGGTTTATTCTTTCAGATGGATGTTTTTATATGTGCTTGTTTGGAAATTTCAAGTTTTGTTCGTAATTTAATTAGAAAAAAAAAATTTGATTTTGATTTTTCAGACTTTTTAAATAGAAAAAGAAAAATAACAATAATCATTTTTTATTTTTAATTGTTGATTAACTTTACAAACAATTAATAACCAGACAACAAATATTACACATTTAAAAATTATTGAAATTTTCACGAGAAGATGGCGGTTTTCAAAACATCCATATTTTTATCAGAGATATTGCTCATCAATAATACACTCCAGAATATAATACTCTTCTAGTTACTAAGGGCAAAATTATCTCTTAATAAAACCGTTTTTTAACTTTAGTTTTGTTTTAAATTTGAAAATATGAACTTTTTAAAAAACAGAAGTTGAGGAAAAAAAATCTATATAGTTGTTGAGTTGGAAGTTTTTCTTTTAATGATTTAAGAAATTGGACTAAAGCGATAGATCTAGAACATCTCGATGTTTTTTTTCAATTCATAAAAAAATATTGCAACAAATTCAATTTATTAAAAACACTAAATTAGGAGAGCAAAAAAATCGATTTTTTGTTTTAATTTTTTATTGATTATTAATCATATTTCAACTACCTTTTAATGAAAATTGTATTCTTCTATTTACCAAAGGATATATTTTATTTTATGATTAATTTATCTGAAAGTAAACAAAAAAAAAAACAAAAGAGACAAAGTTTCTTATTATTTCCCTTTTCACCCAATAATATTGTTTAATATTTGAAAACAATCAACAATAATCAAATTGGATATTGGTTAGATTTTCAAAAGAATAATTGTGCTCTACAAATGAAATGATTAGTATAGCAAAATCAAATGATTAAAAATTGAATAATCAATTATAGAAAATATTTTTATTGATGAACCTGAGCATCCAACTCTTGCGAACTCAGACAGTTCGTATTCTGAAAACGATCCTTTTAATAACATTTCAAAAATGACAAAAAAAAAATAACATAATTGATTTTGTGTTGGGAACATCTACTTCTTGTTTGGTTCGCTTTACTTTTGAGTAAATGATCTTGGTTTTGGCTTTGCCTACAAAAAAAAATAATCAAAAAACAAAAAAATAACTAATAATTGTCTTTATTTTGGAAACTTTCTTTTTTTTTTGGCTCAAACAGTTCTTATCTATGAAATGGTCCTATAAACAACAATTCAAAAACAAAAAAAAAAAATAAAATAATAATTAACTTTGTGATGAGAACCATCTTCGTGTTTCTGTTCACTTTACTTTTCTGTAAATGATATTGGTTTAACTTTAAAATGAAAAAAAAAAAAAAAACAATAATACAAAATGGCATGTACTCAATGATTTTTATAATCGAATCTTATCTCAATAATGATTATTATTATTTAACCAAGAATGCATTCTATTTGATAAAGCTTTTTAAGTTGGCACTTAAGATATATGTGAAAGAATAAAACAGTAAAAAGCCTAAAAAACAATTAATTTTTTCTTTTTCCGAATAAATTCTTTTTCCAATTTTGATTTTGAACTTTTTTGTGTTTAAATTTCCTTCCAAAATAACACCAATAGTGGTCAGAAACATTTAAAATGTCCATTTTTTCGATGAGATGGCGGATTTGATAACAACCATCTTCTAGTAAAAATAGTCATTTTATTTTGTTATAAATAGACTGGAAATTCAATTGTACTTTGTAATATATTCAAACTTTCAAAGACAAATAAATTGTTTTTTTTTAATATATTTCAATTTATTGTTATATTTCAGACCCTTAATTGTTTTTTTCGAGTTTTGAAATTAATTTAATTTTGTATAATGGTATTAAATAGCTTTATTTCAATAAATTGAATTCATCGAAAGTTTCAGAAAAAAGCACTAAAATATTTTTTAAAGCCATGACTCCGGAATATTTTGGAACAGTTTAAGTATATGAAATCAAGGAGCGACTTTCGGTGTGGCAACATGTTATTAAAATCATTTTTTTGCAATCATAACCGCTTAACTGTTGGAAAACAAAACAAACAAGTTTTGTTCATTGGGCTGAAGTTAAAATAAAGAGACAAATATTTCCAATGTTCCAAATCACATTCAGGTTTTTGTTGGTAACCAAAGAAGAAAAATAAACAAGAATTTTCCTCTTTTTTTTTGAAACAAAATGGGAGGGGTAAAATAAAAAAAGTGTTGTTAGTATTTGTTCACTGAGGGTTTGTTGTCAAGGAGTCAAAAATTAAAAAAAGAAAAAAAGAAAAAAAATTTTCAAAAAAAGCAAGGAAAAAAAATATAAATATTTGATGTAACTCGAAGAATAACTCTAAAATTTGCAAAATATTGAAAGTAAGCTTCAAGAATTGCTTGTATGAAAGAAAAAAAAAAAAAAAAATAAAAAAAAAAAAAAAAATTAACAAACTTAATTGTAAAAGATCCTGAATTTTTTCGAACGTGTATTCACGAGTGCCCCTTAGAATAAAAGATTTTGGACAACTGGTAAAGCTTAAATCATAGATTTGTAAGGCCGTTCCAAGGGTGACTAAACAAACTTTTGCTTGTGGTGGTAAAAAAGCAAAGGATTGCACAATTGCATCCTTCATTGCATCTAGTTCCTCTTGTGGGCAATGAAGATCCAACAAAAATAAAAAGACTGGCGTGTTTGGTATTCTGTTTTGTTGTTGCTGCTGTGGTGGTGGTAACAGATATTCGACTGTTGTAAATTTCTCAATCAACTCAGCAGGTAGGCTTTGTTCTGAAATTCCGTAATAGCTTTGTGGGAATTGGTTTCGTTGATAACAAAATGGACAAGACCATGACTTCCCATTAAAGTCAACACTGCAAAAGGGATTTAAAATGCAACCACAAGATCGACAGTTGATCGGTTGATAAGGCAACTCAGGGCATGTTGGAATCTCCTTTTTTGGTGAGTAGAGACACCCCAAGGGGATAATTAATCGAGACTCTTCTTGCTTTGAATTTGGAAATATATTCCAAGTCCATCTGATCCCATTTAAGTCTTCTTTTTGAATAAAATTCATTTTTAACAAATCAAAAAAAATAAAAAATGGCAGAAAAGTTTTCAAAATCTCCCAAAAGAAATATAACAATTCTTGTTCATTTAAACTATTTTGAATAATCGTTGTAAGTGGGTTTTTAGAATCCTTTCTGAGATTTTTTCCAAAATTTTAAAAGATTTGGTATTTGATTTTGAAATTTTATAGGATATAATTTCTGATGATTTTCTTTTTTCAAATTCTCAATTATTGGTTTTATTAAGTACCTCTGAGTCCGTTACTCAGTACTGGGAATAAAAAAGGACAAAAAAATATAAATTGTATTACAATGTTTAATTTATTACTATTAAAACTCTTCTTCACAATCCTGAAAATTTTTTCAAAAAAAAAATCGAAAAAAATTTTTGTATTTTTCAAATAAACTTATAGAATAAATATTATTGTACATAACAATTTTGAAAAAGGTTTACAACTTTCATAGATATTAATGGTAATTGAAAAAAAAAATGAAAATTTTCAGTAATATTTTTTTCATTTTTAATTGTAAACATTTATTGAAATTTTTATTTGACTTATTGGAGAGACTATTTGATTCTATTTTCTTAATAATCTAAAAAGAATAATATTTTTTAATTTTAAAATAAAATATATATATTTCAATCAAAAGATATCGCTAAATTAAATTGAAAAAATAATCGTTTTTTCTGTTTTTGGAATATTTTTTCTCATTTTATTTTTTTCCATTATAAGTTTTAATATCTATGTTATATGTTTTTTTGGAGAAATTGTCTTAACTTTTATTATTTTTTTCTATCTTAATGTTCAATCAAATATTTATAAATTGTAATTAATTTTTTTAAAAAAATACCTCAAAATTAGGTGTTTTTTTCAAAAGTCAGTAATTTTGAAAAAGTGGGTATTTGAATCTTAATTAGTTTAATAGCTATCTTTTCTTAATTATATAATATTTTCATAACTTTGAAAAAATAATTTATTAAAGATGTAGAACTGAAATTCAATATGTAACTTTGGCTAACTTTACTTTTTAGAAGTTATTGTTCACTCCTAGTATTGAAGTGTCTGAAATAAAAAGCGTGTTTCTTTTTTTATACTGGTATTTAAATTCTAAATAGGAAGAAATTATCACTTCCTTTTCCAGATTTTCCTTTTTTCAAATGGAGACCACAAATACCAACACACTTTGTTTGGGAACTTGATTTCTTAAAGAAAAATATGAATTAAAAAAGAAGTAGAGATTTTTTACCTTTTTATTATTCAAATATCAGTTATAAACTTTCAAACTTTTTATGATCTTTATCTTTGAAATCCCACTGCTCTCAAGGATTTAACTCTTGAAATTTCTAAAAAAAAATGGTTATTTATGTGAATAATATTAAAATTGACAATTTTAATACTAATTGTCTTTAAAATTATTTATGAGATTTAAATAATTAGCCGTCTTCACACCAAAACAACGAATTTTAAATTTCTTATATTCTTCTAAAAATGTTCATAAACAAAAAAAAATGCCATAATATATGGTATTGTATCTTATAAGGACACAATTCTCTCTTATGAAATAACTTTTTTTAACTTGTGATTTAATTTAAATTTTTTATCTCATGACTTATTTGGAAAAATAAAGGAAAGTCCTTAATTTATTTTGTTGTTGTTGTTGGATATTTCAACTAAAGGATTTTAGAAACCAAACTAAAAAGAAAAATCTTGGAATTCATGAAAAAATGAAAAAACAACAAACAACAAGAATTAGACAATTCATATATATATATATATATATATACTTTCAAAAAGTATTCTAACTTTCAAACTTACAGTCTTCAAGATTTCAGATACCGATCTTCTCTAAACTTTTTTCAAATTGATAGGATTTTTCATAATTAAGGGGGTTTAATTTTCACTTCATTTTGCATGTTCAATTTACATATTTTCTTTAAATTTCAAGGAATATGTTGAAATTTGTGATATTTCTATTTATTCGTTTAGTACTTTATTATATTTTCTTTATTGGGGAAAATACTGCCCTAAATAGAGAGTTTTACTTTTTAAAAGGAAAAAAGAAAATGAAGTGAAAATATACGTTGATTTCTTCTTCAAATACCAGTAATTTGAACATTTTGCTTTTTTGGAAGTTTCTTTTGATCAACAAAATAAGAATTTTTTCAGAAAGGAAATATGATAATCAGCTGAAATTTTTTCCAACTTAAGGACTTCATTATCACTATTAACTGTGTTGATTTAAGAGGTGTTATTTTACATTCACTACTCAAAAAAAAATTCCATTCTGAAAAAATTGGATAAAAAATTAATTATAAAATTCAAGACAAATCAAAACAAAAAAAAACAATTTGTAAAAATAAATTAACTTTAAGGAATATTTAATTAAATTTTTTGATTTTTATTCACTCTAAACTTGTCAAAGTAACTCTGAAGAATATTTAGAACAGCTTGGAAAATTGTCATGTAGTTATAGATTTGAAATTGAAATTATGAAATTAAAAATCAAATTTTGGTTAGATTTAAGAAGGTGAAATTGTGAAAATTGCTGTACTTGGGTTAAAAATTCCCATTTTTTATAAAAGAAATTTTCTGTGGGTAATGAATTAAGATTATAGATCTCTTTCATAAGTGATTTTTAGAGATAATTTCGATGTTTTCACCGAGAAATGTAATCCCACTTAATTTAAAATACTTATATTCGAATTAAAATTTTCAATTCATCATGATTTTCCTGTTTCCCTTACAAGTTAAATTTCAAGAAACAAACTTTCATTTGTGTTCTTTCAATTTAATTGTTTGTTGTTGAACTGATCCTTTTTTATTTTATCTTTAGAGTGAATTTAGAATTTGAAAAAAAAACTCCGATTGCCTAATTGGAGAAAAAAAATAATTCGTAAATTTCTTTCCCATTTAAATTTCAAAAACTTGATCAAAACTGTTATAAACATTAAAAAAGGGTAAAAAAATAATTATATAAAAAAAGAAACATCTTATAATCTTTTTAAATTTTTGGTATCATCTCATACCAAAATTAAAAATATTTGTTGATTTTCAAAAAATTTGAAAGTGTTTTTCTGAAAATCCAAAAAGCCAAAAGTTTTTTAAAATACATGTTTTTAAAAGTTTGAATTGTAAAAACTTTTAAATTGAAAGTCGTTTAATTTTTATCTTTTAATTTCTTTCCCAATTTGGAATAATTTTAAAATAATAAAGTATTGTTATTTATATAAGTTCCACATAGTGGTTGGATGATTCTTTATATATAGAAAATTCAGCAAGATTTTTTCCAAGAATTGAATATATTTCTTCTTGTATTGAACAGATAAGAATCTGATTTACTTTTTTTTGAACTCAAAAAATATATTAATCTTTGAATAAGGGATCCTCAAAACTCTAACTAATATATATATATATATATATATATATCATAGGTATGCTGTTTTTTTGATTTGATTTTATTAAACGGGGTTTAAACATGTGAATGATGGGTTAAACTCTTTTGTATGATATACATATTTATTTAATCAAAAAACAAAAAATAGACAAGATGGTGTAATTTGGAATTGGTAAAAAAGTTAAATTATGACCACTTTTCTACCCCAACTAGTAATTTTTTTAAAAAAATATTTCTTTTTCCCAGTGTTTATAGAGTTTATTATTTCCAAGAGTTTTAAACACAGCCCGTACTTTACATTGTTTTGGTTTTTCAAAATTGAAAACCAAACTATTTTACTGTTTTTAAATACAAAACCCCCCACTTGAATAGGAAATAGGAAATATCTATTATTTTTCTAAGACTTTTGAGACAATTAAGTCCTAAATATATATGATTATTATTTTTTTTTTCATTGTTTATAAGTTTTTTTTTTTGCATATTTTCACATCTAAAAAAAACAAAAAGAATATTTTCAAAAGAATTCAAGGACTTTTTCAAAAAATAAAAAACATTAAAAACAAACGAAAGGAAAAAACAATGATAAAAATTGAAAAACGTGATTCTATAAGTCTTTCTTGATTTTAAAACGAAAAATAGTACTATATGTGGTATATATATATATTATTATTATTTATGTATGTGTATACATTGTAGAATATGAATTCAATTGGTATTAGGCTTCTTAGTATTAATGAAATGTTTGTCATTTTCAATCAATTTCTTTAATTTTTCATTGGGGAATTTTAATCTTTTTTTTTTCCAAAAAGTACATTATAGATGTACTTTTATACTATTTCAAAAATTTTTAATTCGTCCACTTAATATTTCAATTTATCCTTAAAGTTTGTTCTGAGAATACCCAACCTTTAACAAAGTGAGATCAGAATAGTTTAAGACTTTTTTGGAAAAATTACTTTGTTTTTTATTTTTTGTTATTCGAATTGTTTTCAATGAAAAAAATTTCAATTATACAAGATCATTGTTAGTGACAAACCTCTTCTTGTGTATGGACAAAATTCACAGTAAGTGGTATAACCCCTAATAATTTCTAATATTTTGGTTTTTAATAAAATTCTAGATTCGATATAGATTGTAAAATGGATTAATCGTGAAAAAAATTTCAAAAGAATAAAAATTTTGTATAATCTAAAAAATTTGTTTGGTTATTTATTTTTAATAATATTTTCTATCTTTTAAGTCTTATTGATAAAACGAAAAAGAAAAAGAAAAGGTAATTTAAAAATTGAAAAAATGTAAGAAAAAAAAAAGTCGAAAAGAAAAAAAAAAGAATAAGAATAAGAATAAGAATAAGAAGAAGAATGTATAAAAAAAAAAAAAGAAAAGAAAAGGAAAAGAATTCAAAATTAAAAAATTATTATGATGGTTTTTTCATTAAAATTGAAATCTTTTAATAAACTATCCAATTATTATTATAATGGTAGTAGTAAGCTAAAATAAATTATTACTACTTTGTGTTAATTCAATTCTATCAATAAACCCTTTACCAATTTGTTTTAGATCTGAAATAAATTCAAAAATATTTGGGATTATTTTCCCATTGGTTGTTGGGATTGAGATTGTAGATATTTGTGATAATTTGAAATCCTTTGCCAAAAAGGTTCTAGGTTTAAAAACGAAGGTAACTAATCTGTTACCGTCTTGTGTTAATTGGTATTTATTGTAAAAAATGATTATTAAATGTCCAAACCGCAAGCGAACGTCTTTGATAAATTTCTTTAAGGGGTCGAAATCGACCTTTCTTAGGGGTTTCTTATTTACATTTTTAGTGGTAACTATGACATCAAAGTCTGTTAACGAGGGTCTAAAGGGTGCGCCCCAATCCTTCCCTTGGTAGGAGATTTGGTTTTCAGTTAATTGTAACGAGTGGGTGGCAATTTGGATGATTCTATTTAATATAAATTTCTTTGGATTTGTCTTTGTCCAGGTTGAACTTACATAGTTAAAGCTAGGCGAAAGATACATGCCAAATTTGTGTTTTTTTTTTTCAAAGGTGTTATAAATCAATTCAATATTCTTATTGGTGAGGGTGTTGTCGACGTCGATTATCAAGGGCTCATCGTTCCATTTGAAATTGCTTAATAGGTAAAGAAATCGTAAGAGCCCCTGCAGTGTGGAGCTTGGTGGGTCGAATGGCGATGGGTTTGTGAATAAGGAGGCAACAATTAATTCCACTGCGTCTTCTGTCAAATGCGAAGACAGTAATTGCTGGTTGACCCATATTTTACAAATTCTGGCGATTGAAATGTATGCTGGGTATAATGATTTTATTCTTGAAATGAATTGTCTAAAGTTGGGGTTTGTATTATAGCGTTTTTTGTATTTGAAATATTTTTTACCGGGGCGTTTTCTTAATATCTTCATTTCTGCTTCGATGTGTAAATACAATTTAAATTTCAAATTCCCCTTAGTTTTTATTTCGATGCAATTGACGAGGGGCACGGTGTTCATTCCAAATCCATCATTCAATTTTTTCGAAATTTGAACATAAAACGCTGCTTTCAAATGCTCGATTGCCTGATAGTTTTCTGGCCAACTTGACGATGTAGAAAATGTGGCGATGATGATTAACGGTTCCGTATTGTTTATTGATGTTGAAGAGAATTGTGGGCTCGTTCCTTTGACGTCTTTAATTTCTAATTTAATCCCAGACAAATTTCGTAAATTGGTGCTGATTTGATCAAAATTCATTTTAATCAATTGTTCTTTCGTTTCGTATTCTGTTGAATTGTTAATATTTAAGACCGATTGTAATTGATTATAAATAATGTCAATTGTTTCTGATTTTAAATTGCTTTTGTTGTTATTATTATTTTGCAATTGTAACTGCAATTGCTTTTCTGTTTGCTTTTGATTTTTATTAATTTTGGAATGTGATATTTTTGTTAAATTGAAATGTCTTTTCAATAAATACCTCACAATCTTTGAAATAATGATTTCGCGCTTTTCGGAAAATCGATCCCAAATCACGGCTTCCAAAATCTGGCCATTAGTAAACCTCCGAATTTCGGATCGCGATCCCCATAGGCTTCTAAAGTTTTCTGCTTCTTTTGAATTGGCCTCTGGGCCCGCAGTTACTAATTTATATGCCTCATCTAAATTGAGTCTCGCAGCTATTTTCCAGGGCAAATTCTCGATTTTTTGATAATTTTCTCGGTAATCCCAACCTTGGTATTTAGTTGCCAAAATATGTAAGCAATCAACTCTTTTGCCTAACCCCTTTTGAAGAACATCCAAAATTTGGATTTGCTTTTGAGTTACTTTTTGTCCAATATAATTATGTGAATTTAGGCCTTGGTGTTTGCCTTTATTCTTTTCATTCTTATTTTTATCCTTTTCGTTATTATTATTCTCATTATGAATATTAGGTACATTTGAAAATAAAAATTGGATGCCATACTTTAAAGAAGGTTTTGATTTTTGTAAAAAAATTTTTGAAAATTGATTAAATTTTGTATTATTAAAATTTTGTAAAGATAAGAGTGCTTCGTGCTTTAGATCTTGGAAAGCATTTAAAGTGATGTGTGAAGTTAAATTAACCATTTTTTTGGAATCCAAAAAGACTAAATCAAAGGATTTTTTATATAACTTTAATAGATCCTCCTCCTCCTCCTCCTCCTCTTCTTCTTCTTCTTCCTCTAATTCTGAATTTGATTCTGTTTCTATTTCGGAACTTGTTTCTGAATCGGAGTCCGAATCTGAGTCCGAGTCTGAATTGTGTTTTTTTTTTTTTTTTTTGTTTTTTTTCTTTGAAATCTTAGGAAAGCAAATCCCCTGAGTAATCAGATCTTCATTGTCAACAAAGTAATTCAGAAAAATCCTTAAAATTTGATAACTAGACATCTCAATGGAGATCATTTTCTTTTCATAAAAATAACAAATTAACATTGAAGAAAGAAATCCATTAAAGCAATCATAGCGATTAAAGAATCCTCTTTGCCTGAGCCACACTTTGATTAAGATTATCGCGTCAATAAATGTTGGCGAGATGGATAAGGTCTCATGTAGCTTCTTGAGGTGTCTCTTGAATGACCCCATATCTTCCAAAATACTATTGTTGTAGTGCGCAATGATATTTTGGTTATTTTCATTGGAGAGGTTATTACAATCTGGCTTTAACTTGCTTAGTGGGAACAAGTCTTCGCTGACGTTGGCATGGATGTGGATCTCAAATTTTGTTCTCAACCTTTTTGATTTGAAATTTTGTTTTTTTTTGTTTTTTTTTTTCTTTTTTTGTTTCTTGGTTTCATTTTCATCTTCGTCATCGTCTTCATTTTCGTTCTTAATTGGGATCCTTATTTTGTCTGGCTTTAAAATTAAAACCAATTTGTTAGGATCAGATTTAAATGGCTTAAACACTATGTCAGTAAATAATTCTGGGACATGCTCGTTTAAATAAAGAGCAATGTTGTAGAGATATAAGGATCTTTTGTCCAAATATTTATAATCTTGATAATCCTTCTTGGAGAACGTTCGTTTTGGTATCTCCACAGACAAGTCAATGTTTAAGTTTGGTCGGGCAATGGTGTGAGTTAAATATGATCCAATCACATTAATGCTTGTTGGCCGATGGAAGGTGAAATCGAGAGTCTCATTCTCTAATTTGACAGAGGGAGCTCTTTTTTGATCATACGTAATTTTTGATCCTTCTTGTGGGATCGATTTAAGCACATCAACAAGTGTCCGCAAGACTTGTTCAACTGCTTTTCGTTTTTCATAATTAATTCCTGCAGTAGATAACAACTCGGTTAGCTGGAGCTGAAATAAATGACTTTGAAAAAGTTCTTCGGATTCCTTCAGTTCCATCATTTCTTCATGGCTTGGTAATTCTTGATAACGGGTCATTTTGAAGTGATGGGTTTTTTTTGTTTTTTGTTTTTATTTAGATTTGGAAGATGGTTTGTGAGAATTTCTAAAAAAAAAGAGAAAAGTAAAAAAATAATTTGATATGTGAAGAAAAGGTTTTGGAATTGATAGACTTTTTTTTTGTTAGGGTTTTTTTTTGAGGTTTATCACTGTTATACAATTTTACTTTATTTTTAATTTATTTTTTTTCTTTGATTACGATTATGAATTATTTTTAATATTTGGTTTTTTTTTCGATTTTTTCATATGGAATGATTTGTTCTTTTGTTTCAAATACAAGGAATGAGGTTCTTTGGAAATATGCTTGTGAATGATCATTTCAAATGTTCTTCTTTTTTTCAAACAAGTTTGTTGGTGATCAATAATCTTTTAAGTGTGGTTTGATTTTGAAAACTATATTAATAGAACTGTTGTTTGTTAAGTCTTTGAAGAGATCAGAGGAGAGATGGTTTAGGATAAAATCAATTCTTTTTGAAAGATTTAGGAATTTTCACTTTAATTATTTAAGGACTCTTTGAATTTTATGTTATCTCATGGTTGAAATCCAAGAACAGTTCAGGACAAGTGATACCCAAGATATGGAATTGTTGGAAATTTCAAATATTATGGTTTGTAGATAATTTATTTGAATGATAAAAAATAAAACATTTCTTGATTAAATATTTAAAAAAATTCTGAACAAAAGAAGGAAAAGTTATTTATCGATTTTTGTTTACAAAGTCTAAAAAGTTACTCCACTTTCTTTTAAAGGATAATTATACCACCACTCTAAACTCTCACATTCTTGAAAAGAAATTCGAAAGTAAGTGAATTTTGCAATAGGATTTTCATTTTAGGGAATTTTGTTGAGACATTTTGGATATGGAAAGCAAAAAAAAGCGCGGTAAGGTTTTTATTTAAGGGGTATATTTCCACTCTGAAGCATGTTAGGGTTATTATGTTAAACAATAAAAAAAGAGAGAATATATTGATAAAATAGTTTTTGATTTTTTTTTTTTATTATTATAATAAACAAAATTCCAAAAATTTAGGCCAATTTTAGACAGTTGAAAGAATAGCAATACCACACTTTAAATTCAATTTGGGAATAATTTTGATTTAACAAACAATTTCTTTTTTTGTCTTTTTTGGTTTTGTTTTCATTTCGTTTTTTTCGAGTTACGAAATCTGTTTCGTTAGATCTGGAGTTTTTTTTTCAAAGATTGATCGAAGGTTAATGTTGAGTTTTTTAAATTGAAAAATCCAATACAATTGGTTGATGATATCTTATCTTTTGATACATCAACAATTGTTGGTGTAATTTTAACAAATTTACCAATTATTTTTTATATAATTCTTTTCGTTCTAGGAAAAGAATTATTTTGGACACACAATTTTCATTTTTGTGTTTTATATTATTTTCTTTTATTTAGATGGAAATGTTTACTTATAAAAACACTAATACTATGCTACTTAAATGTGATTTTTATATTAAGTTTGGAAAAATATAATAAATTGAGTTTTTGTTTTCCTATTTTTTATTTTAGATGTGTCCAAATTTTTGGAATGGGGTTTAGTTGTTTTTTTTTGAGAGAAGATAATTTTAGATTCTTTGAAGAAAACTTATAGATATTTTTTGTTTTAAAATTTGAAAAAATATAATCATTTACACTTCTCCAATTTCACCAAATCCAACTATTTAAGTTACCAACAAGTAATGTTTTGTGATAATTATTATTTTTTTGGAATCCTTCTAGCTATTTAAGCCCCATTCATGTTTCCTTTTTTGGTTCTCTCGATTGTAATATTGTTGTTATTTACAAACCAAATCCATTAATCTCAAATGTCATCATAAAAAAATTTTTCTAATTGTTTTTTGTTGTTATAATAACAAAAAATTCAAAAATTATGAAAAAAGAAAAAAATGAATAAATTAAATGCCAAAATAGAATGTTGAGATAAGGACAAAAGATAAGTCATTCAACATTTGAAACACTATTTTAAGCAAATCAACTCAACATTCTATTGTGGTAATTTCTTTGAGTCTTTTGAAAATAAAAATTTCAAAAATCTAATGAATGAAGTATTTTAAATAAAAAAAAATCAATGAATACAAACCAAAGTAAAAAATGTTATTTTCTGATCCTTTTTCAAATTGCAAAAAAGTGAAAAATTTACCTTTACCATGGGTACTCCCTTAAATACTAAAAAAAAATATATTCGTTTTTTTTTTTACCTATCTTAAATTATGGGTTATTTAAAAATTATTGGAATGGGATTTATTTGAGAATTTATTCTTCTTTGAAAAATAAGTAGAATTTGTGAAATATCCTTCCAAAATTATTATTTCTATGCTTTTATATATTTTTTTAAGGGGCCAGTCTATATTATTTTTTTTTGACCAATTTTTAAATAAGGATTTATTAACTGGAAATATGCTTAATATTGAAAATAAACAAGTTTTCAAATCTAAGTAATTGGCAAAAAATTTTCTCTATCTCTATTATATTTAGCTAAAAAAATTAATATATAGTACTCCCTTACCTTTCAAAACTTTTATCCATGAAGTATTAAATGAACAAAATTGTTAAAATTACCAAGTTGCAACATTTTTTGTTTTAACAAGAAAGATTCCAAAATAGATTGTGAAAAAAATAATTTAATTTAATTATTGATTGTTTATCATTTTTTCATCATTAATTTCAAAAGTATAATGGTGTAGATTGTTTTGTTATTTACAATAAAGTAATCTCTAGATTTGATATTACAAAGTAATTTTTCTTGTTTCATAAAAATAATCTTTAAGGTTTACAATCCCTGAAACTGGAAAAAAGATTATCTTGTATTGGGTGTACCAACTTGTTATTTTGGTTCTTAGCTGATCCATCCACAACTAAGTTTGGATCGTATAGGTAGTTGAAAAAGGCTATTTTTGTCATTTTATTGTTTTTTTTCCGAAATCCGAATTGATGAGTCTAAGATTAATTGATTGGAAGGTATTGAACTGAAAGTGTTAATTTTTGGGTTGTCAATTGAAATTATCATTTTCATTTTACAGAATTAGGAGTAAATAAAAAAAATTTTTTTTACAAGCATCTAATAATACAAAGCGTAAATAAAAATTTCAACATAGAAAACAAAAAACTCAATTAATAATTAAATATCTTCCAATCAATTAATCTTAGACTCATCAATTCGGATTTCGGGAAAAAAACAATAAAATGACAAAAATAGCCTTTTTCAACTACCTATACGATCCAAACTTAGTTGTGGATGGATCAGCTAAGAACCAAAATAACAAGTTGGTACACCCAATACAAGATAATCTTTTTTCCAGTTTCAGGGATTGTAAACCTTAAGGGGACTTCTAGTTTAAAAAATAAATCGATCATAAATATTTGTTTCAGATTGAAACATGATTTTTTTAATTCTTGTTCAATTGTTTTCAATATTAAGTCAGAGTTTAGATCATTTTTGTTGATGTATTTAATTCTTTTGATTTGAAAATTAAATTTCAGACTGGATAATACGACAAAAAAATCAATTATAAAATCAACCAATAAAATAAAAAATACTGATCAATCAAATTAGTTTTGACGTTTTTAATAAAGTACATAATCTTTTCTTTATTTTCTATATCAAAGATAAAAAAAATGAGGATAGCAGGACTCGAACCTACAACCTTTCGGTTTGGAGCCGAATGCGCTACCATTACGCCATATCCCCATATATTAAAATCAATCATTTTTATTTATTTAACATAAATTATTAAAATTATCTTTTTACATTACATAAAAAAAAACATTTTTTACCAAATTATCTTACTAAACAATCATCAATAATTTACAAACACTACCTAAAATAAAAACAACCACAATATAAAAAAATTCAAATACAAACCATCTTTGATAAAATCATCACACTATTTAAAATAAAAAATTTCATCAACTTCCAATTACACGCAAACTTTTTAGTTTTCGTTATCATTTTTTTCTTTTTTACTTTTTCTTATCTCAAAATTATGACTCAACAATCAGTTGATTTCAAAATACTCTTGTTAGGTAATTCGTTTGTTGGGAAAAGTAGTATTTTCAATCGGTACATAAATGGGCGTTTTGATGGAAGCACAAAAGCTGTAAAGCAGTTCTATTTTTTTAATTTATCTTTCAATAATTTCTAATTTTGTATTTCCAAACCCTTTTTAAAAATAACTACATTTATGTCTAAAGACAATTGGGGTCAGTTTTGCAATTAAATCAATTAAAGTGAATGAAAAAAAAATTCAAATGGGGGTTTGGGTATGTTTCTTATTTCTTTTCTTATTCCACAAATTAAACAAACATCTTTTTTCGAACACAAGAATTCAAAACAAACACAAAAATTTAAAACAAAAACAAGAATTTCAAGCAAAAACAAAAATTTTCTGTGAGGCTTTGTATTTTAGTTTTAAAGATTTTTAAGTGTTTTAAAAAACACGCCAAACTTCAATGAAGAATTGTTTTTGGCAAAAAAGAAAGAATTTTCGAGATCTTCCAATTTTTTGCCTACTTGAACACTTTCGATCGAAAAAAATGCTGTGTTATTAAAAAATGCGACCCAGGGAGTATACACACATTTTTTTACAAAGTACATGATCGTTTTATCTCCCTTTAATTACTTGCATTTTTAGTTTTGAATGGGAAAAAATTCTCATCTTTGATCTTCTTTTTATTTCTTTTTTTTACAAAGTCAGACTATTTGTTGCAAAATGAAAGGAACAAAATTTTCATTCATCTTCCCAAAAAAAGATTGTTTCGAATCAACAACACAACAAGGAAAATTTTTTCAAAAAAAAATCTCTAAATTTTGTATTTTTGAAATACACTCATATAATAAACATTATTATACATAACAATTTTCAATGAGGTTTACAACTTTAATAGATATTAATAGGAATTGAAAAAAAAATGAAATTTTTCAGTAATATTTTTTTCATTTTTAATTGTAAAATTTTTGAATTTTTTAATTGACTTACCCTAATAAAAAAACCTTTTTTATAACATCTATATAACATTTTGATAACAAAATTTCCTTTTAAATGATGATTTTTTTAATATTTTTTGAAAAAATATTCTTATAACGAGCTTAAAATAAGTTATAAATTTTATAACACATTTTATAATAAACAATTATGTTATAAAAGTTTTTATTATAAAATTTTATAACATTTTAAACGTTTATAACACCTTTACAACATGTTTATAACATGTTATAAAAAAATTTTTTTATTAGGGTTAGTAGAGAGATAATTTTCAAGTATTTTTTTAATAGTCTAAAAGGAAACATATTTTTCAATTTTAAAATAGCACAAAATATTTCAATCAAAAGATATTGCTAAATTAAATTGAAAATATGATTTTTTATCTGTTTTTGGAATATTTTTTATCATTTTATTTTTTTCCATGTTAGAGTTTTTATATACGTTCCCGATTGTTTTCTGTAAATTGCTTTTAACATATATTCTTTTTTCAATCTTAATGTCCAATCAAAAATTAATTCATTTCAACTTTTTCCAATAAAAAAATACCCTGAAAATAGGTGATTTTTTCAAAAGTCGGTATTTTGGAAAAGGGGGGTATTCGGATTTTCATGAGTTTAATAGCTATCCTTTTTTTATTACATAAAATTATGATAACTTAGACAAAACTATACATTGGGATTTAAGTTATACTTCTTTTGTAAATTATTTTTTCAAACTTTAATTTTTGGTGTTTAAATTTTCCTTGTAGTGATGTAACCTTTCAAATTTTTAATTCATAAAACCTGCTTAAATTATTAACCCCCCTTTTTAGAATTGGCTACTTTTCATGATTTATTTTAATTCTTGGACTGTGATTTTTTTTCTTTTAGGAAAGCTGAATGAAAATTTTATCCTTTTTATTTTACAATTAACGGCAGTCTGTACAGGAAAATTCCAACTTTAAAAAAAAAAAAAAGAAACAGAATTTGTATCAAACACTACCTAATCAGTTCATGACATTAATATGAGTAAACTAAAGTTAAATCGAAATCTTTGAAGAAAGGTACTGATAAAATCAAATAAATACTTTGAAAAATTTTTCATTTCTTTTTTGATTTGATAAATTTTTTAAGAAAATTTAGAATACTATTTATTTATTTATTTATTATGGAAAGGAGTACTCAAAGAAAATTTACTAAATAAAAAAGAGAAGAAGAAAAATAATTAAAATATTAAAGTAAAAAAAAATATTATATGTACCTACGAACCAAAAAACACTAAAAATGGAAAACTGATCAAATACTTTCCATTAATACAATTAAAAAAACTAAATGAAAAAATAAAAATAAATAAAGTTTCCATTTAACTTTTTCTTGAAAACATTTTTTGCCAAAATAATTGAATTCACACTTGAAATTATGTATATTTTTATATACACTATCTTGTTTTAACTCATTTACTAAAATAAATTCTAAATTATGGGGAATTTTCTTTTCACAAAAGGGGCTAATTTGGTCCTCAAATGTTTTTTTTAGTTTTAAATGGTAAAATTAAAAAAAAGTTAAACTAAAAGGATAAACTCTCTGGAAAAGCATTCTAATTTAATATATTAACTTATTCTTTAATTTCAAACTTTTCTCAACCCCAATTTTTCAAAAAAAAAATAAAAAAGTGCACAGTAATTTCAAAAAATAATTTTGATATTCAAAAGTTGAGAGTGTTTTTATTCTAAAAAAAATTATCCCAGTGGTTAATTGAATAAAGTATGAAACTAGATTTCGAAAAATATTAATCAGAAAAAAATAGTGCTTAATTTTATTATGGAAATATCATTTACATGACCAAATTAAAAATTATCCACGTCCTGAAACAGGAGGAGTAAAAACCCGATAGAAAGATTAAAAATTTAGAATACTATTCGTTGCAAAATAAAGGGAACAAAATTTTCATTCATCTTTCCAAAAAAAGATTTAGCAATCAGGTAAAAAATTTCTAATTTTTAATCCTTAAAAGAAGCAAAAGTATTAACCCCCTTTTAAGAATTGGGTACTTTTCATGATTTATTTTAATTCTTGGGCTGTGATTTTTTGGAAAGCTGAAGGAAAATTTTGATTATTTTATTTTACAATTAACAGTAAAGATTTTCAAAATCTTTAATTAATGTAATGAAACTTGAGCAAAAAATTTTTACATTTTTTTCATTTATCAGTCAAGAATTCTTCTTTTGAATTTCTCATTTTGCTCAATTATTTTACCTTAGCTTTGAATAAAAAATTCTATTGGTTTAAGGTTTGCGAAACTTTGTAAAACATTTACAATTTAAATCAATGTTATTAAACCCCATTCAAGTTAAGAAAACGATTAAATTGGAGTGAATTAAAAATATATGAAGCATTTAATGATTTGTATTATCCAGAGATATTTGTCAGTTTTTGTTGGATCTAATACTATAATAGTTTAATACTCAATATTTATTCCCGATTTGATAAAAAATCCTCTTGTATATGGTATGTGCGACTTTTTATTTTGGTTCTTAGCTTTTCGATCTTCGGCTTAGTATGAATTTTGCAGTAGTTAGCAAACGAAAAAACAAAAATTGAAGAATTGTAAATTTTTTTCAATTTAAGGGATTAGTGTAACAATGGATTTCTCTATAATCAAAGTGTGTTGTAATTGGGTGTAAATGATATTAGTGCACCATGGCTCAAATAGTTTCTGTGATTTCTGTGACTCTAAAAAATCTATTATAAATCTTATTACACAATAAATTCTTACATTTTTTACTACTATTATTTTCAAATTAAAAAATGAAAATTTTTTGTTAGTTCATATCCCAAAATATTTTTCTAGTTTATAAGTTGATTAAAATCCAAAGATCTTTACCAACACTAATAAAAAAAATTTTTTATAACATGTTATAAACGTGTTATAAAGGTGTTATAAAGGTTTAAAATATTATAAATTTTTATAATAAAAATTTTTATAACATAAATCTTTGTTATAAAATGTGTTATAAAAATTGTAACATGTTATAATCCTGTTATAAGAATATTTTTTTAAAAAATATTGAAAAAATCATCATTTAAAAGGAAATTTTGTTATAAAAAAGGTTATATAGATGTTATAAAAAATTTTTTTGATTAGGGAACATGGTTTAGAAATGATATTTTTAGACAATAAACTAAACTTCCTTTGGTAAGTTAACTCTGAGACAAAATTTTTACCATGCTAATTTGATTGTAGCAGTAATAATTAATATTCATTTTGGAACTTGAAATAAAAATTTTCATTTATTAATTGGAAAAGAACAGTATTGTAATTGGATGTAAAGATATTAGTGCTACATGTTCGAATAGTTTAAATGAAATACTAAGATCTATTTGAAAACAATTATTGCGCAATAAATTTTTACATTTTTTAGTAATGATTACTATTAAAAATTTTCATTTTGGAAATTTTTTTTTTAATTGCTTTTCCAAATCTAAAAATAGAAAACTCAAATAATATTATTACAGTAGTTAATAATTCATATTTACAGCATTCCAAAAGTAACTATTTTTTCAATTTTTTAATTTCAAAGATTAACTCAATAATTATCAATATGAAAAACCAAAAGACTGATTAGTTTTGTTTCCTTTTTATAAAGCTAATTGCAATATCAGTATATTTCTAATATTTCAGAAATAATTTGTCAAAGGAATCTATTGGTTAATTATTTAATTTTTCAAACAAATTGAATTTTTTAGCTCTTAATCTACATTTCGCCACAAATTTAAGAAAGTTATCATTTTTTTCAGGGCTAGGCTAAAAAAAAATGACAAAAAATAACATATCTACAAAGATGATTTAATTAGCTTATACTTTAGATCAACTTCTTGACACTTGCTTACTCTTTCAATTTTGGCTATTTTCAAATTGTGAATTGTTATTTTTTGTTATTCAAAATAACTTTTTCGGATAATGGTGAGAGTTTTTAATTATTAAAATTAGAAGAGTTGTGGGATAAATTAAATGAGTAAATTTTATGTAGATCAAGTATAGTAACTTATACTAAATTTTGAATTAAAATCTAAAATTGAAAGAGTTTTTTATTAATGAGTTAGCTATTTTGAGCGTTTTTAAAAAACAATAAAAATAAAATTTTTGTTGAAAATTTCTAGATCAAATTGAATAATAATTTGTTTGAATTTGGTACTTTAAAGTTGATTTTTGGAAATTCTGTATTAGAGAAAAATTTTCAAAAATATTCAAAAAAATTGGTTGATTTTTTTGCATTTTTTGTTATTTGATTATAAAAGAAAAATTGTAAAATATATTTAATTTTATTTGTTTTGCATTTTATTTTAATTATTTGTATTAACAAGCCCGTTTCAAATAATAACTCTGACAATTTTGTTCATTTCTCAAAAAATAAGCTGATTATAATTCTTGATAGCTGGAAATACTAAAAAATATCACCTATCGAGAATTATAGTCAGCATATTTTTTCGAATTCACTATAATAATGCCAGATATTTTACAACTTTCTAGTCTGAATATTGATAATTCAACCTTTAAATTTGTTTCGAAATTCAGATTTTTTTTGAAATTGTTGGAGTTTTTTACTAATACAAGGATCATTTTTAATTGATGAGATCAACAAATATTACTACTTGACTAATCGATTTTTTTAGAGACATTTGAACCATATAACGCTAATGTAGTTATACCCAAGAATAACATACTTTGATCTTAGGCTTCTCCCAGGTAGACTCTAACCCCCTAAGGATTCAACAGAAAATGAGAATTTCTTTTGAACTTATGTTATGGAGTCTTTGAAAAATAAGTTCTTTCTTCTTAAACGTGGAAAGAACTTGCAAAAAAAGAACTTTTAGATCAAAATTTATTTTTGGACATTATTTTCGCTTCATACTTTAATTACTCATTACAACACAATCGTAAATATGGCCGTCTTAAAATATTGAGTATTTTCAAAAAAAACTCTTTTTTATAAATAAACTATTTTCCAGTCAAATGGGCCGAGTTTGTAATATATGAATTACATGTGCATAAAGGATTTGAATGAATATTAGAAGAAAAAATTTAATTTTCAAAATTTCATCTTTTAATTTTTTTTCACATTTAGCGCATTTTGCTTATTTTCTTTGATACATGATACATAATTATTTTGCAATTTTTTTTTTTTATTGCAAGATATATAGTCATATGTAAAAACCTGTTATTCTAAGGTTATTGAAATAGTGAGAACGAGTTGTAAAGAAAATCAATATTTTGATTCTATTGGAATTTTATTTGTATCTTCAATTGAAGATCAAAATGTGTCTTGTTGTTTTTCTCTTAGAGACCACAAATACAAACACACTTTGTTTGATGACTTGATTTCTAAAAGAAAAGTATGGGAAATTAAGTGAAAATTGTTTCCTATTTATTATTCAAATATCAGTAGAAGTTCAAAACGAACAATCTTGTTTCTCCCAATTTGCCGCATCATAATCTTTAGTTTTTCATTTTTTAAGAAAATATATTGATTGATTGGATTTACTTCACACGTATATCAGTTATTAACCAACGATTTTATTACTTTTATTTATTCTTAAAAGTTCATTTATAAAATAATTGACATTTGAAAAAAAATTTGGGCTAATTTGACAGAAAAAAAGTTAACTTTCATATTTAAACTTGTGTAATAAGAAATATCAGGATCATAAATTGAAATTGGTTTGTCTCTTTTTGGCTGAGTGTTCCATTTTCGGAATGTTTCACATGATAACAAAAATGATATGAATTTGAGGCTACTTTTGAAGAAAACTTTTATGAAAATAAAATGAATTTCGATTGAAAATCTATTGAATTTTTTAATGAAATTTAATGAATCATCATTGAAATAGTCACTTGAAGTTACCAAGAAATTCCAAGGAAATTCTTTATTTAAAATTTTAAGGAATTAAATGAAAAATGTTAAAAATTTATTGGAAAAATATAATAAATTGAGTTTTTGTTTCAAAGAAAATATTTATTTTTTGATTGTTTATGTGAGAAAAAAGAAACACCGAAAAAAGAAAAAAGAAAATAAAAAAGAAACAAAGATAATCATTCAAATGTATAAATAATACAGTTTCCAGATACAATCATCAAAAGGTTTTCTTAACCCTTTGTTTCCCATAAAATTTTCTTCTTGAAATACTCTATTCTTTTAAATTCTCGGATAACTTAATTGTTACCAGAGTAAAAAATATACACCCCCCTTACAAGATAAATAACTAAATCAATATTTATTTATTTTTTTTTTACTGAAAAAAAAAAAGTTTAATACACTTATCAGTTTTTGGTTAATTACTCAAGAAGACGAATACAAAACAATCATTTTTCCAAATTTGATTCTTATTTTTTATATAAAATTATATAATAATCTTTTTATTATTATTATTATTATTATTATAAATAAGGATACTGCTGGTCAAGAAAAATTTGAATCGATAACAAAAATGTATTATCGAAATGCAAAAGCTGCAATTTTATGCTATGGTACGAATTTTTAACAGTTTTAAAAATAATTAAATAATTACAACTAAATTATACAAATATTTGTAAAAAAAATAAAATCAAAAATTATTATTAGATTTGACTGTAAAAGCAAGTTTTGATAAAATTCAGTATTGGATTGATGAAATTAGAAACAACGAATCCAATTGTTTGGTATATTTAACCGGAACAAAAGGTAAGATTTTTTTTTTACAATTAACAGCCTAACAAAAAATAATAATAATGATTATTTATACAATTAAGGGTATTGAAATTAAAAAAAAAATAAATTGAAAATATTTTTTCTAAAATCATCAGAATCTCAAACAAATTTTATTTCTCAACCAGTTTCCTTAATTTCAAATAAAGCTTATATTATAATATTTTCAGAAAATTAAAAACATCTGACAATAATATTTTTTAATAGTAAATTACAGTCACCTTAAAATAAATTACATGGACTCAATTTTTTTAATGATAATTTGGATTTTCAACATTTTTTTCTTCTTCTTATTGACTTTTCTTAAGGGACTAGTAAACTAAAAAAAATCTTCAAGTAAATTTACTAACAAATTAAAAAAAATTTTACCCGTATCTTGGAATTGAAAAATAAAGTAAAAATCTGATTACTACAAGACCAGAACGTACTTTTAATGCTATTTTCAGAAATGAATTATTGTTTTTAAAAAGTTTGATCCATTTTTGAAAAGTTCAAAATTAAACATATTTCTGAATTATTTAAAAAAAAAATATTTACTTTGAAACAAGATTGAAATCTTATTGCCTGTAAAGGAAGTGTACAAAAATACACTTTAAAAATTAAACCACTAAGTTCTATAATAACTAAGTTTAAAAAAATCTACTCAGATTTCAAAAAAAATACAATAATTATTTTAAACTTGAAAAAAATATAATTTTTTGATTCAAAGAACAGACCAAATCTATTTTTTCTAGGGATTGAACGAAAAAATCTGAAAAAAAGAACCAAAAAATCGAATTAAAAATTCTCCCGAAATACTTTTTTAAAACCTTGAAAATTCAACTTATAATCTAAAGAAATACTTTTTAATTTGATTATTTATAATCAATAATTAATAACCCAATCTTAATTAATTCAGTAAGTCATTAATAACCCAATGATTAAATTTATCAAATAGACTTTACAATTATTTCTCAATTTTTTAAAGATTTTTCAACAAAAAAAAGAATTCAAATGCACATTTCTAATAAAAAAAAAAATATAGATATTATCAAATACCTGATTTTAATACAATCTGTTCCTTTTTTATACTCTTGATATTTGAAAAAATATATTAACAAGTCTTTTAAATTTCAAGAAATTTAATGAATATTTGTGAATAAAATAAATGTTCAAATTTTTTAGATCTTCAGGGATACAATAGTTGATTTATTTTTATTGTATTTTTAAAAGAAGATTAAAGTTTCAACGTTAATTGTTCATAAAGAATCTCAGAAATTACTAAAAGTGATATTTCTTCAAAATTAAATTTTTTAACAAATTTTTATTTTTCAAATTTGATCCAAAAACGCAAAAAAAACGGATCAGATCTTTTGACTGAAAATTTCATTGGGAAAATGAAATCATTTAAAAATGATTATTCATTTCTCAAAAGTTGATAAATAAAGTTGCATATCGGGTTTAATTGTATCCTTATGTAAATAATTACTCTATTACCTTTGAGAAAAAAAATAAATAAGAGTTACTCGTCCCTTAAAAGGTATAATCAAAAACGGAAAAAGCAAAAGCAAAAAATTAAAATAAAAACAAGAAGAAGAAAAAGAAAAGAAAAGAAAAAATAAGAAAAAGAGTTTATAAGAAGCAATTGGTAAAATATCAAAAAAAAAAAAAAAACAAACAATGCTATCTTTAATTAAGGACTTCCCAAAATCACAGTCACGATACTTTTGGTTGATTGAATAATTTGATAATTGATCATGAATGTTCATTTGGAGATCGTTATTTAATTGTTGTTATTTCTTTTTTTTTTGATCTCATTTGATTTAAACCTTTGGTCATTTTTAGCCTTTGCTTTTTCGTTTTTATTTTCAAATTACTCATACTTTGGTGTTTCAGTGTTACATTATTAGCAAGTAACCACTTGATCTTTTTCCTTTGTAACTCTTCTTCCTAATATAAAGAAGATTCAGCTAGGGAAAAAATGGAAAAAAAAAAAAATCTTATTTACTCAGATTTTCAAAGAAATACCAAATTAGAACCATCCACTAATTGAAATGTTTAACAATTGTTTATAAATTACAATACCCCATAAAAAAAATAATAAATAATTATCAATGCTACTAAATTATCGATGTGTTAAAAATTTTGGAGAGAGTAAAACAAAAAAAAATGTATCGGAAAATTTGTTGAAATTCTATTAATAAATATTCATCGATCAAATGGTTAGGTACCATCAACTAATTTTATTTGAGGTCTTCCATTTTGTACAACTCAAACTTTATCCTAATATCAATTATTCGAAAAAAATTTTTGATCTAACAAAACAAGTTTAGGTAATCCAAAAAATGAAATGAAAACAAAAAAACTAAAAGATGAAAAAATGATTTTCATATTTTTCAAAAATCAAAATTATTTCCAATTTGAATAAAATTGTATTATTATGATTCTTTGAACCGTTTTAACTGTGTGGAAAATTTTGAATTTTAGTTTATTTGAACTTGACTTGATTAAAATCCTAATATTTGAAATTATATAAAACTTTTCTTTATTTTTTGGAACAATTATTATCGAACTAAACTTTTTTTCAGTCAAAGGGGAATCCAAAAAAAAACATTTTTTTCAAATATCAATTATTTTATATAAATGAACTTTGAAGAACAAATAAGAAATAAGCAGAATAATACACACCAAAGAATTGTTGATATATCTCTGAAAGAAAACTAATTAATCAATAAATTTTCTTAAAAATTGAAAAACTCAAATTCTTAGGGATAACCCCATTGAGAAAAAAAACATTGTTCGTTTTGAACTTCGACTGGTATTTGAATAATAAATATGAAAACAATTTTCACTTCATTTTCCATACTTTTCTTTTAGAAATCAAGTCCCTAAACGAAGTGTGTTGGTATTTGTGATCTCTATTTGAAAAAGGAAATGAAAATGAATTGAAAATTTTCACATTTTTTATTCAGATATCAAGATCAAAGATTGAATAAAATTTCAATAGAAATCAATATGATTTCTCAACATTAATTTTCACATGGTTTCAATAACCTTAGAATAACACGTTTTTACCAAGTAAATATTGATCTTGCAATCAAAAAAAATTTTGCAACTGAATTATGTTTTAAAAAAAAATCGAAAAAAAAAAACAAAAATGTGTAAAAATGATTTCAATGTTGAAATTTCCAAAATAAAATTTTTCTTCTAATATCCATGCAAACCCTTTAAACACATGTATTTCACCTATTACAACTAGACACCTATGACTGAAAAATAGTTTACTTGAAAATTATTTTTTAAATTGTTTTTATGACAAAGTATCGGATTTTTATTTATTATTGTTTTTTTTTTCAATAATTATTATCTCATTGGTACCATTCTTCAATTTTATTAATTATTCATTGAACTGTTTTATAGAATTTGATGACAGTTTAAAAATATGAAATAAATTTAATTATATTACTTTCAAATTTAAAGTGAGAGATTGAAAAAATATCTTTAACAAATTCCTATTTTTTAACTCTTTTCCAATAATTATATCACATTTAAAAATGAAAAACCAATATTTTTTTAACAAAAAAATTGTATTGAATTTTTTTTTTTAAAAATCAGAAAATATTTTATCTTTCAGTATATTTATCTCTTTTGATATACTTTAGTAATTTAATTTTTATTTTTTTTGAAAAAATACAAAGTAATAAAAAAAAAAAAGGGGACGAAATTTTTGGAATAACGGTTCTCATATTATTATGACTCTGAAATTGTTGAAAAATAGTTTTTATTTTTTTTCCTTTAATTTTTTCTTTTTTCAAAATTTGAAAATTATAAACAATTTATATCATTAAACTTAAAAATTAATTTGCTTCATAGATCTGTTTTTAACTTCAAAAAAGATTATTTAACAGCGTCTTTAAAAAATAATAAGAATTTGGATTCAAAAATAATGTTCTAATACTACTGTGGATATTAGTAATATAATTATTACAATGTATTGTTGTTATTATTTTATTTGATTTAAAATTAACATTCATATTCCTCAAAAAAAAAACAAAAAAACATTCTATATTATTTTCATTTATATATCTCTTTAATGGCATATTATTGTTCTTTAATAATAAAACAGTTGATTTAGTAACCGATGAAAATATTGAACGCGTTCCAAAAGAAACAATTGAAAATTATGCAAAGAAATTAGAAGTGAAAACTTTTGAAACAAGTGCAAAAAATAATATTGGAATTGATGAATTATTTATGGAAATTGCAAAGGATTATTTAGAAAACATTGTAGTCAACAATTCGAGTGATAGTGAAACTTTAAAAGATATTAATCCAGATTATGAAATTGATGAATTTGATGTTCCCAAACAAAATGGATGCTGTTAAAAAAATAAATTATTTTTTTTACACTTAATTTTTAAATGTTATTATCATTCTTTTCTTTTATTTCTCATTTGATGTTATATATCAATAAGAAAATTTAATTTAATTGACAAAAAAAAAATTTACAATAAAGTAAAAATTTATAGTTTTATTATTATTATTGAAGAAGTGTAAATTACACTCTAGTTGCCCTTATACTTAAATTTCCTTTCAGAAATTTAAGCGTAAAATCATAGATTTCACGATTATTAATCAATGAAAATAATAATAAACTGTTATGGTTTAAAAATTAATTCATAGAGGTTTTTTTTATTTAATTTATTCAGAAATATTAATCTATTATTTTCATAGGAAGGACATACCCACAAAAAAATGATCAATATTTTCTATAACTTCCTTTTTGTTTGTATTTTTAAACATAAAGGACAAAATTTATTTGAATTTTTATTAATTACATAGTAATATCTGTTTAAGCAATTGGTAAATGTTCTAAATTTTAGGATTGTTGAGCTTGATGGATAGCTTAGATATTTTTTGAGTTGTAAATAATGAATTTTGGTTTCTTAATATTGTGAAGTATTTTTTCACTTTCCAGCTCTTGGAATTCAATAATTCATTATATGTGTATTTATAGATTTCCTTTTTTAATTCAATTATATGTTTTGAATTCCAGTTAATTTTATTGTTGGTTCGTTGATTAAATTTTATTAATTTTTCTAAAAAAAGGAAGAGATAAATTTTTTTAATTTTTTTTTTAAATTTGAATTTTTTTTTTATTTACTGAAATTACCATATTTTCAATTTTAAATTCTGTTTTATAAATAAGAATTGGTGTATTTCTGTTTATTTTGCATATTTCAGTAATGGCTGTATTAATCCAAGAATTTAAATAATTTAAAGTTTTTATTTCATAATTAAAAATTTCTAATCCATATGTTAATTGACTGAATATAAAAGATTTAAATAATCTGATTTTCAAATTATTAATGAGGGAATTGTTATTAAATAATTGTTTACAGTTATTAAATGTTTCTTTAGCTTTTTTTAAATTATAAACTATATGTGAAATTTTATCCAAATAGATACCTAAATATTTAATCTTTTTTAAATCTTTTGAAATAACTGTTTTTTCTTTATTTGGTTTTAATCCAAATTGAATTATAATTTCATATATTGAATTTAATTTTTGATTTAAATGATGTTTATCCCCTTTTATAATTAAGATTAAATCATCTGCAAACATTTGACAATGGTCTGTTAAAGATATTATTTTTAATAAAAAGAAAATGTGAAATTAGAGCAAATAAAATAGGCGACAATGGGTCTCCTTGAAATATACCTAGCCCTTCTCCTTGATAATATTTTATTAAAAAAATTTTGAATAATTTTATTTAAAATAAATTTTTTTATTGTTTTTCTAATTATTTTAAAACTGATTGAATCAAAACATTTTTGCTATATCAATCATAATAATATAAGTTTTATTATTTTCATTTTCATTATTTGATTTTTATATTATTATAAGTATTTAAGAAATTTAAAACTGCAATTCGAGTATCATATTGTTTTCGAAATCCAAACTGTGATTTGTGAATAAATTCCCAACAAGGTTCAATTAGTTTATATAACATTTTTAAGAAATAATCTTGGTAAACTTTGATTAATTGAAATTGGTCGATAATTCAAAGCTACCCCCTCATTTCCTTTTTTATGTATAAATAAAATTGATGTTTTTTTAATATATTCAATATTATTCTTATTAAGAATAAATAGCCAATTATTAAATATATTATGAATTGCAATTAAATATTTATCATAATTTTTATTTTCAATTTGTTCAAGATTTGAAATGATTTCATCATTACAAATATATTTTAAATTCTCAATTTTTTGAAATCCTTTAACTGATTTATTTTCTAAATTTTTGATTGTGTTTTTAATATTTTGAATTGGAAAAAAATTATCAATTTTAAAATTTTTTAAATTTTTTATATAATTTAAAATATTTTTACTTGGTTCAATTGAATTGTTTTTAATATAACCAAAATATTCATCAATCATGTTTTGATTATTTAAAATCATTTTCATTTTTTTTAGACCTTATATAATTAATTTTTTTCCAAATATTTTTGTTTTCCATATATTCTAAGTTTATTTCATCAATAAATTTATTCCAAGCTTCTTTCTTTATTTTTTTGATTCGATTAATCAAATTTGGGTTAGACAAAATATTTTTAATTAATGGTGCAATTTTATGGTCATTTTTATTTTCTTTATAAATTATATCTGTATATTTAATAAATTTAGTTTTAAATTTTGTTAGAGTATTTGTATTTAAAATGAATTTTTTTTCTTTAAAATAATGAGTAAATTTATTTTGATAACTATTATTTGTTATAATTTTATATTTTTTCTTAATATTCCACTCTGAATTAATATTGATATTATTAATAATCATTTTGTGATCTGACAGATTGTTTTCTATTGATTTTGATATTTTGAGAATTTTTTGATTTTTAAAGTTAATTAAGATATGGTCAATATTATTATTTCTACTATTTATGGAATTAGAAAGGATTTTAAAATTTTTTAATATTATCTTTTTTTTAATTTCATTATCCGTAATTTATAGTTTTATTCTTAACAATAATTATAAAACAAATATTCTCTTTTTATTATTTTATATTTTTGCAAATATAAAAAAAAATCAATATAAGTAAATTATATGAGAAATACTAAATTCAAGATACTAACAAAATGAAAGTTTTTAATAATTATTAATCATTTCCATACTCTATAAAAAAAAATAAATTAATACAATCAAAAATATAAACTAGTTTTCAAAAATGTTGACTCCGTTCAGAATGACATGAAAGTTGTTTTGAGGGATTATTCCAGTATTCTTATCAAAAAAATATTTTCAAATTTTTGAATGAGATTCATTTTTTCTTGTTTTGCAAATTTTTGTTTACTTTTTCAAAATCCATTTTTCTGATTTTGTCAATTTTTGATTTCTTTGTACTTTTCTTTTTTCTAATTTTTCTAATTTTATTTTTTTTATTTTTTTTTTTTTTTTTTTTAATTATTTTTTGAAATTTTCAACTTTTTTTAAGATAAAGTTGAAGAAAAAAAAAATGACTTAAAAAACCAAATAATAATAATAAAAAAATTAGAGTATGTAATGTCATTTAAAATGAAGATAATATTCATCAAAGAATCTTCATGGTATCATTTTTTTTTTTTTTCATTTAAAGGTTAGTAATAGAAAAATGTGTAATTCTCTTTTAAAAAATTAGGATTTTATTTTTTTAAAGATTTTATTCAATTTTTAATTTAAATTTTTAAAATATCAGGTTTTTAATATGCTTAGAATAATTTAAAAGTGAATTATTAATCAGATTTAAAAATTTTTTTTTCTAGAAGAATGATGAATACAATTTTTTTTATCAATTTATTATTTACGGTCAGTCGCAATTTTTTTAATCAAGTGTATTTATGTAAAGATTCAATTTTCACTAATTTTTTGATAAAGTTTATAAAAAAAAAGTATTAAAAATTGGTACAATCTCGGCACAAATATTGATTGAACAAAGCTATATTTTCTTAAATACTTGATAATTGTTCTTTTTTTTTTTAATTTTTAAAAACTCAAGTTTAACTCTCGACCCCTCACTAGAATAAAGATAATAGATTGTAAATTGATATTTTATTCTGAAAAATTAATGAAAATTAAAACAAAACAAAGAAAAAGGACTCAATAAGTTGAAAAATGAAAAGTATTCCAAAAGTGAAATACAATAAATTGTCTGTTTTTTTTTTTCATTTATTGTATTACATAAGGAAATTTGAATTAATTTACATTTTTGAAAATCAATTTTGTAAATAAACCTTAGATATTTAGTTTAACTTTTTATAGAAAATGTTTATTTGTAGTTGGACCATCTGAAAAAGTTTTTATGTTAATTTAATTTTTTTCTATTGAGGTCTTATCAATCTTTTTTTTTGTTAATTAAATTTTTTTATATTCGGATTCTATAAAATTTTTGTTTATTATTTAATGAGTTTGAAATATGTATGCTACGAAAGTTTTTTTTTTTTGTTTTTTGAATTTTTTCAACTTAAGGAAGTGTAATTTCACAATATAATTTTGAGTAAAACGTACTCCTTGGGTATGAAGTAAATTCCTGACAAGTGTATGGATTCTTACGAATACTAATTATTTTTACATAAATATATTTGTTTTTCATTTTTTGTTCTTATTATAAAATCTGCAACAATTAAATATAATTTTTCCAATTCCTATTTTAATAACAATATCACCACATGTGCATTTTATGTAAATAAAAAAAATAATGAAATATCGGTATTTTTTCTTAACCCAGTAGTATTTTTTAAAAACAAAATGAAATATTTTTTAGATCTGAATTACTTTTTTTGTATTTTGTGCTTTCACTTATGAAATGGATCAGTTGACATCATTGAAATCAATTTATCAATTGATTTGAGTTTATTTTTTGAAATTCAAAATTCACATTTTTTCAATATAAGAATAAAAAAAGTAACCAATTATTCTTATTCACAATTAAGTTAATTCTTGAATAAGGCAAAACTTATTATTCCTCTTAGGTTGGTAAGTATTGATTTTGTATTAGTTTGTTTTTTATTTTATTTTTATTCTAAAATATCAATATTACAATACAAGCCCCAGCCCCAAAAATAATTAAGGTATAGGCGATGAAATAAATGAAATTTTGATCAAAGTTTTATAAATATTTATCAATGAAATTCAGATCTATTAATCATGATTTTTTTATTCTTTAAATTTTGAAAAAAGTATTTTTCTTGTTTTCAAAAAAAAATTACCAAAAAATTTCCAAAAAAAAAAAAATTGTGTAACAAACTGTTTGGTCTTATTCACAAAAATCCTTCTAACATTTTAAATCATTTTGAAATAAAAAAATTGATTTTAAATTTTGAGAATAAAATTACCTAATTCCCAAATATGTTTTGAAGAAAATTTTATTTTTAAAAATTAAAATTTCATCATAGAATAAAAACACAATTTGTAAAATTTGTAAATGACTTTAAAAATTTAATTGTTATAACTATCATTATGAAAGTAATAAAAATATTTTTCAATATTTTTATAAAATGAATTTTTTGGTTAACTCTAAGAATTAAATCAAAAAAGAATAAAGTGTTTTTTAAATCATATTCCTGGCAACAAATACTTGGTATTATTTAATAATGATGGAAATGGGAATAAAAACAGGGTAAAAAATTTTAAAATCTAAGAAATAAAATCAATTTAATAGTTTTCTCCCTTTTTAAAAAATCGAAAAAAAAAATTGATCTCACTAAAAAAAAATATCTTTTTCAGAGGGTTCTTAGTCAATCAGACTTTTTTGATACAAGGCATAAACAAAATTTAAAAAAAAATATATCACCAATAAAATATTTCTAAAATTTTACCCAATAATTGTCGATAAACGATCCCTTAATTGAGTATTAACTATCAAAATACATAGTAATTGTTTTTTATTTGTTCATTAATAATAATTTAATGATGTATTGGTTCGTAATTTAAGGAAAACCATTCAAGAAATAATCAATTTTTTTTTTATTTTTTATTAGATTATTTCTTAATACCTATTTTTTTTCCCAAAAAAATATTAAAAAAAAATTTTTAAAATATTTTTGAAATAATTGCTAATAAAAAATTTTCATTTCAAAAACCATTTTGATTTTTTTTTCATCCATTATCAACACAACCAAAAAAGATCCCGGGCATATCATTGAGAAACAAAAGGATCTTAGTTTTAAAAAAAAAATGAATAAATTTAAAAACAAAAACAAAAATGAAAATAAAAACTTTATCAAAAATTTTTTGATTTTGTGTTAATGTTTTTTATTTAATTTCACAAATTTGGAAGCAAAATATACTGAATTAGCAATAATTTTATCTCCGTCGGTTTCATTTTTCCATCTATATCCTTTTGATAACGAAACGTTATCTGAGACTGGGAAAAAATTTAAAACAACAACAGCAGATTTTTTTTTTGAGGGGATATTTCTAACAATTACTAATGGGATATCATCATTCCATTTACACAAAACCTGGGTAATTTCCTGAGAGTTAAGTAATATTTGCTGGGTAGTTGAATTGATTTTTGGATGGACAGCATAATTTGAATTTTCTTTTTGCAAATCTATTTTTTCAAGATTTGATTTCGGTTTATTTTCTAAATTATGGGTTTTTAATTTTTGGTTTGTATTGTTAGTTTTTTGTTGAATTGCCTGATTAAATTTTTGTGATTTTTTTTCTATTATTTTTTTTATTTGAGAAATGTTATTGTTATTTTGAATTTTTTTAATATAATTATCATTGTCATTTTTTTCATTCTCAAGAACCCCATTATCATCTGCATCCTTATTATTAAAGTTACCCATTGATTGAATATTTGTTTTATAAATTGGTAATATTAAAGAATTATCACTGTCAATTTCATCAGAAATATCACTATTTGGATCATTATCATTATTAACATCAAAATCATCATCATTATTATTGACACTCTCAATAGAATCATTTATTTGGTAGCCATTTTCGTCATTAAATGGCGATAATAATGATTGGAGATTTCTTTTTCTAGAATCGGTGTTATCGATTTGTAAAGATATCTGATTGGTTTTCAATGAACCATTAAGATCTGAAATTATTGAATTTCCTTTCTTTTCTATTAAAATATTTTGCTCCTTTTTTTTATTTTTTTGATTTTTTTGACTAGTATTTTTAATTTTGTGAATTTTTTGATTTGTGTTATTAGTTTTGCCAATTCTTTTATTTTTAAAACTTAATTTTTTTCTAATTTTTTTATTTTTTAAATTATTGTGTTTATAATTAGAACCAGTACCATTTTTTTCAATTTCACCAATATTTTTATTGTTATTATTATTATTATTATTTCGAATTCTTAATTGAATTTTTTTTCTTAATTCAGTATTTTTAGGATAAATTTGTAAATTTTTGATAAGTAAAGTATCTGCTTGGTGAAGTACATTTTTAGAAACAAATTCATTTTGGAAAACAATTTTTTGTTTAAAATTCATTGGTAAAGAATTCCGAGTATTATATGAACTATTTGTTTTTATCTCTGAAGAAATTGGCGAATAAATACTAATTTTTTCTTGGTTATTTCTTCTCCTCCTCGTGACTTTTTGAACTATTGCATTGCTATTCTGTATATTCTCATCATTTGAAATTGCTTTTTTTTTATTATATGCCGGGTAAATTTTATAATCCTCGTCGTCATCATCGTCATCGTCATCATCAGTTGACGTTGTTGTTGAAACGTAATTCTCTTCCGAACCTGATTCGTCCTCGCCCTCATCGCTATCTTCTGTCTCGCTACTGCTACTATCCCCACTATCTTCGTTTTCGCTACTGCGTGTGCTACTACTAAGATTACTCATGTCTACACTTTCTGAAATACTATCCTCGTTATTGCTATTCCAACTACAACTTGATTCATTTTCTTCGGTATTTAACTCAATTTCTGTTGCTTTTTTCTTTTTTGATTTCTTGTGCTTATCCTTATCCTTATCCTTGCTCTTGTCCTCGTTCTTATTCTTGTTTTGGTTCTTGTTCTTATTCATTTTTGGATTCTTTTTCTGTTCATTTTCATTTCCCCTTTTATTTCCCTTCACCCCCGCTTCATCCCTTCTCCTTCCTCTTTCCTTCCTTTTCCTTTTCCTCCTTTTCCTTTCAATTAAAATTTCATAATCTTTTTTATTAAATTTTTTTATCTGAGTTTCCATTCTATAGGAATAATGTCCACCATGAAAACAATCAACACCTTTCATGATGGGGTGATTTTTTTCCAAAACTTTGCTCATATAATTTGGTTTTCCTTGAATTAATTCTCCAGGAGTTATTGGGATATATTGTTCATTTTTAATTAATTTCCCATCAATTTTGTTTTTTAAACCAAAAGGGTGGTTTATTAATGCAAATATTGTAGACAAAACAATACATCTCCCCAATTTAATAAATTTAGCTAGAACATTTCCAACTTTTTTAGAATCTCGAAAGTTTCCTTTAGAATATACAAAAACGGTATCATATTTTTTTAAAAATTTTAAAGTCGGTGTTGCATCCATAGCAAAACAAATATCTACATAATTAATTTTTGGGTGTGATAAAATACTTTGTTGAACATCATTGACATTTTCATTATTTTGATCTGTTGTTAATAATAAGACAGATATTGATGAATCTTTTTCTAAATTTTCAATATTTTGATCATCATCATTATTATTGGTGTTTTTATTATTATCATTATTATTATTATTATTATTATTATTATTATTATTATTATTATTATTATTATTATTATTATTTGTATTATTTTTTTGGTTCTCCTTTTCAAGATTTATAATTGATAATTGCTTAAACTGAACAATTTTTTTTTTTAAATGTTTCTCAGAGTATATTTTTTTAAAGTCTGGAAATCTATTACTAATTTTATTCATAAAAGCTTGATTACGTTGGCCAATACGAAGAGGGTATTTAAATCTTAATATTATTTTCTTCTTCGAATGTTTGCTAATATTACGTTCTAAATACATCCTACTTTTATGTTTTATAAAAGTATAAAAAAATGGATGATACGGAAATTTAGATAAATAAAAAAAGTATTTTTTAATTTTGGCATAATCAATTAAGAATTCTTTTTTGGAAATTAATTTGGTATTGTATTGATTATGTTTTTTATTATTTTGATAATTTTTTTTATTCTTTTCTTTTTTTTTGAGAAATTTTATATATTTTTGATAGAATTGATCATATTTATTAATTTGACTCTTTTCTTTTATTTTAGTATCATTAACATTCTTCTTGTGATTGCTGGTGTTGTTGTTGTTGTTATTTTTTGTGGTAATGTTTGTTATTGCATTCTTTGTAGTAAATTTATTAATCTCTTTTCGAGTTTCGTTTTGAAGATGTTGTTCAATTAAATAGTTTGCTTTGGTAATGATTTCATCTTTAGAAACTTCAATTAATTCATAGATATTCATTTTTGATAGATTCAAAAAAGGAATAAAACTCTGAAAATGGTATTTTAAATTCTCAAGATTATTTTCATCAAGGTTATTTATTTTGCATAAATATTTTGCTTTATTCAATAGCAATTTATATTTGTTTATTTCAGGTATTTGATCTGAAAACAATTCTTTTTGAAATACTTTTTTAATCGTTTTATTAGTGATTAGGAATAAACAATACTTTTCAGAAAAAATTTTTACATAATTACAATCTAAATAATTAGATATTTCTTGATATAAGGCTTTATTTTTGGCATCCCTTAAGGCCTCATAAAAATAGAGTATTGTTTTTTCATTATAATTGTTGACAATGTATTGATTACAAATTGTTTCAAGCACTGAGATCCCGTATTTTTCGGATAATAATAAGAGCTTTGGTGCATTGAGAGTATTTAATTGAATTTCCTTTCCATAACAAAAATCTTTCATTAACTGCAAAGCCTCTTCACATTTTGAATCTACTTTTATAGTCACTGGTTGGAAAGTAAACACATTTTTCAAATTGTTTTGATTTTTGTCTTTTCTTTCTGAATGATCTTTTTTTATGTTTTGAATCTTTTTTTTTTTCTTTTCGCTTTCCTTTTCTTTTTTTTTTGTTTTTTCTTTTTGTTTTTCTTTTTCTTTAAAACGAAATTTTTCTTTAAGAGAGTACCCATTTTTAAAAAACTTTTGCTTAAAATAGTTGGAGGATAAAGATAAAATAATTTTGTGTGCTTTTCCTATGATTTTTCCAGTTTTTGTTGATTGAAACAAAACATCACATAAATTTTCTTCGTTATTTAAAGTGGCAATTATTTCTACAATATTCATGTGATCTGTAGAGTTGTCTTATAATTTTTGAATTTATTGTTATTAAGTTGACTGGTGCTTTAAAGTCTTTTCAATTTTCCCTATTTTCGAAAGCAAATTAAAAAAATAGATAATCACGTTAAAGGTTATTCTAAAAAAGAATAAAAAAAACTAAAAGGGGTGTTTACTTTTCTTCAGGTGTTGTGTTTTTTTTGGCTCTTATCAATTTTGTAAGAAAATAAAGAGAAAAGAAATTTTTTACAAAAAAATGAATGAAGTTTATTATTTGTTTTTAAGGTGAGACTATATTTATTTAAAATTGCACATTTTTTGTTGGAGCTGTTTGGAAATAAAACTGTTTATTGTTTAGATTGGAAAAATGCTTGATTATAAACATGATCATTTTATATTAGTAAAAATTTCATAGGATTTTTTTTTGAATTTGTGGTATTATAAGTTTATTTTCAGAAATCAATTAAAAATGTTAAAATAGTATTCCAGATTCTTTGATTGGGAATTAAAAAAATGTTTTATTGTTGTGAAGAAAATTTCTTCTGATTATTCTTTCAAAAAATAAGAATATTTCATCATTATAAATTTAATAGAAAATTCGTATTTTGTTCATAGTTTAACCAAACCAGGAAATTGAAGAACTTTGAGAATACTTTAATTTCAAATGATTTTTTTTTTGAAAATTTTAAATATCTTTTTTTAGTTCTTGATATATTACATAATACTTTTTTTAGATTGGAGGGTTGTGATGGATATTGATAAGGTTATCTATTAATGAATTTTGAAATTTTTATTATTTATATTAGGCCAGTTTTTTATTTCAGATTCCTAACAATATAAAAGTTATATTAATATATATATATATATATATATATATATATTTATATATTTATATCCCTTAGCACCACAGATTGGCCTAAATTTCATCAAGATTTAATTAAAAGATATAAAAATGATATTGATTTGCTAATATATTTATTTTCTTATATTTCTTTTCTCCAAACTTGAAATTATAATAAAAAGTTAAAATAATTGAAAGATCAAATAGTTCTATTTTTGTATTTTTTTTTATTTTTTGGAAAAAAAAATAATTATTATTCATTTATAGTTTTTTTTAAAGATCTTTATTTTTTATTAAATTTTTTAAATGAGAAATTTTATTACAATAATAGTTAAATAAAACATTATGCATTGATTTCTTAATAATAAATTACAAATAACTTTGGATATTTTATAATAAAAAAAAAAAAAAAAAAAAATTATTTTTGAGAATTTTTCTTTTTTTTTTAGATAAATTTTGATAAATATTAAATCAAGAGAAATATAAAATTCAGTTCTTTAAACTAAAATTAAATTTTTAATATGAATAATTGTCTAAAACTATTATGAAAGCAATAGAACATAATTGAAAAAAAAAAAAAAAATCGCAAAATAATTTCATTTATTGCATTGAAATTAAACAAATCAACATCTTTATTTAATAGACAAGGTAATGAGCCAATTATTTAAAAAAAAATCATCAATGATTATTAAATATTATTTAAAGAATAATAAAATAATCTTCAAAGAAAATTTTTTTATTCAATTTTGTTATTAGTAAAAATTTGAATTCTATATTTTTAAAATTATATTTTTTCAATCTAAATTAATACTGGGATTGAAAAATAATTTTTATATATCGTCTCTAATTCAACAATTTTTTTTTATTTTATGCCTAGATTTTAAAAAGTCAAAAACTAAAAAAAAAGAAAAAATTAAAAAAAAAAATTGAATTTTTAATCTGACTTAAACTATTCGCCAAATCATTTAACTTTGAAAAATATTAATACTTATTGAAAAAATTTCACAAATTTTACATTGAAAAAACAATAGTATATATTTTCAAATTTAATGTATTTTTTTTTTATTTTTAAATTATTTAGAATCATATATATCTATTAATATTGAATGTTAATTAACAGATAAAATAAATTTTCTATGTGATGTCAAAATATCTTTTGTAATGAATAAATTATTTAATCAAGTATTTTTGGCAATATTTGGGTGCAAAGGACACACAAAAAATTCCAGTATAATATTATCTGTTTAAATCATTATAACTGGAAAGTTTTTGATGTTTAGACCAACTTTTCAAAGAAAAATAAAAATAAAAATTTGACAAAATTTGGAAAAATAATAAAATCACAATAGTCAAGAAAAGATTTTTCAAAGGTTGAAAAATTTTTTTCAAGTTATTTTTAATTGTATTTAAATATACAATTTTTAATTATAAATTTTTCTTTCTAAGATAATTCTTTATCAATTGCAACTCTTATAAAATTTGTTAACAATTCAAATTGAAAAATTTTTTTCCAATGCAATTAGTATATTTTGGGTTCTAGGGATATATAAACAGTCAATTTCACTTTTAAGGCACAAACTTACAAAGAAATTTAAAGTACAAAAAAATCCCAAATTAATACACAAAATTTGTAATATTTTTTTTTACAAATTATTTTATTAGAATTTAAATTTTGTGACTTAATTTGAGAAATTAATTGTGCCTTAAATTTCGTTGAAGTTTGTGCCCTAAAAGTGAAACTGACTCTATATAAACTCCATATAAAAATCATTAGCCTGTTACAACTTAAATTTTGAAAATAAATATTTTTATAAATAGAAGTTTTCTATTATAATAAAAAAAATCACTATTTTAAAATCCAGTTTCATATACAGAAAATATTTGTTTTTGGTCTTAATATTTATATTTTTTTTAACTTTTTTATCAACTATATATTTATTTAAATATTGTCAAAGTAGTTATTAAAAGGGTAAAAAAAAAAATGAACCCTTTATTATGAATTTTTGTTATATATATATATATATATATATATATATATATATCCAGCTATTATTCTTTTCAATTTTCCTGTTTTCCTTCAAGTAGATAGAACACTTTTCCTTTTTAGAAAGGAATTTGAAGGGGGGTAAAAAAGGAATAAAAATCATTATAAGAATAGAAAAACTTGATCTGATTAGTTCTTAAACCAAAATTGTTCTGATCAGATCTTGAACATTTTGGGCTGGTCTTATAGAACCTTCGAGAACTATATCTAACTGAAGTAAACTGAATCCAACTGGGGGTGCCAAAGGGAAAAGAGTTAAAACTATAAGGATGCCCTTTATATACAATGGATCCTTGGAATGGTTTAAGAGTGATAAATCAGTATCTTATATTGGTATTTTGGCAATTTAAAATAAAAAACTTGAGACTAACACAAAAAGAAAATTCGAAAAAAAATATTTATTCTTAAAAGGTGGGTATTGTAATCCCTGTTTTTCGGTTCTAATTTAACATTTAATAAATGAAAATTTTCATTTGTACTCGAGATGATCAAATATTTAGAACTATTTAATAAGACAAAAAGGTCGTATTTTTGACCCAAAAAATCATTTAAGAACATCCAATTTTAGAAAATGTTGGGAATTTTTTTCTAATAGTAATCCAAACTTTGAAAATAATAATGATTATATATATATATACAAGGATCATTAAAAGAATTCAATTGGCTCTTCAAAGCATAAACAAATACAAAAATTTAATTCAAAAAATTTCATAGAAGGGGGCTTGTACCAAAAAAAAAAAAAAAAAAAAAAAAAAGATATTTATAGTTTATAAATAATTATACAAAATTTTTGGAATATAATTCTATTTAATTTAATTATAAATTGTATTACTACAACCAGTTCCAATTTTTAGGTATAAAATTTCAACGAAAATGAAGGCACAAAAAAAAATCTCAAATTAAGGTACAAAATTTAAATTCTAGTAAAATAATTTGTAAAAAAAAATTCCACATTTTGTGCTTTAATTTGAGTTTTTTTTTTTACTTAAATTTGGTTCAAAGTTTGTACATTAAAAGTGAAACTTACTGTAATCTGAAAACTGAAATAAAGCTAATGATGTTTTTTTTTCAATTTAAGGAATAAAAAGTTAATGTCAAAATTTTCTTTTACTTTCTCAAATAAAAAAAAAAGCATAACTGTAAATATGATGTAATTTTATTAATCAAATCTTATAATTAATAGCAAAAAAATATAAAAAAATAAATTCTTTATAAAAAAATCTTTCAACTTATAAAGATTATTTAGGAATTATTTTATCATTCTCGATCAATTCTTTGTGAAAAATAGTGCTCTATTCATCTTTAGGTTTTTTTAAAAAAATAACTGGTATTAATATCTTAACTCTCAATTTTGAAAAACAAAAAAATGTCTCATTTGTATCTCTACTAGGGTCTAATATTATATATCAAATTTGGTATAATCTCAAAATTAGTCAAATTGAATTTTTTTGTATTTTTGAAGAGTTTTTCGATTATTAATATTGGTATGAAATTTTTTAATTCAATTTAATGATTGTGTGAAGAAAAACCAAAAAGGCTAATTTGTGATTATTAGTATTTTCTTGCTTTCATTTTAGAAAATTCAAAATATTGAAATCATCAATACTCAATATTTTTTAAAAAAAATTGTTCTAAACCCCATTTTAACCATAAAAGTTTAGTCAAAGATTTTTACCACTTCAAGCAAGTTGCAAAAGTCTAATTTCTTTCTTAATTATTTTTTTTTACAAAATCCCTGCCTAAATGCCCTATCATACCATCCAAATAACCCAAACTTACCTTAGAATACTCTAACTACACTAACATACTCTTGAACTACCCTGGAAAAGGGGGGGCTTTAAATATCTATAATCGATATAGTTCAATAATTTTGACTATTTTAAAAAAATTGAGAAATTTTAAAAGTAATAATTTTCCCTCCCATGAATAATTCAAATTAATTTGAGAGAATTTCATGTTTTATTGATTTTAGAAGGATCTTTTTCATATTTAAAAAATATCATGAAAATTAATTTGTAAAATTGGTTGACAATATTTCATTTACTTTAGGAAAAAGTAAGTTTTTTCAACTTGAAAAAAATTAAAGTCCAAATAAAAGAATGAAACGAACAAACTTTAAAAGGATGATTACACCTTAAGAATTTTAGAATCTTCAACATAAATGTCAAATAGTGATGTTGTTTTAAGTAATCACTCTATTAAATTGAAATATTGTCTCAGGAACAAATTCTAATCTTCATGAGAACTTTGTGGATAGTTAACTTTTACCATTGATCAAAAAAGAAAAACGAAACTAAACTTTTGCTTTTTCACTCGAATCAAATTATTTGTTTTTGAGGATATCAAATCGTTATTACATATATAAACATTATTATTTGTTCTTTATGTTGCCCATTACAAATTCAGATGACCCAATCATTATTTATTATGATTAAGATTTCTAAACAATTGAGAAAAAGATTATATTTGTTCTTTTAAAACTTGAAAAATCATTTTTTACCAAAACTTAATAATTTTAGTTCCTTACAAAAAGGAAATTGGGAACACAACATATATAAAGATCAAAAAATTAATTGTTAAATTTATTTTTTAAGTCCAGATTTTTAAATTTTCAAGAGAAAAGAGGTTGGTTGAGAACAACAATAATCTCGTACTTTCAATTTCAAAGAAATCAATTAGTTTCTCTTTCGTTTGAAATACAAAAGGATTTTAGAAACAATTAAGTTTCAAAAGTTTTTTTTTTTTCAATTTCAGAGCTTAAAAGACGGACAGAGCGAAAATAAGTCTTGGGGGAAAAGAGTTTCAGAAAAAATTGATCAGAAATAAAAAAATCTATGTTTTTCTCTAATCCTCTTTTCCCAACAGAAGTTTTTTAAGGGTCAAGTTAAAAATAAAATTGTTTACTTCACAATTTTATTTTTATTAAGGACTCATCTTAATGTGTTTTCCTTTTCCATTAATTTAATTTGTAATATTTTTGAAAAATCAAGATGTTTGAATAAATCTAAAAATAAGATTTAGCTTCCTTCAAGAATCTACCAAAACAGTTGTAAAGTTTTGAATTTCAAAAGAATACATAACATATAAAGTAATAGATAAGATATCTTTTTCCACAACTTTAATAAAAGTTGTTTTTTGAAAAACAAGAAAAATCACAAACTCTTGATTTTTCTTTGGAAAATGGCTTGTAACAAAAAATGGAATTGGAGGCATTTTAATAAAATTCGAAAAATTAAAATTGATATTTGGCAAGAGTATTTTGTCTTAAATTCTGGTTCTTTGGCAAAATGTCACAATTTTTTATTTCCCCTTTTTGTATTTTTGGTGATTATCATTTTTTTTTCTTTATTTTTCTTCAAGATCTAAATGAAAAGAAAATCTTCATATATGAATTTTCGAACAACCCCTATGAACAAAGCAAAGGAAACACAAACAGAGTATTCTGATCATGATTTAGAAAGGCTATTGGTTCTGATGAAATTTTCCAAAATAAATGATCAAGATTATAGAATTGGGTTGGACAAAGAATTAATTGCTAGAACAAATCTCAAATATTCTTTTTTTGACAAAGTCGATTATCTTTCCAATTCTTCTTTAGCTGAAGGTCCAAATTATTTAGAGGAACAAAAACACAAACAAAAGCAAAAACCCATACAAAAGCAAAAACAAAAATTTAAACAAAAGCAAAGACCAAGAGACCATCACAAACAGAACTTTTCCCTGCACAAAAAGAAAACTAAAAGCAACAAACTACTATGGAATGATCACAGTTATCAAAAAAAAATCTATGGTAAATATCCGTTATTTCAAAGACACAGAATTCAAAATAAACAGAGAACAAAATTCAAATTGTGTATTAACAACAAGAAAAAAAAAAAAATTAATCAAAAATTTCAAATTCCACAAACAAGTGAAAAAAAAAAAGTAAATTATCAAAACATATCCTACAATCTCAACAATCAAAAAATTTCAGAGTCTGAATTAACAAGACTATTAAACCAAAAGCCAAAGCCCAATTGGGGAAAGAGGTTATTCTTTTTAAAAAAATATGACAAAACACTTGTAGCTGGCCACCCTGAAAACCTTGTTGAGACAGCAACATCACGGTTATCGGCAAACCAACCCAAAAAGGTCATCATTAATAAAAGAATCTTTCCTTTATTGATCAAAATTACCAAAGGGATCAATAAAAACCAAAATGTATATAAAAACGCATACAAGTCTTGTCAAAGAGGTTTAGTGGAATGGTTTCGAAGGAAAAAATATCAAAACGAGATTAAATATTCTCGAGACAAGATGGAATTTGTCCCTATGAAATAGTTTTTCAATTTTATTATTGATTTTTAGAAATATATAATTTGAAAAATCAAATACTTTTTACAAAAAATGTGTTTATATAATGATAAATTAGTATTCATATTATTACGACTACTTTTATTGTTGGTGTTATAGTTTGGTAAATCTACACTTCTTTTTTCTTTATATTGGATCTACTTTTTTTTCTTATTTTTGGCTAACATTATAAATAATATATCCAATAAAATTTCGAATCAAAATAAAAATATCACATCCATTGATTCTAATTTTCTTTGAAAAATACTTTATTTCTCTTGTTTACAATGAAAAAATCTAATACAATTTAGTTAATAAAAGAAAAACAATTTTTTTTTTGAAATTTCCTTAATTTATAATTTTTTTTAAATTCATTTTCTTCTTTTTTTTTTAATATCATCAAGAGTTAATATAAAAAATATTGTATTGAACTATTTAATGACAATTTTCAATCCATGTTATTCGGTTTATATATATATATATATATTCCTATACCCGGCCATATAAAGCCTAGTTACTGTGTTTTAGCAATCTTAAAAATATGATCACAAAAATTAGAATAAATGAGTACTTTGGTGACTAAAATAGGTGTATTTGATTTAGGGTTTTTTTTTGTATTATTTGTTTAATTTTAGAGGGGAATGAGGACTTTTAATTTTGGTTTTTTTTTTCTAAAAATTTAAAAAAGATATTTAGTTTAAATGAGAGAGTTTGAATAAATAATAATAACCTGGTAATGATGAAAGTTGATTGGTCACAAAGATTAATTAAATATCTTTTAGATCAAGATGATTTGTTTCTTTTTCTTTTAAATGTAAAAATTATAATTTTACTACTATCTACTCTTACAATCTTTAAAAAAACAAAATTGCTATTTTTTATTCCAATTATTCATTTTAAATATACTAAAATTTTTTTCAAAGGTATCCAAGAAGTTATAATTTGATTATCAATGATTTAGTATGGTTTTGTTTCAACTTCTTCTGAAAAAAAAAATTTTTCTAGTATTTTTTCAGATTTTTTTTTTTTTTTTTTTATCTTTCTTTTTGGTTTTCTTAATTTTTGTAACTTTCTTTTAAAATTTTTATAATATTTTTTTATTATTTAAGTTGAGTTCAAAAACAAAAATCTTAATAAATACAAACCAATAACAAAAATCAAGACAATGTAACTTCTTTTAAAATGGAAATTTATTATATCCCTTAGAACTCCAAATATACTAATTGACTTCGAAACAAAATTTTTTTATTTGAATTGTTATCAAAGGATTATAAGATATAGAATTTATAAAAAATTATATTAGAAAGAAAATTTATAATTAAAAATTATTTATTTAAATACAATAAAAAAAATAACTTGAAAAAAAATTGTCAACCTTTGAAAATTTTTTCTTGGTTATTGTGATTGTATTATTTTTCCATTGAAATTTGACAAAAAAAAGTTTTTTTTTTTTTTTATTTTTTGAAAAGTTTGTCTATACATCAAAAAACTCTTTTTTTTAATTATTAAAATATATTGTACTTTACTGGGCATTTTTTTGTACCCTTTGCACTCCAAAATTGTCTAAAACACTTGATTAAATAATTTATTTAATTCATAAGTTATTTTGACATCACATAGAAAATATGTTTTATCTATTGATTACTATTCAATATCAATATCTATATTAGATTCTAAATAATTTAAAAATAAAAAAAAATATAAATTAAATTAGATAAAAAATCAAATTTTTTTTCATTGCAAAATTTTACAATTTTTTCAACAAGATTTTTTTTCAATTTTAAATGATTTGGCCAATAGTTTGAGTCAGATTAATATTGGATTTTTTTTTTATTATTTTACAATTTTTTAATTTTTGACTTTTTAAAATCTAGACATAAAATTAACAATATTGTTGTAGTAGAGACCATATATCAGAACTTATTTAACAAGATCTGGATTAATTTATTAAGGAAAAATCCAAATATCGCAAATATATTATTCAAATTTTTACCAATAACAAAATGCAATAAAAAATATTTCTTGGTTTCAAAGATTATTCTATTATCATTGAATAATATTTAATAATCATTAATGATTTTTTTTAAAAAAAAAAATTATGGTTACTTTATCTATTGGATATTTTTTTATTTATTTAATACCAATGTATTAAATTAAAATTATTTTACAATTTTTTTTTCAATGATTTTCTATTACTTAAATAAATATTTTAGTAAATTATTCGTATTAAACTTTTAATTTTGGCCTCAAGAAATAAATTTCATTTTTCTCTGGATTTAATATATATTAAAATTTTTTCTTATAAAAAAAATGAAAATTTTTCAAAGTAATATATTTTTTAATTTATTTTTTTTATCATAAAATTAACAATTTTATTTGTTTTTTATTATTAATTAACCAATATTTTGGATTTTGAATTACTATTATTGTAGTAAATTTTTATTAAAAAAAATTGTAATAAAAAAAAATCTTGTAAAAAAATGGAAAAATGAATATATATATATATATATTTTTTCCAAAAAAAAAACAAATACAATAAGTTAACTACTTTATCTTTGAACTATTTTGAATTTTGATTATAATTCAGATTTTGATTAAAGAAAATTAAGAAAATTAATATATTCGCTTATGAATATCATTTTAAATCTAGTTTTTTTAACTTGGTTAAATTTCGGAAAAACTAGGGTGCTAGGATATATATATATATACAGTCAGTTTCACTTTTAAGGCACAAACTTTCAACGAAATTTAAGGCACAAAAAAAATCTCAAATTAAGGCACAAAATTCAAATTCTAGTAAAAATAAATTGTAAAAAAAAAATTCCAAATTTTGTGCCTTAATTTGAGATTTTTTTGTGCCTTAAATTACCTTGAAAGTTTGTGCCTTAAAAGTGAAACTGACTGTATATATATATATATATATATATATATATACGATCAATTCCACTTTTAAGGCATGAAATGCAACGAAATCTAAGGCACAATAAAAATCCGAAATTAAGGTACAAAATTCAGATCCTAGAAAATAAATTGTAAAAAAAAAATAACAAATTTATGCCTTAATTTGAGATTTTTTTTTGTGCCTTAGATTTTGATGAAAGTTTGTGCCTTAAAAGTGGAATTGACTGTATATATATTACTATTTGAAGTATTTTTTATTTTCAATTTTTAATTGTGGTTTTTTTTCTTTATAAACTTAAGTTTTCTGGCCATAAGAGATTTAATTAAAAATTCCTGACAGTTACAATAAATATCATAATTATAATTAATCATATTAAATGGTTTCTTTGTATTTTTTTGAAGTATAACTTTTTCAGATACTTACATATCTAGATTTTTAGATATTTTTTTTTCCATTTGATTCTCATAAATCTATATCTTCCACCTAACCCAGTATAACATATATATTTTCTAAACAATTAAAAAAAATTAAAAAAAAGACATTAATCTTTTGTGTGTTTATTAAGAATTGAGTACAATCAAAGATTTATCCAATATTTTAAGAATTGGAAAAAAAACTAAAGAATTTTACAGGTTATCTGCTTTGGATTAGAGGTCATTATTGAGCTCTGTGAGAAATGTCCATTTCTCCTAAAACAGGATAAATTGAGTGGGATTTTGATACTATCTTAATTCCGGATCCATATTTTATATTAAAAATGTAAGAACATTTTTCAAATTTTACATGCCGCAATTTATGTGAAATATAATTCTTCAAATCATTTTTTTAACCAAATATATTGATTATTTAATAAAAAAGTGAGTTTAATATATCCTAGTATACTATATTTTCATACCAACTAAAAATTGAAATCCAAAAAAAGAAAAAAATTGATCAAGAAAAAATAAATAAAAAACATTTATTTATTCATAATATCAGAAAAAATTATACAATTACTTCTTTATTTGACTTGATTTTTAAGTATGATGGAAATACTTAATATTTTTAAAATTTTTGGTTAAAAAATTACTTTTGATTTCGAAAGAATTTCCAAAATGAATTTAAAAATCCTATTTTCATTTAATTCGGCCAATACTAATTTTAATTTAGAAAAGAGGAGATTTTTTGTATTTTTTCTTCAGCTTAAAAGATTTAATTGGTATATTTGTTCAATTTGAAAATTATATTTTTTGGATTAAATTGAAAACTTATAATAATTAAGAATCTGATTGAAATGATTTCTATTTTTTTTCTTTGGGTCGAATCTTTTGTTACTGTTTGTTGATCCCAAGAATTTAACCTCCCTTTCTATATTTTTTGTTATATTATTCTTTTTTTTGGCTGGGTTTGATATAAATATTTCAAAAATGAATTTTAAAAGCAAATTTGTCGAAAAAATATTTTTCAAAATAATAATAAATAGTAATGGGACTAGAAATTCAAGGTATTATTTGTTTGGATACCTACAAACTAAGAAGATAAAGAAAGAAAAATTTTCGAAAATAGGCTTTTATCGTTTTTTTTTTTTTCATTCTTGATTTCAACAAATTTATTTGGAAAAGGTGATCTTTTGTGTTTAGTCTTCTAAAAGAAAATATTTGTTTCAAATAGACACCTTTTCGGGTCTATTTTTTTGATTTACTGTTTGATTAATTTCAATCATTCTTATAAACACATTTCTAGAATCAAAACCTAATTATAATAAAGCCAAAAATTTAATCAAAAAAATTAATAAAAAAAAAAGAGAAAAAATATTGATTCAACTCTGGATTACTTTGGGGTTCGCTTTCTTTTTACAAAAAGATGTGGGAATGATGTTTTGGTTTCAAAGTTTCAATATCCGAAATTGCACTCAAAAAATGTTTTTCAGTAATGTTCACACAACTAAAAATTTTCAAAATGGTAAAATGTACCAACTCCCTTGATCAAAAATATTCATTTCTGCAAGGCAATTTCTTTAATTGATAGTGGTTAAATAAAGTATAAGCCAACTTTTTACTTGGAATTATACTTTATTTACTTTATGGCAATGATATCCAACAAAAATAAACAAGTCATGGATTCAAACCAGAGATTTTCAAATTGTAGGTTGAAAGTGTTACCACTTTTTTTACAGGCTCTAGTATATATTTAGATCCGTATAAAATCTTCTTGTTAAACCCCCCTTTTCAATATAAATTAAGTAATAAAATCGTCAATAATAATAATTTCAAAAATTGTGATTTAAATTTTTGTTTCTAGGATTTGATTTTATTTTATTTATAATTTTGTAATTATTATAAATATATAAAATTCTGATATTTTAAAGTGAATTATTAATTAGATTTGATTATCAGTTGTTATTGAATTACGAGATAATATTTTATTAGTTTAATTTATTTTTTTTATAATGAGTCAGATTTTTTGAAATAGCGTTTAGAATACTTGAGTTAGTTATGATAATAGGAGTAGCTTCAAAGGTGAATTAATGATAGATCATTATTTTTTTGAAATAGTATTTGTTTTGATTTTTTTTCGAATTCGTTTATTTGTTCAAATTGGAAACTTTCACCTTCTGGTAAAAATCCATATAGTAAAATAATTTAATTCACCAAGTGAAAAAATTTTTTAAAAAGAAAAAATGAAAACAAATTAATTCATCGTTGATTTTATAAATTTTCATTCCTCAATTGGGCAAATAAAAACTAAAAAATAAAATTAAAATAGTCTGTGATGTTTGTTTTTTATTATTATTATTTAATTTCGATTTAACCCGCCTTAAAATATTAATTGTATTTTATTGATGATTTAATTAACAAAATATATTTTATTTAAAGAATATATTAAATTAAACAAAAATTAATAAAACAAACAAGGTAAATAAATAATATTGATAATTGGTTGTAAAAATATCAATATAAATATATTTTGTACTTGATTCAATATTCTATTTTATATACATCATAAAATCTTTATTTCATTCTCAAAAAAAGAGATAAACACTGCAATTAGTTATACATACTAATCAGTATCATCGATTTGGACCTTTGTTAAATTGGGTGAGATTTGGAAAATTCTATGACGAATGGTAGTCAACTCACAAAATTCAAGGTTTTTTTGTTCCTTTTCTGATACATAATTTAAAAGTCAAACAAATATTGTAATCAAATACTGTTACGAAAAATTAATGATCTTAACAGGCATAACCCCAAATATAAGGTATTTTTTGATTAGATTTAAAATTATGCCTTAATAGTTTTTGTAACTTTTCGAATCAGGACAAACAATTTAGAGAATTGATTGGGGCGGGTGGTAATTCCAGTATCTTTTCAATTAATAAGTGGCATATTACCATTAGTTAATTACTCCCGCCCTCATAATTTAAAATATTTATTTTATGATGTATATGAGAGATATTTAATCAATATTTGCAATATTAAAAAAAAAAAAAAAAATCATTTTCAAATAATTAGGATAATAGTAACCAACCAATATCTTTCTATATTTGCTGTCTTTAATTAATCATTTCATTAATTAATTGCCTGTTTTGTACCAAACTATGTTGTTTGTTTTCTAAAGCATTTTTAATATTGCGGATTTTTTTATTCAATTTTCCCACTTCATTTTTCCAGTCAAAAATTTCACTTGGTTTTACAGAACCTATTTTATAGTCTATAATTAGATCGCGATTCTTTTCATCCATTTTGGAATAAGTTTCAATTAAATAATCTTGGTAATTTAAAATATGAAATCTCTGTAAATTATCTGAAACAAGCTCTTTACTTAGATTTAACGGTTGAGAACTTGAATGTAAAAAAACAATAATCAGCATTATAACCAATATTGACAATGGCACCAATTTTAACAGGAAAGATAAAGATGTCAAAATCAAATTTTTGGGATCATTTTTTTCTTTTTTTCTCCTCTCTTCTTCTTCAATTAGCTTTTGTTTGATTTTTTGTTTTTCTAATAACTCCTGTTGCCTTTGTTTGGCAATTCTTTGCATTTTAATTCTTTGGAGATTTTCGACATGCTGGTTTGCCAACATTGTGAATTTTTTTAAAGACTTGATCCAGTCCAATGCCTCCTCGCGATTTTCTGCAATTAACCGAAGCACTTTGTTAGTTTTTAATTTGAACATTACGCCTTTAACCGTTCGTAACGATTTTAAGGTGTTACCGATGGTATGCCCAGTTAAATCTAAATCTGCCACTTTGTGTGCCAAATATTCGTTATTATAAATGGACAAGATTACTTTACAATCAATAATCGATAATCTGAAATACCTTAAAATCCATTTTTGAAGTTCTTTTTTAAAAATTTTTAAGTATCCGACTTTGATTAAGGAAAAAATTGGATCATTTTTTTCATGATCTTTTAGAATATTATTAAAGCTGTTGTCTTCTTTGTCTTCGTATTTGTTGGTGTTGTTGTTGTTGTTGTTGTCTTTGTCGTAGTTTGTAGTGTTGTTAAATTCTTGACTAATACCATTAAATTGGGGTTTGGCGGTGGAAATAGGCGGCAGTGCTTTTTCTGGATTTGAGATGATTTTGTGAGAAAATGTTTGGATAATAGGGGAATTTTTGTCTTTTAATGGTGCACTTTTTATTGATTCTATTTGATTTAAACCAAGATCAATACTATTTGGAATAGAACGATTTAAATCATTTTCTTTTGCTATTTTGAGTTCGTTCAAACTGTTTCGGGGATTACTGTTTTCAGAGGAACTAATAGATTTTGTCAATAAGAAATTATTTTTTTGGTTCTCGTTTTCTGGAATGATCCCTTTAATTTCATCAAAATCAAATTCAAGAACATCCTTATCGTCAGAGTCTAAGAGTAAATTGTTAGTTACTAATACCTCGCTTTCAATTTTCTTGATTGATTGTCTGCTTGCATTTTCTTTTTCATTTTCATTTTCGTTTTCATTTTCATAATCAGACTTGCCGCTTTGTGATTCTTGTTCCAAATCTTCTTTCATCGTTTTGTTTTTTTGTTCATTTCGATTTGATGACTTTGTGCTACGCTTAACTAAATTATGGAGTGCAATCAGTTCGCGTAAACACAAATCACGAGACAAAAATGAAGTGAAAAAAAATCCGTCAGAGTGCTTAATTGTTTTGATGCGAATGGAATTGTTTAATTTGAAAAAGGTTCTTTTTTCGATTAACACAGCCTGGCTTAAGGAGATTTTTAAAGTTTTTTGAATCCCAAAAAGGTTTGAATGAAAGGAAATTGTCCTTGAGCTCAAATATAACATGCCTTGTCGAAGAAGTCCGGATTTTTCACGAAGCGCGCACCTATAACGGGAAAAGATCTCTTCGTCAGATGGGAGGTTTAGTATTTTGTGGATCTTTCTATAGTGAGACATTCAACTATTTTTTGAACAAAGTACAAAGGCGAAGTGTTATTGATGTGAAATTATTCAAATTAGGAAAAAATGATTTTGTTATTAGAGTTTTCTTGGTAAATTTTTTTTTTTGAGTTTTGGTCAGTAAAAGATTTCATCATCAATTTTTAAAGATCTTTAAAATATAACCAAAGTATCTCTGTATTAGATCTAAGGGTAATTTACTTTGTTGGTAGGACAAATAACTTTTAAGGGATAAGTAACCCTTATTATTTTTTTTTAAACTGGGTAATAGTGTAATTATTTTCACAATAAGAGAATTATACTTGACGAATGGCAACTTCATTTATTACCTATTAGAGAAATGAGTTATTATTGTTAAAAGAGTTAATTTTTCCAAATTACATTTACATTCAAAACTTATATTTTTTTATTGAATTTTTGGATCAAAAAATAATCAATTGATAGATTTGAAAAAAATTTTTCTTTTGAGGAAATCTTACTTTTAGTGATTTGAAAGAAACTATACGAACAAATAACTTTAGAAATTTGATGTTATTTTAAAAAGTATAAACCCTAATTCTTCAATATTTTAATATTTTAGGATCCATGTTTAAAGTTGAAGATTTTATTTTTTATAATATTTATTTAATTTTAAGAATTTAAATGATTAAATAATATATGTTTTTCTTATATTCAGATTACAAATAATAAATACCTGTTTCTTATTTTTATAATAGCTTATTTGTCAATATTACTTGATTTTATTTTTTTTTTTCTTTGAAGTATTATTTTTAATTAATGTTATTTATTTCATAATATTTGAAATGTTTAAAATTTGATTGTAAAACCAATTGAATACCTTTTATTTTTAGTTGAGTATGAAACTTCCTGAAATAATTAAGGTTAAGTTTTTAATTATTTATTAAAAATAATCCAATTAAAAATTATTTCTTAAAAGTTTAAAGTTGAATCTTCTAGCTTTCCAATAAGTCTTTTTGAAATATTCGTAATTTGAGGTTTCTTTAGTTATTTTTCGTAGATTTTTTTGTTTTAGTTCAATAAAAAGAAAAAAATGATTCAAACTGGGTCTGAATATACAAATTATATCTTTGACAAAGTTTAAAATAATTATTGGGTTTTTTTTTTGAATTTGTTATATATATTTTTGAATAAATTTTCAAAACTTTAATGTTTTTATTTTTAATGTGTAAATTTGTATCCTTCCTTCACAATCAAGAAGATAATTTTCTTCTACAAAGAAAAAAAAATTTTTTTGGAAATAAGTTGTAAATATATTTATTTTTTTGATATTATTCAAAATATATAATAATGGATCAAACTTTTAAAAATAATAATTAATTTTCGTAAAATAAAACTTAGATCAAGTTAAGTATTCTAATTATGGCTTATTTTTATTTTATTTTTCAATTTCAAGGTGTAATATTTTATTTTTAATTTTGCTCTTAAATTTGAAAGAAACTATTCGTCATCGGAACGATAAAAGTTTAAATAATTTATTTTTTTTTTGCAAAATAGAACAGAAATGATCACGATAGAAGTATCCTTCGGATTACCTTATTTTTTAGAATTTTTGTGATAAAAATTGATTTTTTTTTAATCATGTTTAAACTTATGTAGTCCTTTTTTAACATATTTTTCCGCGAAATAATTGATACTTACTTGTGTAAATTCTAAATATGTGTAACAAGAATATTAATAGTGGGACCATTTACATGTGTCTCAATGATAATAAAATTATCTGGGTTAAAAAAGTTTCAATATGGCCATTTTTCTTTTGTTTTTGAGCTACTCTTTTTTTATACTTCCATTGTCACTTTCTCTTAAGGAAGTAGATACATTTTACCATAATTGAAAAATTAGTAACTGCAAAATCATTCCCAAAAAAATATTATTTGAGTGTTATGGAATATTTAAATTTGAAACCACAATACCATTCACTACTCTATTTGTGAAGTCAAACGAACACAAAGTAAATAAGGGTTGAATCTTTTATTGTTCAATTTTTTGAAATTTTTTTGATTAAAAATTATTTTTTTATTAATTATACTTAGAATCGAGAAAAATATTGAAAAAATACTTGAAAACAATCATTGAATAATAATAAAAAAATATATACCAGAGAAGGTGTGTATTTTAAACAATTTTTTTTTTTTTTTGAAAGACAAAACAAAAAAGATTGCTATTTCAAGATAAATTTGTTAGAATCAAGAATAAAAAAAGAATGGCCAAAGTATTATTTCGAAGAATTTTATTTCTTTATTTCCTGAATTTGGAGGAATATAAACCGAAAATTGCCTTGAATTTCTGCTCCAATTATTATTTATTATTATTATCTACAGAATTTTTCTTTAAATTTGTTTTCAATTTTAATTTTCAAATATTTTTATCAAATTAAGTCAAAACAAAGAATATTGTTTCAAAAGTTTAAATAAAAGTTATTGAATTTTCAAAATCACAAAAACAAATACAATGGATTCAATCTAAAGAAAAAAAAAAATTGGTTAGGAAATTGAAATCATTATTCAGAATTATTATGAGTTTTCAATTTAATCGAAAATAAATAATTATCAAATCATACAAACACATCAAATAAATCTTATTTTCTAAAGAGGAATTCAAATAGTATGATATTTTCTTAAGCCAAAACATCTTAAATTAGATGAATTGAATGAAAATAGGATTTAGAAGTCATTTTGGAAATTCTGTAGAAATAAAAAGTAATTTGTTTCTCAAAAATTTTCCAAACATAATTGTTTTTATGAAAGAATTCAAAAAATTAATCAAATAAAAGTATTTATATGAAGAATAAAAAAATACAGCTAATTGTAGAAGAGGTAATCGTGTCAAATTTTACAGATCAAGATGCTAGATATTAATGATTTTAATTTTTTTTTTCATAATCAATTTATCCTTTTTTCGATTTTCACTTTTTTTAAATTGGTATATAAATATATAAAATTAGGATATCTGAAACCCCTCTTATATATTAAAATATTAATGTATTTGGTTAAAGAAATCATTTGAAAAATTCTGTTTTTGATCAATTATTTCACTTAAAATTGTTAAACTGTTCTTACTCGCTTAAACATTTAGAGTCACCTAAAAAGGTAGTGTTCAGAGAACAAAACTTTAAATGAAATCCGTGATTATTTATTTCTAGTTTAAATGTAACATCTAATTAAGTACTCAAATTATGTTTAAAAGTCAAAATAGTTTTGATTGTTAACTTTATCGTTTTTTGTGGAAATTATGAATTCTGAATTGATTTAATCCATATCTTTTGTGAATTTTTTTAAATTTGTGAAATTTTAGGTGTATTTTTTTTTCTCAAAAAATAAATCACAAAATAAATCTATTTTTTGAGAAATAATTGTACTTTGATCTTTCATTTTTAGGATCGATTTTTAATTTTAGAACTTTTTAGAAATAAATACGATGTTTACTACTGGTTAGTATTGATTTCTGTGATCAATTTATATACAGATCTTCCTACAATTAAAATAAGACTTTTATTTTGAGTGAAAAAACACAACTTATAATTTGAGAAAGTTATTTAGTAAAGTAGTCTAAAATTATCAAATTAAAAGGAAATCTTGAAAAATTATAGTTTTTATTTGTTTTTATTTTGTTAACTCGAATTCTACATCTTTTCAAAATTCAATAAGAATAAAACTGATTTCTAAAATTATTATTCATTTTTTCACAAATATTTTTCTCTTGATCTTTTTTTTTATTTATTCTCTGTTAATTGTCAAAAAAGATCTATTCTCATAAATAACCTTTTTTAAAGAAAAATGTCTGATGATATAGATCCAAAAAATATACCTTTAGAGGAACGGGTAAAACATATCAAGCCAAAAATAAGATTGCATGGTTATAACGAAATAGTCACAGAATTTAATAGGGCCTTTACAGAGGACGAACCTATCTTTAAACAATGGGGTAATTTAATTTTCAATTTAATTTCTTCTTCTTTAACGTTTTTGGTTCTTGTGAAATTTCTTGTTAAAAAGAAAGAAAGATAAAAAAAAAAAAAAACTTTATTTTTTTTGGTTTCCAAACAAACTTGTTGACTTTGAAGACAAAAATTCAGTCTCATCTAAAAATTGAAATCAACACATGACAATTATCCTCTAAAAATAAAAACCAATTCAAAAAAACTCCTGAATGAAACAAATTTAAATCAATTCAAATTTGTTTCGATTTCAACTTTTTTCTTTGATCCAAACCAAACACCCATAATAAAAAAAACAAACTAATAAAAAAATAAACACAAACAAAAAAAAAAAACAAAAACAAAAACAAAAACAATAATCCCCACAAAACAGGATCGCATCTTTCACAATTTTTACAAGACAAAAATATGTTTTGTCAACAAAAGGCTCTTGACCTTGCCAAAATATATTTGGAGAAGGCTTTGCTCGATGCCGAAGTAGTCGAGTTGATTTGCGAAGCTACAATTGGCAAGCCATTGACTGCCAATAAAGCGAATGTCCAGAAAGACGCAATTGATCTTTTTTGTTTGATAATTGAGGTTGGCCCCGACACAAAACGCTATTTAGAGCTTTTAATCACAAACGGCTTTAAGCACAAAACACCAAAGATTATTTTAAATAGTGTGAAAGCTGCCAAGCAGGCATTACAATATTTTGGACGAGAGGTTATTGACTTACGAGTCTTATTATCTGAGATTGAAACAGTGATTACCCATCGTAATAAGCCTATTCGTGACGAAACTACAAATTTAATTGTTGAAATGTATAGGTGGATTGGTGAATCAGTAAAATTCCAACTTGACTTTTTAAGGCCCGCTTCTCTTTCAACTATTGAAAAAAGTTGGGCCAAAGTTAAGCCTTCTTCTGCTTCTCCTGAAAAATCACTAAGAACCAAAAAAGCTCCTTCCAAACCTAAAAAAGTAGAAAAAAAAACGAATGAAAAAAAAGGGAAGGGGAAGGGGAAGGGGAAGGGAAGAGGTAGAGGAAGAGGAAAGAAAAAGGGAAGAGGAAGAGGAAAAGGAAGAGGAAGAGGAAGAGGAAGAGGAAAGAAAAAAAAAAAAGTAGTTGAAGAAGATTGGGATGAAGATGATTCTTCTTCATTTGAAGAAGTTGAAATTGAAGTTGAAGTTTCCGAAGGAGAAGAAGGACCAGATCCATGGGATTCAATGTTAGAAATGGAAGTACTTTCAAAAATACCAACCACATTAGATGAAAGTATGTCAGCTCATAAATGGACAATTAGAAGAGATGCAATGCAAGAATTACTTGACATACTAAAGCCTCCCAAATATTCAAAGGGGAATTATAACCAATTGGTTGATTTCTTATTGAAAACAATCACAAATGATTCGAATTTATTTGTTCTTGGGTTAGCATTCAAAGCACTTGATTTAGTTTCCAATGGGATTCGAAAAGATCTAAACAAAGAAAAAACACTTGAATTTATACCATTTATGATTGTTAGATTAAAAGATAACAAACTAATCAAACAAATCAATGAAACTCTTGGAACACTATTAAAATATATTATAACATTTGAAGATATTTTTGAACATTTAAAAGTTGGATTACAACATAAAACACCCAAAATCAGACAAGCAGCACTTGTCTTACTTTCTGAAAAGGTATCTCAAATGCAAAAATATCAAATATTCAAATCAACAAGAAGTTATTTAGAAATATTAATACCTTTAACTGGAGATACTGTTCCAGCTGTAAGAGCTGAAGCGTGTAAAACACTTGGAGCATTTACAGGGGTTGTTGGTGATCGATGTATTTTACCATTTCTTGAAGAAACACCAAAACTACAAAAACAAAAAATAATCAAAGCATTTCCAAAAAAAGATATTCTTGAAAAGGCAAATATTGCTCCAGTTACACATCAAAAAAAAAAAATCAAAAAAACAATCAGAAAAAGAAAAGCAAAAAAAAAAAGAAGAGGAAAGAAAAAGGGAATGGGTAGAGGCCGAGGCCGAGGAAGAGGAAAGAGAAGAAAAAAGGTAGTTGAAGAAGATTGGGGAGAAGAGGAATCTTCTTCTTCATTTGAAGAAGTTGAAATTGAAGTTGAAGTTTCCGAAGGAGAAGAAGGACCAGATCCATGGGATTCAATGTTAGAAATGGAAGTACTTTCAAAAATACCAACCACATTAGATGAAAGTATGTCAGCTCATAAATGGACAATTAGAAGAGATGCAATGCAAGAATTACTTGACATACTAAAGCCTCCCAAATATTCAAAGGGAAACTATAATCAATTGGTTGATTTCTTATTAAAAACAATCACAAATGATTCGAATTTATTTGTTCTTGGATTAGCGTTCAAAGCACTTGATTTAGTTGCCAATGGGATTCGAAAAGATCTAAACAAAGAAAAAACACTTGAATTTATACCATTTATGATTGTTAGATTAAAAGATAACAAATTAATCAAACAAATCAATGAAACTCTTGGAACACTATTAAAATATATTATTACGTTTGAAGATATTTTTGAACATTTAAAAGTTGGATTACAACATAAAACACCCAAAATCAGACAAGCAGCACTTGTTTTACTTTCTGAAAAAGTATCTCAAATGCAAAAATATCAAATATTCAAATCAACCAGAAGTTATTTAGAAATATTAATACCTTTAACTGGAGATACTGTTCCAGCTGTAAGAGCTGAAGCGTGTAAAACACTTGGAGCATTTACAGGGGTTGTTGGTGATCGATGTATTTTACCATTTCTTGAAGAAACACCAAAACTACAAAAACAAAAAATAATCAAAGCATTTCCAAAAAAAGATATTCTTGAAAAGGCAAATATTGCTCCAGTTACACATCAAAAAAAAAAAATCAAAAAAACAATCAGAAAAAGAAAAGCAAAAAAAAAAAAAAAACGAAGGGGTAGAGGCCGAGGACGAGGACGAGGACGAAGAAGAAAAAAAGTAGTTGAAGAAGATTGGGACGAAGAGGAATCTTCTTCTTCATTTGAAGAAGTTGAAATTGAAGTTGAAGTTTCCGAAGGAGAAGAAGGACCAGATCCATGGGATTCAATGTTAGAAATGGAAGTACTTTCAAAAATACCAACCACATTAGATGAAAGTATGTCAGCTCATAAATGGACAATTAGAAGAGATGCAATGCAAGAATTACTTGACATACTAAAGCCTCCCAAATATTCAAAGGGAAATTATAACCAATTGGTTGATTTCTTATTGAAAACAATCACAAATGATTCGAATTTATTTGTTCTTGGGTTAGCGTTCAAAGCACTTGATTTAGTTGCAAATGGGATTCGAAAAGATCTAAACAAAGAAAAAACACTTGAATTTATACCATTTATGATTGTTAGATTAAAAGATAACAAATTAATCAAACAAATCAATGAAACTCTTGGAACACTATTAAAATATATTATTACGTTTGAAGATATTTTTGAACATTTAAAAGTTGGATTACAACATAAAACACCCAAAATCAGACAAGCAGCACTTGTCTTACTTTCTGAAAAAGTATCTCAAATGCAAAAATATCAAATATTCAAATCAACCAGAAGTTATTTAGAAATATTAATACCTTTAACTGGAGATACTGTTCCAGCTGTAAGAGCTGAAGCGTGTAAAACACTTGGAGCATTTACAGGGGTTGTTGGTGATCGATGTATTTTACCATTTCTTGAAGAAACACCAAAACTACAAAAACAAAAAATAATCAAAGCATTTCCAAAAAAAGATATTCTTGAAAAGGCAAATATTGCTCCAGTTACCAAACAAAAAAAAAAAATCAAAAAAACAATCAGAAGAAGAAAACCCAAAAAAAAAAAAAAACGAAGAGGAAGAGGGCGAGGAAGAGGAAGAGGAAAGAGAAGAAGAAAAGTAGTTGAAGAAGATTGGGACGAAGAGGAATCTTCTTCTTCATTTGAAGAAGTTGAAATTGAAGTTGAAGTTTCTGAAGAAGAGGGTGGACCAGATCCATGGGATTCAATGTTAGAAATGGAAGTACTTTCAAAAATACCAACCACATTAGATGAAAGTATGTCAGCTCATAAATGGACAATTAGAAGAGATGCAATGCAAGAATTACTTGACATACTAAAGCCTCCCAAATATTCAAAGGGGAATTATAGTCAATTGGTTGATTTCTTATTAAAAACAATCACAAATGATTCGAATTTATTTGTTCTTGGGTTAGCATTCAAAGCACTTGATTTAGTTGCCAATGGGATTCGAAAAGATCTAAACAAAGAAAAAACACTTGAATTTATACCATTTATGATTGTTAGATTAAAAGATAACAAATTAATCAAACAAATCAATGAAACTCTTGGAACACTATTAAAATATATTATTACGTTTGAAGATATTTTTGAACATTTAAAAGTTGGATTACAACATAAAACACCCAAAATCAGACAAGCAGCACTTGTTTTACTTTCTGAAAAAGTATCTCAAATGCAAAAATATCAAATATTCAAATCAACCAGAAGTTATTTAGAAATATTAATACCTTTAACTGGAGATACTGTTCCAGCTGTAAGGGCTGAAGCATGTAAAACACTTGGAGCATTTACAGGGGTTGTTGGTGATCGATGTATTTTACCATTTCTTGAAGAAACACCAAAACTACAAAAACAAAAAATAATCAAAGCATTTCCAAAAAAAGATATTCTTGAAAAGGCAAATATTGCTCCAGTTACCAAACAAAAAAAAAAAATCAAAAAAACAATCAGAAGAAGAAAACCCAAAAAAAAAAAAAAACGAAGAGGAAGGGGCCGAGGAAGAGGAAGAGGAAAGAGCCGGGGGCGAAGTAGAGGAAGAGGAAGGGGAAAGGGAAGAGGAAGAAGCAAAAAAAAGGGAAAGGGAAAAGGTAAAGGTGCAAAAAAAAAGCACCACCAAAAAAAAGAGTTGATATAAGTGGGCAAGTAAATGAAGAATTCTTAGAAAGTTTACGATCAAATGATTGGCAAAAAAAAAAAAAGTCCATTGAAGAAATTACACAACTAATTAATTCATCAGGAAAGCATATTTTAGGAGAAGGGTTTACAGGAGTTTTTGAGCAATTAAAAGAAATTTTAACAAAAAATAACAAAAACTTATCATTAATTGCCGTAAATTTAATCCAGCTATTTGCAGAATCAATTGGGCCTGAAGTAAAGCAATATATTTCAAATTTTGCACAACAAATGATTTCCAATTATTCCGATAAAAAAGATTCTTTAAGAACTGCAATTACATCGGCATTAACTGCTCTCTCAAAGGAATCAGGCTTTGATCCATTTTTACCATTTTTACCAGAAACTTTAATAAAATTAAATTCAATAGGAAGGCAGGACTGTTGTAATTGGATCGCCAAATCTATTGATTCTTCCAAAAAAAAAAAAATGCCAGAATTGGCTCAATCTGTTTTTGAATGCCTTGAAGACAGACAATCAAAAACGAGAAAGGCTGCTGAAGAGGCACTAAAAGGATTAATTTTAAAATGTACCTACAAAAATATACGGTCTTTGACGACTAAACTAAAGCAATCTTCGCAAAGGGACGTTCTGCAAATAGTTGAAAAATATGTTGATTTGAAGCCACCTCAAAAAAAGAAAAAGGGATCCAAAACTGAAGAGAAGGAGGAATATGGAATCCTAAAATCTGTGCCTAATGGGAAAAAACGGAGAGAGAAGGAATTCAAAAACGAGCATTTTTCAAGTCTGGATTCCAAAAAGGTACTGGCGGACTATTTAAAATTTGCACAAGATCAATCAACTAAGCTAATGGGAGAAGATTTCCATAATTTATTATTTAGCCCCGAGTTTAAGCAATATTTGAAGGCCATTGACGAATTCAAAAAATCTATTGACACCCAGCCAAATACATTGATTGAAAATTTAGATATCATCTTAATGTGGTCAGGTATTAGATTAGTTGAAGGAAACATATCTGCAATATTGAAAATTACGGACTTGTTGACAAGCATTTCAAAAATGCTCAAAGAAAAATCGTATCAGACCACACAAATCGAATTAAACTTTTTTTTGCCCGTTTTAACAACTTTGATTGGTCATAATAAAGTCCAAATTAAGGATTTATCGAAAAGTGCCTTGAAGGGTCTAGCGATGGTGTCCAACAAAAGGGCAGTTTTTAGTCATCTTCTTGCGCAATTAAAAGAAAAAAATGTGAAACTGAAAGCAGAGTCGATCGATTGCATGTATTTTTTAATGGACACTGAGGGGCCGCTGGATTTAACCGAGCCACCAAAGTCCTTCCCAATAATCATTAAATTATTGAATGATCGCGACACGAAAGTTAAGCAAAATACTTTGAATTTTTTTATTGAGGCCTATTTGTGGCTTGGGGATAAAATTTGGAGGTTTTTAGGTAATCTGCCACAGGGCGATAAAATCCTTTTGGATAAAAAATTTGAAAAAATTGGCAAGGGCGGCACAAAAAAAAAAAAATCAAAAGAAGATGAGATGAAAAAAAAGGCAAAAAAAAAAAGTGGGGCGAAAAGAAATAAAAAGCCAAGTAAGAAAGATCAAGATCAAGATGGTTCCAAAAATGCAAAAGCAAAAAAAAAGAAAAAAAAAAAAAAGGAAGAGGTGAAAAAAATGTTCTCATTAAAGTTGGAATCGTTAAATTTATCCAAAGTTGAAAAAATTGAAGTGCCACCTCAGTTATTACAGCCAACACAATCATTTTTAAAAAAGCCTGAATATTTTGATTTGTCCAATTTACAAAAGTTTTCATTAACTGGGATACCACATTTTGGCAAGCAGCCATTTGGCGGAATGAATGGTAATACAAATGATCAGAATAACAGTAATGATAATACTGGTAATAGTGCAAATGGAAACAACAACAATAATAATAATAGCAATACAGATGGAAATAATAGTGGCAGCAATGAACAAGCAAACGAATTACTCAAAGAAAAAAATAAGGAAAACAACAAGACCAACCAAAAAAATTCATCATTTTTCAATTTAGTCACGAGATTGACAAGTGAGTCAACAGAGGAATGCGAGAAGGCATTAATTGATGTCAAGGAACAATTGGAAAGGCACTCAAGGACAATAGTTTCACATGTTGATGCATTGATCGCAGTGCTGTCTAAAAAATTAATTTCATCAAATAATTTCTCCGGGATCAAAAAGGCATCATCATCAACATCGTCTTCCAACTCAAACTCGGAATTTGCAGTTCTTTATGAAATCTTATTATTTGTGATGAGCGATCCAAATTTGGCGATCAAAATCTCAATAACGACCTTCCATCAATTATTAGATGTGATTTTAACCACTGCAATTGATCGCAACTTAACCATGACAGAAGAGGGCAAAACTTTGATCCAAAGGCTGAATGTCTTGGCTGGTAAAATGATCGAAAATTGCGAGGGCAATGTAATCTTTACATCCTTGGTCCGAATGCTTAGAAGCTCCTTATCTTCGCCATTTTCTTATTCGATGATCACCCAGAGCCCGAGATTGAGCTGGAGGCATCTCGGTAATACCAATGAATCAAAAAATTATACCCTAATGATCATTAAATGCTTGGCCAAGTTTACAAAGGAATTGGTAATGAATATTGAAGAAATTAATCTGGAAAGGATATTATTTGACATCCATTTATTCTTTGTCACCCACAAGCCACAGAAATGGAAATTTACGGAAGATTTGCCCTTAAGGATCATGAAAACTATATTATTTGAAATAATTAAATTAAAGAAAAGCAAAATTAAAAATTACTATGGGCAACTACCAAAAGGCAAAAATCCATCGATAATACAATATATCAATTTGATGTTGCAGAAATTAGATTTATCGATGCTCGAAGTCTTAGATGGACGAAATCAATTTAAAACACCAATGAAATTATTAAATCGTAATAGTAATTCAAATAATAGTAATATTAATAAAAATTATAATAATAATAATATTAATAATATCAAGTTTAAAAAAAAATCAATCAAGGAGTTAAAATCTGATCTGAAAAAAATTTTGACCATGATCTCAAAGACTTCGACTACGCATGAGGGGCTGAATAAATTGCATCAGTTCATGATCAATAACCCGAATTTTGACCACGAAAAATGCTTGTCAAAATTGAATTCAAATTTCCTATTGTTCATTAAGCGAGGCCTTGCGAATTTAATCACTGAAAAAAAGGACCAAGTCATCTCCTCCCCTTCTTCAAACGAATACCTCCGAAGATATCAAAAATATAAAAGAATGTATAATACACATAAGAAGAATTCAAGTCTCGTGAAAAGATTAGATTTTGAAAATAAAAACAATGAAAATTTAGACGAGCAACAGCAAAAAAAGCAATTGACGGAAGAGGAGAAAAAGGAATTAAAGGAAACCATGAATTTATTAAAGGCCAGATTGGAGGAAATTAGAAAGGGATCTTCAGAACAGAGAGAGGAATTGGCTGATCTGGATGAGCCTTTATTTGATAACAATAATAATAACACGAAACGAAGGAACAAAAGAAAGGTTAAAAAAAAGAAAAGAAATACTAATTCTAATTCTACTCGTCAAAAGAATGGTTCTGCTAAGCCCAAGCGAGGGGGGAATAGGCGGAATCGAAAAAGAAATAAAAATTAAAATTAATAATTTCTTTTTTTTTTTTTTTTTTTATAATTATTATTAATTCGGTTAATTTTTAATTTTTTTTCTATTTTCTTTTTCTGTTATTATATATTTTGTATGAAGAATTATTAATCAATTGTATTTCAACAATTACCATGTGAGAATACAATGGATTTTTTCAGAGTAAAATTAATTCATTATTGCTAGTGATGACTTGCACATCTTAACGATTTCAATTATCTCGGCGTTTTTCTTCGAATAAACTAGGGATATTAATTATCTATTTTTATTAACTTTATATCAAGTGTAATTTAAATAAATTTTAATTAATAAATGAAAAAAAGAAAAGAAAAAACAGGGAAAGTTAAATACAATGTTCAACAAGTTTCATGATAAATAAAGAGATTATTATTTTTATCATTGCAAGGTTTGAAGAGAATTGAAAAAAAAAACAAAATCGTATTAAGGGTGGAGTCATAATTGTAAAAAATAATTTTCTGAATTGGTAAAACAATTATTTGTAATTGTTATGAGACCTAATAACACTTTAATTAAAAAACCATTCAGTGTGTGATTTTCATTGATCTCTTTAACTCAAAAATAAAAAATGATGATATTTTTAGAAAAAAAGTACTAAAGGCAAACACTCAATTTCCTAATTGAATCGTTTGGAATTTTAATATTGAATCCAACTCTGTGTGGTTTGAAAGTAACTGGATCTTGAAACTTTTTGAGATCTTGAAGATTTTTTTTTTTTCCTTTTTCAAAAAAGTTATTTCTCTTGCAAGAATATTATAAAGGCTTCATCCTTGTTAAATTTAGAGGGTTCCAAAAGAATCACAAATTAGTTTAGTTCGGATTGATTTGATTAAACATTGAAAGAAAACAATTTGTTTCAATTCAGGAAATTTGATCTTGTTGAAATATAAAATAAATAACAGATTAGAATTTTTTTTAAATTTTTAATTTTTTGAAGATGAGAATTCTTTTTGAAACTTTTTTTTGTTAATTAAATGTTTTGTCATCGAAGATCCAATGATTTTTTTTTTTTTTGTTATTTGATATTTTTAATTCAAAAGAAGGGTAGTTTCGACTTATATTTTAGGATTAATTCCCCCTTATGTATGGTATAAATCCACAGTAAGTTAGAAAACCCATAAACTATAAAAAAAAAATAATTTACTCTTTATGTTTGTTTAAAAAGTTAAATTGAAAGAGAAAATAAATAAAATCTTTGAAATCAATTGTTTATTGTTCCAATTAAAAAAAAAAAAAATCGGATTTTGAAAGCCCAATAAAAAGGTTTTGTGATCAAGTTGGAAATTTTAGAAAATCTGTTTTATTTTTAAATTTTTATACATTTTTTAATTTTTAGCTTGATGTTAAAATCTGAAATTTAAAGAATATCACTTTGGGATAAATTATTCGACTTTAACTAAAAAAAAAATATTAAAACAATTTATAATATTATTTTTTTGTGTTAAGATTCAAAAATTTGTAATTTTTCAGTAAAAAATTTAACATCAAACTTTCATAATTTTTTTTTTACTTTTGAAAGTATCTTTTTTTTGAAAAAAAACTGGTTAAAAAGTTTATTTTTTTGGAGATATTTAATAATTTGTCACAAAATCGATAAATGGTAAATAACCAATTTAGATTAAATTGCGGAGTGAAAAAAAAAGACAATTGTTCATTATTTTTACATTATCTGGGTAATTATTTACCCCAAAGACGTTTGGTATAATACATAAGAATTCAAATAAATAATGAATTTTAAATTTCGAGTATCAGTATTAGGACATAACGGAAAATATTGATATTTGTTTATATGTCCTTCCAATTAAAATGGTAGATTAATATTTCAAAACAAATTAAAAAAAATAAACATTGATAATTAATTAAATCACCACAGTATATAAATATTTTCATTAATTAATAATTAGAAAATCCATGATTTTATGCTGAAATTTCTCAAAGGGCATCTAGATTGTAACTTACACTTATTTCATATTAACAAAAATACAAAAAAGTTTGTTTTTTTTTATGGAATTGTAAAAAAAAATCTTTTCTAATAACATATGTACAATAATTAGATTAAATTAAATAAAATATTCTCATGAATTAAAAGTATCCAAAATTAATTTTTGAGTTTTTTTTCTTTTTATGATTTTTTTGTGAAGGATGGAAAAAAAAGTTGTTTTTTTTTATTTGTTATGAATTTTTTTCATTCTTTGATGGCTTTTTGTTATAAAAATCAAAATTTCAATTATATTTTGATTTACCAATATTATTTAAAATAATTATCTTGAAATTTTCTAATCAGTGAAACAATAACAAGGTGGATCTTTATTTCAGATTTTCCATTTGGAAAAAAAAATTCAATAGATTGTTTGTAATTAGTAACCAAAACTTACTTTTATTAAAAGCAAAATCAATAAATAAAAGAAAATAATAAATTATTAAAGACAAAATATGAGGATTAGACACATAATAGTTTTTGTAATCCAGTTTTTTCTTGTTGGTTTTTCTTTCAATAATCTATTATTAAAAATGTGTTAAAAAAAATGAACTTTTTTGATATAGATGTGTGGATTAATAAAAAAGTAACAAAATTTTTATTAATAAATCTACACTCTCCTAAATTTATATATAAAACTCAAGCAAAAATAGACTCGGCAAGAATAACGATATATAAAAGAAGATTTAAACTAATTCAAAAATTAACTTTTTGGAATTTCATGAAATAGTAAAAAATCTCAAATTCAGAGAACAGAAATTGGAAAATATTAACTGGCAAATAGAAACCCTAAAAGAATTAGAATTTGAACTTAAGAAATATCGAATTAAACAACGGCAAAATAGTCCAAGATTGAAAGTTCAAAAATATTTAAAAAGAATTTCTATTCAAAATAATATTAACAAACAATAAAGATATTTAAAATGGAAGGGTTCAACTTCAATCTTAAAACTCAGAAATTTTACAAATTATTTAAATAGATATTCTTATTTTATGAACAAGGACAAATCAAAATACTGTAAAGTATGCAAAAAATCAAAAAAAAAATGATATCATTGAAGATTTGGATCATTTTCTCTGTGATCGTGTCGTCAAGTGCCTAGCTTTTTTTTAATTTGAGAAATAGAAAGAAAATTTCAAAAATTTTCTTTTTATTCCTCAAATTAAAAAAAAGCTAACCACGGTTTTCCAGAATTTAAAAGAATAGAGTAAAATCGAAGATTTTACGCAATTCTTTTCAATCCTGGAAAACCTAACAACTACCCAGCCTATGAAAATAATCGTAAAATCTTGATATCTGAATTGTAAAAATTTAACATTTCTAATATATTAAAAAATAATATTATTACTATTTTAGATATTATTAGAAAAAGAGATTCATCATATTTATTAGCCTTAGTGGGTAATAAATTTATTTTTGAGTCTTTAACAAAATTCGTAAATCATAATTTAGGAATTCGGGCAAATAATAGTAATTAAAAACTCCTCCCTTAAATAATAAAAAAAAAAAAAAAAAATGAACTTTTTTTGAGATCTCCACAAAATGAAAAGATTGATTTTCAATAGAGGAGATTTCATTGTTTTTGTTGATTGTAAATAATATAATTGAATTTTTCATCAAGAAATTTTGTTTCTTCTTTTTATTAATTTTGTTTTTCATTTTGAAGAGGGTTTCCAATTAAAAATAATGTTAAACTTTTTTTTTTCCTATTTTACTTTTTTTTTTCGACAAAGGAAATTTATTGTTTTTTTTAGTTCATCATAATTTTCACAATTTAAAAGTCTAAAAAGCTAATCTGGTTCAAATTTCTAAATAATTATTGTGAAAAAATTAAATTAGCACTTTTATTTGAAGAAATTTTTCAAAAAAAATTATTCAATAATAAAAGATCTCCAAAGTGTTCAATTAATTTGTGTTGTCTTTAAAAATAAAATAAATTTCTTTCCTAAATGAAGTGGAAAACAATTTTTAAATTATTTGGAATATATCAGTATCCACTGATCTTCTAAAGGCACTTTTAGTAGGGTTTTTTTTTTTTGTTTTTTTTGGGAATCAGTGAATCCCCAAAGATTACCAAAATTATGAGAAAATAAAATTCCTTTCTTTTGTATTTTTAGAATTTCTCTTGTTTGTCAAATCTAGTGACATACTATTATTTATTATTTTAAGAATTGAAAGAAGGCAATAAAACAGTAAAGAATAAAAAGAATAAAACAATAAGGAATAAAAAGATAAAAGAAAAAAAAAAAAAAACAAACAGCAAAGAAAAAGAAAATATTATGATTTCAAAAACTATTCTGAAAAGATTTCAAGAACTTCGTTTTCATTCAAATCTTCTTTTACAAACATTTCTGATTCCTCTTCTTGTGAAATAAATTCGTTGTAGTCTATTGGTTGCCTTCTTTCAACATTATCAATGGAAAAAGATATTTCTTCGTCTGTGTCAAGCTCGTCTTCCCAAGCTTGTTGATCTGAATTAAAGAAGGAAGTTGCTCGCTCATTGTTCTGGTTTTCTTCTTGCTGCTGTATCCGGGTACTGAAGTGTCTTTTATTCAGATCAGATTTTGAAAATTCATTCTTGTGCTTGTTTGAATCGTAGCGAAATGAGCCATTATCGTTGGTATGGATTTTTAGAATGTGAGATTTTGAAGACGAGATTTTTTCCGAATTGGAATCAGAATCTGATCCAAATCCTAAATTTGAGTCGCTCTTTTTGGTGTGTTCTTCGAAGCTCTTCTTTTTATCGCTGAAATTAGGATTGCTATTTTTTTTTTCAAAGCTTTCGATTCCGTTTTCGCTTTCATTTTCGCTTGTAAATAAAACGCCACTCATCAAATCAATTTCTTCTTCAGTTGAATACAAAACAGAAGCTGTGTGTTTGTAAATTGATGTTTCTTGAGAGGTCTCGTCAATTGATTCTTCGTCGTTGTAGTTCAGGATTTCAAATCGATTTTGTTTTTCATCTTCTTCGAGGGTGTTGTCAATTGTGCGCAATAAGTCTTGTGTGTTTATCTCGGCTTTTTTCTTTTCATTTAAATTATTATTCTTTGGATCGACAACAATGCTCATCACTGGAAAGTTCTCTTTTTTGGCACGATCCTTTTTTTGGTGATGTGTTGAATTGTTGAATTTGTAAGAATTCTCTTGATGGAAATTGTCTTTGGTTAAATTGATTTGTTTTTTCTTTTGAGTGTTTGCTTGAGGATTCGAATTTTTTTCTTTTTGATTATTCTCGTTTTTATGAATTTGATCATTGGAAATGAAACCACGTATTTGAGAAGAACTTGTTTGTTGGTGGTACGACAAATGGTAATAAATGTCTAATTCGTTGTAATCGAAGAGCCCCGAAAGATTCCTTGAAGGTTTCAATTTTGGTAAAAAAGATCCCATCGCTGTTCAATGTATTTGTATTTGAATCACAACCGTTGAACGATTTTTAAAAATACCAAATGTTAATTAAATTAGAAACCTTTTTAAGAAAGTAGTTAACAGTTCAAAAGTGAAAAAAAGGAAGAAAATGATATATTTTTTATCAACAAAAAAGATTTGAGTTAAAAAGCATTTGGTTTTAATTTTTGGTTTGAAAAAATTGAAATAGATTCCACTCTTGGGAAAGAGTGTTAGTTATAAATCGGAAATCAATAATTTCTAAACCTTGAAGTTTTTTTTTATGAAAAAATTTTTGAGAAATATCAATTTAAGGGGGGTAAGTACATTCTAAAAATTTTGAGTATCACATTTATATGAAACTGAATGATTAAAATTATTTTTTTCGCCAATCACATTGATATTTTAATAAATAGGGTAGTAGGTAAAGTCTTGTATGTCTTTCACCACAATATAAGTATTTTTTATTTTTTCTAATTTTCAGTAATTGACACCACAAAGAATATTGACTCTAAGGTTATTATTAAAAATTGAATGGAAATTGTTGATCAATAAACTAAGAAAGAAAAAATTCAAAGATAGTACACTGAAACATTTTTTTGTTTATTGGGGAAACATAATTAAAAATACATTAATTTGGAATTGGGTAAAGAACACCTTATTGAAATTTGAATTTAACAGAGTTAAATATTTTTTTGGAAACTCTGTTTTTTAATAATAAGAGATTTATGAACAATAGATTTTATATGAAAAACAAAAATGCCTTGAAATCGTAGAATTTTTCGAAAAATAAGAAGGTATTTATTTTTTGGAATAATTTTTTTTTCGAAAGTGGCCATTTCAATTTCGAATTGTAAATGATAAAACATTATTTAGTTGTGAGTAAGATTGGAAACATGATTTAATTGCTTTTTTTGAAATAAAATTTTGTATAACTATTTAAATCTTTAATAGAAATTTCGTATTTGGTAATCATTTTCATTAATGAGATTTACTTTTTAGTATTATTCATTACCAAGTGTATTTTAAAAATTACAAATAAGCATCAGGTATTAAAGTAAAACTGTTTGTGACTTAAATGGTTGGTAGTAATTATATTTTATCCCTTTTTTTTTTTTTTGATTGTGAGATAATAACAAAAAAAGAGAAATTTATTATCTAAATATTTATAAAGCTTTGTTTAATTTCACTTTTGGTTAGAATTTTTTTTTTTGTTGATGTGTATTCCAACCAGTTTAGAAAAAATGGAGTTGTATTTTTTCAAGAAAAAAATTCATATATATTTATTATTCGTTTTCCATAAATCCAAATTTTTGTTTTTACTTATTTGAATTTCCAAAAAAAAAACAAGTGGATTCTAACACTTTTGACTGATCTTTAAATGATTTTGATTTTAGTAACTAAAAAATAATAAAATGTTGAAAATATTTTGATTTTTATTTTTTTTCAATTTATTGTAAAAGATTCCGGGGGGTTCTTTGGTCTGAAATTGTGGATAGAGACTTGTTTTTAACAATATTCTAATTTAAAATAGATTTTTATGTTAATAAAAACAAATTATTATAAAAAATCATTATACGTGTATATTAAGACATATATACCATTTGTATATAGTTTAAAAAATGAAAAAAAAATGAAAAAAATTGATCTAAACAAGAAGAAGTCGTTTATTTTTTAATATTATTTATAGCTTTGGATATAATTATTTATTATTGTGTGATTTTTTATTTTTAATTCTAAATTGAAAACTTTTTATGGGGCATTTTTGGGGTCTAAATTGCTTTCTATTTCTAAAATAATGCTTAAATGACTTTTCAAAATTATATTTTCATTAATTCATCATATTTTTAGTGGGTTTAGGTTATTAAGATATTTTTTATTTTTTTATTATTGGGGGGGGGGGGGGGGGCTACCTAAAAGTAGAAAAGGTGGGTTATTTTGGTGATAACACGTTTGTAATAAAACTGCACTGTTGGTGATATGTAATAATAATAATAATAATAATAATAATAATAATAATAATAATAATAATAATAATAATAATAATAATAATAATAATAATAATAATAATAATAATAATAATAATAATTTGGTACTGTAAACTCATTTAAAAAACTCTATAACCCAAAAAACAAATAAAAAACTATATATTATACATTCTTCAGAAAGAAGTTGATTTTATAATACAAGTTAAAAATGCCCAAAATCGTTTATTTAAAAATAGAACGTAGAAGGTGGCCTGTCTTTCATACCCAAAAGAAGGTTTTAGCCACTTGAATAAACCAGTACCTACGAAAATTTAGTATTATATTTTTACTGGTAAACATCATATGGGTAGTAATAAATTATTTTTTTAATTTTTATTATTAATCAAAAATAAAAAAAATTATTGTATAAATTTTTCAATTTTTTCAAAGTTTTTTTATTATGATTTTTTTTAGTAATATTTGAGTTGCTTCTTTGGAATTTTATTCAACGTTGCTTGGGATTTTTTTTTTTTTTTGTTACAAAGATAAAGAATAGAAAAAAAATACTTTATTTTGAAAAGATGGGAAAATGAAAAGGATTTACACTTATTGGTGGAAAAATGAATTTTTGTTAATTTTGAATAATTATTTTACTTTTTTTTAATTGATTTTTTTAGCCTTTTGATCAAGTGTGGTTGTTTAATATAAAGATAGGTTGATAATTATAAGATAAATTAATAACTTTTTTTTTTTCCTATTTCAAGTCAACCAAGTTTTAATATTACTTGGGCATTTAAAAACTCAATATTCTAAAAGAAGATGATTAACATAATGTTTTTACAAATTCAAAATTAACATTATTAAGGTCAATCCCAACAGGAAAATAAGAAAGTTTTCTTAATCCTTGCTTCCTTTTCCAAGAGTTATTTGTCTGGATTCGAGTATTATTCAAGATTTTTTTTATTTTTTATATATGTCTATACGACCCAAAAAAATACTAAAAATTGAAAACTGATCAAATACTTTCCATTAATACAATTAAAAAAACTAAATGAAAAAATAAAAATAAATAAAGTTTCCATTTAACTTTTTCTTGAAAACATTTTTTGCCAAAATGATTAAATTCACACTTGAAATTATATATTTATTTAGATACAATATCTTATTTTAACTTATTTACTAAAACAAATTCGAAATTGTGGGAATTTTATTTTCACTAAAGGGACTTATTTGGTCTTCAAATGTTTTTTTTTATTTTAAATGGTAAAATTAAAAAAAAAGTTATTTAAAAAGGCAAACTCCATGAAAAAGTATTCTAATTTAATAATTTGGCTTATTCTTTGATTCCAAACTTTTCTCAACCCCAATTTTTCAAAAAAAAAATAAAAAAGTGTACAGTAATTTCAAAAAATATTTTCGATATTCAAAAGTTGAGAGTGTTTTTATTTTAAAAAACAATTATCCCAGTGGTTAATTGAATTAATTATTAGGCTAGATTTCGAAAAAAATTAATCTTAAAAAAATAGTACTTAATTTTATTAAGGACATATATTACAAATTTAATATATTCCCAATTTTCTATTAAAAAAACGGGTTATCTTTGTCAAGAATATTATTACCTAAGAAAAGAATTCTGAGTACCTGGTAAATTGACTTTCTAAAAACACTTTTTCAGAAGATAAGCAAACAACTAACATCTAAGATCCTTAAAATTTTCAAATTCAAAATTAAATACTTTATATAATTTCAAAAGAAAAGAAAAAAAAGCGAAAAAAAAAAAATTGAAATTAAAAAAATGTGATTTTTATTTTGTAGATGGGATTATAAAACAATTTCTTTTTAAAAGTGAGAGTATTATTTTCAGAAGAGTTTAGAATAAATTATTATTTCTCCAAAAAGAAAGGAAAAAAAAGAAAAAAATAATAATAAAAAAAAATAAAGATAAAATTAAACAGTAATTGATCAATCGTTGTAAAAGTTATTAATCAATTTACTTATTTCGAGGAGAGGGAGAGATTGAAAACCTTTTAAAATAGCCAATCTTTGTTTGGGAACTCTTCTTTGACTTCTTTGGCAATTTGCTCAAAGAAGCCGAACCTTAATTTGGCATAACCAGTGTAATCGAAATCAATTTCAGAAATTTGTGATTGAACCAAAGCCCAAATACCCCAATAAATGAGAGAGACAAGCATGAACATTCTTACTGCAAAATAGCTTTGTTGCAAATCCCTCTCGTCAACTTGTGAAGGTGTACAGTTGTCCCTTGAGGCGAGGTAGTGTGTCAAGAAGTCCAAAATGATTTCCTTGGATGGCAGCAATTGCTTTTCCATTTCAAACCCAGAGTATTCGCAGAAGTGGTTTGCAAGATCAAACCAGGGCACGTTTAGTGAGCAATACTCAAAGTCGATAAATTGGATTGATTCCGTTTTTTGGTTGTAAACGATGTTGCCAGAAAGCAAATCGTTATGGCAAATGCAGACGGTACAATCAATTTCTTGGTTGAGCATCTCTTTCAATTGCTTGATGATCTTGGAGTATTTGGTGTTTGGTTCTAATTGCTTTTTGTTTGTGGACAGTTTTTTGAAGTTTTCGCTCCAGGTGTTGATCACATCAAAGACATCCTTTCGGTTCTCTACCTCGTCAGTGGGGACTGAGTGGAATTGGGCTAGCTGCTTGGCAATTAGCGTTCGTAACTTTTTGCCTCGCATCTGCTCAGAAGAGATCGATTTACCATCAAAAAATTGATAGATCAAGGCATTGGGGTACACACAATACAGCTGTGGGCCCATTTTCTTTTTCGACAAGTTCCAAATGAAATTTAGTTCATTGTCGCGATCGATAATCTCTTCTGTTTTTCGGCCATTGACCCTCAATAATAAGGTCTCGGCCTTTCCGGTCGTGTCCATTAATCCATATACTTTGTTAGTAATACCTGCTGTGAATTGCTTCATTACAAAATTCGATTCAGATAGGTTGTTCCAGTGTGGGATGTTCAGTGTTTTTAATTCCTTAAGAATACTTAATTTGTTTTCAGGATCGAGGGTGTATTGTTTGATGTTCATTTTTTGTTAAAAATTTATCTTATTTTTTATTTGAAAGAGAAAGTTAAAAAAAAAGGTCTAAAAAGAAATGGTGAAAAAAAAAAAATGTTGTTTAATTTCGGAAAAAAATTACCGTTCGAGTCAATCAAAGAAAGTAGCTTTAACGTCATTTTTAAATCAATGTTGGTTGAATGAAATTTTGAGTGAAAACACGAGACTTGTTTCGCAAAAATATTCTTATTTTAAGAAAACCTTTATTGTTAAAATATGTTTTTTGCTTCATTCCTGGAATATTATTGGAGTTTTCAAATTTTAGAAGAAAATTTCTTCAATTTATTCTTAATTTTATTTAATTATTTAGTTTCAAAATTTCCAAGTGGATAAAAAAAAAAGTTTCCTGTTATTAGTCTTATCGTCCATTTTTTTACTTTTTAGGTTGATTTATGATTAATTATATTTTTTTCGGAAAAATCCTTTTAATTTTTTTTTATCAAGAACAAATCGGGTTTGAAGAACAAACACTAATTCAAGAGATCTTTTTTTTGAATTAACTGATTCGTTATCTTTTTTATTTAATTGCAAATAAAAAATTGTTTGTTTTAGATCCGTTTAACCTTATCAAAGAATTGTTTCACCAACTTTTGAGATTTTAAGGTTGTTTTCTTTTTGGTTTTCTTTTTTTTGAGCAAAAAAAGCTGTTACTTTTTCTTTTTGTTTGGGGAAAGATAAATCGATTAACCTAACATATAACACGTAAATTCTCGTATTATTTGTCGTTTTGTTGAATGGTTATTTCTAAAGACTGTTGCATTTACAAAAGGTTGAACTTTTTTAGTATATGATTTTTTTTAATTTTTAGCTTTGTTGAATTTCGAGTTTGCTTTTAATTTTTTCCCAAAACATACTTCACCAAAGGACCACAAATTTTAAATCTCAATGAAAAATGGTTTCCTAAATTATTTGTAGCCTTCTTTAACACTTTTGATTTACTGTTAACATTAAAATTGTATTTAAAAGGATACACAAACCAAGAGATAACCAATTTCCCAAATATCATTTCTTATTCATGTTTTGAGAATATTAAAGTTTTTTCATGAAACCTTTTTCTTTTTTATTCAAACCCAAATAAAATTTTTTATACAAGTCCATATGTTTTTGTAATTTGTAATTTATTTTATTTACCAAATGCAATGGGAGTAATTGTTTCAAAAGAAAACAATGAACCAATGTGGTCAAATAAACCCATGTCTCAGCTTTAGTCAAAAGATTTCGTCTTTGTAAAAGAATTCTTATTTTCCAAATTAAATTCTCAGTCAAAAGAATCTAATTGTCAAGAGAAAAATGTTGGACAGAGAAAAATAGTTGGACAGCAATTTTAATTGGGAACCTTACTCAAAATGATTTTTAATTTCAATCATTTGTGAAATAACTAAAGCAAATAACAATAATCTGCTTATTAGAATAACGATTAATGTAATTCTACTTTTTCAAAACCTTATCTCTCATAATCTAAAACAAGTTTAAAAATTAGCATTTTCAGAATTAATAGTAAACTTTACTAAAACTTGGATTTTTGTTAAAATAACAAGATCTACTTTAGTTAACAACCATTCAAATGAGTATTCTACACAAACCACAGATTACTGAACTCATAACACCTTTTAACCAGTATTTATCTAAAAGTCAAATAGTTTTCAATAGGATTTGATTTTAAATTTTACTAATATTCCCAATTAAAAATAGTATCCAACCATTTTTCTTACAACATTTTTCTCTCAATAGTTAGTCTTTTTGTTTCTTTTTGTGAATCGAGAAATGAAAAAACATGTTCAAAACATTTTCCTTTTCATGAAATATCACCTTTAATAATTTCTGATAATTTGGAAACCCAAGTGATCTTGAAACTTTAATCTTATTTTCAAAGAAATAGTAAAACACACCAAATATTGATTATTTGATAATTAGAAAAAACTTATTTTTTGATTTTTATACACAATTTTATATTTTTTTTTTGAAATTTAAAAGATTAAATTATGTTTTTTTTTTTATTAAATTGATGGCACTACTTATAATGAACCATTAATATTTTAATAAATTAATTTGATAATTTCTTTCTTTTTTTTTTTTTTTTTTTAATTTTTTTTAATTTTTAAAATCTTGAAGAGTGTTAATAAACAAAATAAATCGTTTTTACAGGATTATTTGCTTTTTAAATATAGAAATAAACCAAGAATTTAATAAAATTCCCGATTATTTCTCAAATTGAAAAAAATTTACTTTAGCCTTTCCAGAATTTAACAGAATAGTGAAAAATTGAAAGATTTTGCTTAATTCTTTCGAATTCTGGAAAAGCTAGGCACCCCACTGTACTTTCTGAAACATAGTATTAATTAGTTTTTTTATCCTAACTAGAATGTAAGAAATATTATAACTTCTAGGAGAACTTTTCTTTAAAAAAAAAAAAAAAACCGAATAGAAAAAAATTAATTTATCAAGAGAGAAGAATAAGAAGAAAGAAAAGCTTGTAGGCTTTTTTTGGCAAGGGTGAAGTTCCCAAGAGCCCTTAATCTATTAAAGAGAAAGTTTTGAAGTGAATAAATTTGTGACCCCCAATTCAAAGAGTAGTCAAAAAAATCTTATAATTACAATCATTAGAAGTATTTTAAACTCAATTTAGTTTTCTGAAAAAAAAAAAAAAAATAAAAGTTTGTAAAAAAATTATAAAAATAAAGTAAAATCTCCTAAAATATATAAATACACGTCTTAATGATTCATGAGTAGGTATTTTACCCCTTTATTTTGGAAATTCTTTGATTACTGCGATGAAAAATCGACCATTTCATTAATTTTCAGGAATTCCTTAAATCAAGACATTTAAAAGATAAAGAAGAAATAATTCACAAGTATTTTGACACATAGTATCATCACCGGGTGATTTTTTTATCAAGTTCTTAATTACAAAAAATATTTCTTCATGAAAAAAATACCCATGGACCACTTAGCACGATTAACCATAATTGTTTTTTTATTGTAATCTCTATTTCAAAATCACAATCCTATTAAAAATCAAATTTTAAAGAAAAATATTTTTAATAAGCGAAATTTATCTATTATTATATAAAAATTTCGATTTTAATATTCAGTTCTATACCCAAGATATATATATTTGTTGTATAAAAAGAAAATAAAAAAGGTAAAAAAAAAAAAAAAAAATTAAAAAAAAATTTGCTATTTATTTTGAAATAAGTATTGCATAAAAAATAGAAATTTTAAAAAATTTATAAAACCCATTTATCGATTCCCCCCTCATTTGAATAACTAAATCGAATCTCTTTTTCATACTTAAAACCAATTTCTTCATTAATTTATCTGTTATTTCTTTCCAAATTTTCATTTTCATTTTCCTTTTTAACAAAATACTTTGGAAAAAATTAATAAAGGAAAAAATGATTTATTTTCAAACTTAACACTGTGAAGGGAAAAACTACTGATGATACAGATCCAATTCAAAATTCAAATATAACATAGACCATTTATTTTGAAATTTAGCTTATATATCAAGAAAATTTCATCAAATATCTTATGGTTCGAATACTTACTTTATTAAAGAAATATTAAAAAAACAATAAAAAATTGTTTGGTAAAAATACTCTTATTTAAATGCTATATCCAGCCCCCCTTTTTTTTTTTTTTATATATTATATCTCTTTTTTAAATTTTTAATTTAAAAGAATGGAGTAAAACCAAAGATTTTACCCCATCATTATCAATTATAATAACCATGACGACATTGGAATACTCTTCGTTATTTATACGAAGCCGAGATAATAAGCAAACTATTTTTCTTGAGAGGGTGATATTTATATGGCCCAGAAAAAAAAATTGTTTGTTTATGAAACAAGGATTCAAATTGCGTGATTTATTATTTGTTGAAACAATGTGGATCTTCAGGAAAAAAAAAAAAACACACACACACAAAAAAAAAATACTTTGTAGTTTTTCATTTGTTTTCAATTTTTAAAGCTAGAAAATTTTTTTTATTCATTAAAACTGTTTTAAAATAAGAGACTATGAACAAAAAAAAACAAGCGTTTCTAAATTTCAACCCCTTTAAAAAGCTATTTTCTTCATCCCTTTTAAACACCCAAAATAGCTAACACTCATCCAAGAACAACATATTTTAAAATCTATTTTTTAAATAAAAAACATAATGGGTTAATTTATCTCTAAAGAAAATTCACATTTCACCCCTTCCTCCATAACTTCTATTTTTTATATTAAGAGACCTTTTCCAAGAACTGGGCTATTTAGTTCCCCCCCAAAAAAAAAAAAACAAAAAACTAGAAAATATTAATATACTCATAATCAGTAGTTTATTATAAAATCAAGACTTTTTTTCTAGAAATAACCAATACAAATACAGCCAGTTCCACTTCATGACACAAACTTTCAACGGAATTTAAGGCACCATGAAAACCTCAAATTAAGGTACAAACTTTGTAATTTTTTTTTACAATTTAATTTTACTAGAAACTGAATTTTGTGCTGTAATTTGAGATTTTAATGGTGCCTTAAATTTTGTTGAAAGTTTGTGCCTTAAAAGTGAAACTGACTGTATGCCTTGAAAAAAAATTATTTTTTTTTTATTTTTTTCGCTTAGGTTTCAAAAAAATAATAATATTATTAATAATGACAACATATTTTTATTTATATGTATTAGAAAAAGAAATTGAAGTAAAAAATCACTTCTTTTTCATTTCTCTTTTTACAAATAAGACAATTTATAGAAATATATCATACTATTTTATCTAATTTTGATTGTTTGAAACTTTTTTTATTTTGTAAACAGTTAAAACTTTTGCCAAACTTGGAATCCTTAATTGCAGAATTTTACAATTAAAAAACTTGGAAATGAAGTGATATTTTATCCCATTTATATATATAAAGGCCAGTCTTACGTATTACCATTTTGAACATCTTGTCAAATTCTGGGAAATCACACGGAAGTGGACAATATTTTAATTTGGACATATAAAGGATATTATTATTTTTTGATTCATATTTTCGAGATTTATCCTCTCCTATTTCTTTTTTTTAAATTGATAAAATTGCCTAAATTACCCCCCCCCCCCCTCCAAACACACACATACACACTTCAATACCATACAAAAATATTAAAAATTCAACAATTGCTACATTTCAGTTGAAAATTCAAATTTAAATTAATAACATTAAAAAATTTAGATATTTTTTTTAAATATTAAAACAAAGTGAAAAAAATATTTCGAAAGATCACATTATATTATTTGCAAAATTCCCATAAAAAAAGTTACAAAAAAAAAAATAATAAGTTGCCATAATCCTATTTTTTCGGTTATAATTTACTAAATTTTCTTTTTAAAATTCATTATATATTCTAATGATATTTTTTTTTACTATTTACCAAAAATCTTGTAATCTCTTGATATATATCCCACAAATTTAATTATTTTTTAATTTTAAATTTGTTATTAATAATTTTTATTTATTATATTTAATTTTTTTTTGTCATTGGATGAGTTGATGTAAAATTCCTTATAAGAACAAGAAATTTCACAATTTTGAGTAATAATATGTAAGAACCTTTGTATATTTTTTTGGAGAATAATTTGTTTTAATAGATTTACCCAATCCAAAATAATCTTTAAAATAATTTGTGAACTTTTTTTTTTTTTTTGATCCCTAAAAGAAATGACCATAATAGAAGTTTAAGAAGAATTGTCTTATCCACTCTATGGAATGAAAAATTATTTTCCTTCTCAAAATTCTAGGTGTCATTCTATATTTGAAAAATAAATTAAAACATTACTTTTAAGTGGATAACTTACAGACAATCCCAAGATACAGTGAAAATTTATCAATATCAAATTTTGATGTTGATATAAATTATTAAACAGTTCAATATGAGAATAATAAAGCTCATATTGAAAAAAAAAATTCCTAAATAAGTCAATATTGTATAATTTTTTCTGATTTTCAAAAAATAAATTTTCAGTACCCAAAATGACTCTAAACATCAAAAATTCATTAAGAAACTACATAAAATTTCCTGTGAAAAATGAATTATTTTTCAATCACATTAGAAGAATATTTTTCATATCAACCCATTTATGAAAAAATATTTTAAATATAAGCTTTCTTATTCTTATATTCTTATAATTAAAAATCTATATCAATATCAAAATTTGATATTGATAAAATTTCATGGTAGCCTTGGAAGAGCTGCAAATAATTTAAATCAAGCAAAACCAATGAAAATAAACAATATAGTTGTTTTTTTTTTTAATCTAATAGGAAATTAATAAAATACTGGAAATTTAGGGCCACGGTATTAAATTCTTAGGCTATCTGAACCCTCTTTATAATTCAAAATTAAGATACTGTTGAGTTAAATCGGAAAGTTTTCATTTTTTTCCAACATAATTCATAATACACTTACCGTTTTGGAAAAAAACTGAGACAGGTTTTTCATTGAAAGCATTAATGAAAATGAAAAGTAAAACCAATAAAAAGAAGAAACCAATCAACTTCAAAATATAATCCATTATATTATTTTCAATCGATCCAACAAATACAATTTAAATCCAAACTTGTATCTAAATTGTTGTTGTGACTTTGAAGATCGTAAAATTGACAAGTTTGGTACAAAATTTTAATGATTGATCAATAAAAGAAAAACCACACCAATAAAAAGTATTAATAAAACGGCTATTGTGATGAATACTTCATTTTTATTTATTTATTCTTTTTTTAATTGATCTTATTTTTCCTTTTCAGTAAGATTTACAATTAAAAACCGTATTTCGCTTTTTTTCCCTTTTCACTTTTTTTCCACAATTTTTATACTAGGATACTCACATCTTTTCCATAATGTGGAGCCCAAAAAAAATGGATTCGTGTGTAAATTAAAGTTTCCATAGTAACCAAGATTTGAATATATTGGTAACCAGTAACAATCCTGTACAACCCATATTGGAATAGGCCAAATATAAAAAAGAGTGATGATGATCATTGACTTTATATCTACCTTATTGTAAAATATTTACAATTTAAATCAATGTTATTAAACCCCATTCAAGTTAAGAAAACAATTAAATTGAAGTGAATTAAAAATATATGAAGAATTTAACGATTTGAATCTACAGAAATATTTGTCAGTTTTTGTCCAATCTAACACATATAATAGTTTAATATTCAATATTTATTCCAGATTTGGTTTTTATTATATTTCGATTTTCGATCAATCTGTCAACTTAACAAAAAGCAAGGACAATTCTCCTTTGATTTGATAATTTGTTTAACTACTTTCTTTTAATTCATTTTTCAAAATTAATTCTTGTTAAGCGATTAGCCTTGCCACATATATCTCTAAAATCAAAATATATTGTAAATAGTTGTAAATTATATTAATTTACCATAGCTCAAACACCTCTAAATAATTATATATAAATATTAATACACAATAAATTATAAGATTTTTTACTAATGATCATAATTAAAAATTTTCATTTTGAAAAATTTTTTTTTAATTCCTTTTCCAAATCTAAAAATAGAAAACTCAAAATAATATTATTTATTATTAAATAATGTATCTTTGGAACTTCCAAATGTGATTTTTTTTAATTTTTTAATTTCCAAGTTTAACCCAATAACTATGAGCCTATAAAACCCAAATACTAATTAACTTTGTTTCTTTTTTATATAGCAAATTGCTATATCAATATATTTCCAATATTTCATGAGTAATTTGGTGAAAAAATCTATTGGTTAATTATTAAATTTTTTTAAAAAAAATTGAATTTTATCGCAACTAATCTAGATTTTACTAAATTTTTAAGCAAGATATTTTACAACTTAAGAATCTGAATATTGATAATTCAGCTTTTAAATTTGTAGCGAAATGCAAATTTTATTCTGAGATTGTTGGGTTTTTTACTAATACAATAATCATTTTTAATTTCTCGATATCAACTAATATTACATTTTGACTAATTGATTTTTTTAGAGAAATTTTTGAACCATGTAGTATTAATGTGGTTACGTCCCAATAACAACATACTTTGATCTAACGTTTCTCCTGGGTAGAGACTTATACCTTAATAAGATCTTTGTCTCCATATAATAATAATTTCTTTGATTGAAAACCCTCTTAAATTAGAGGAAAATTGAGAGAATATTGAAACAGATATATTTTATAAAACCGACATGAAGACTAATTATCAGGATCTGTGCTTTATTTCATATTTATATACCCCCCTAATTCTCATTATTTAGGAATTTTTTCACAAATTAACTAAAAATCAAAATAAAAATGATAAACTATCCCCATCCTTATTCAAAAGACCAAATAATATAATGAATAATTTTTAAAAAATTCAAACCAAAAATATTATATTAATTTATTTTAAACAGAAGAATAATATTCCTTTACAATATAAAGGGAAAGAAAAATATCTAAAGTCGCAATCAATAAAGGGAAAAAAGAAAAGATACGACAAGACTGTCAAAAGGTAAAAATTATTGCCTGATCTCATTCGATAGATCTAGAACATTGATAATTGAAAAACAAATATTAATAATATAAGCCTTTAAAACAACAATTAAATCTTTACAAAGGTGAAAACAATATTTAACCAATAATAATATTCTCAAAAGCCGAAATTTTTTCTTCTTATTGAAAAAACCATTTTTTTAAAAACTTGAATCAAAATTTGGAACATTTGCTGTTAATTGGTAAATAAATTGTACAAAATTTTACTTTAGTTTTTATAAAAAAAGTTAAAAAAATTAATTCTTTTGCAAATTATCAAACAAATGTTCTTTATATTTTGATTTTGTGTGTTTGAGTCGAAGATTCAGTTGTAATGTAATTTTTCTTTTTTAATTTTTTTTGGAAAGGTAAATGAAAAATTAATACAATTTATTTTTCAATTAACAGTATTTTTTCAATTAATAGAAAACAGAAATAATTCAAGAGTGTGTTCAAAGATCATTGATTGTTTTTTTATATAAAAGAAAAAAACCTTTCTATTTTCAGAAAATTAATTTTTCTTTTAATGATCAAATCTACCTTCCAAACAACAGATTTATTATTATAGATTTATCATTTACATTTTATCCTTATTAATCCCACCATGACTCCAAGTGTTCTTAATTTTCTTTATAAAAAAGACCAATAGCATGCTTGAGGAATAATTCTTGACCTGTTTATAGTAACAAGAAATCTACCTACCGATTACTTCACAACCTAGGTATCTCCTATTAAAATCATTTTTTTCATCTGGTATGAATATGACACCCAATTAAGTACCAATTCAAAACCCGAAGCTCAATTAAATTTAAAAGGTAAACTCTTTGATATTTTGGGAAAAATTTAAATTTTTAATTAGAGTTAGGATAAAAATACCTGACATAAAAATAATTACTTACATAGTTTTTAATTGTGGACATATGTAAAAGTGTTGGTAAATGAAAAAATTAAACAAATCCTTTTTTTAAATTGCCAAATTTTTGATGAATCGAGTAATAAACCTACCAAAAGAACATTAAAATGATGTATCTATAGAATGCTCCATTTAATTGAGTGATAGCCGAAGTAGATCGTACTTTTTTTGAAAAAAACAGTGTGATTTTCAAGAATTGATTCGAGTTTGGGAAAAGATAATTTTTATTCTCTTGTTTTTTGTTTGATTGAATACTGTTTTAAACAAGTGTAATTTCATTAGTCATCATTTTAATTAGTAGTGTTTTATTATTTCTAAAAGTTTATTTCTTCAAAAAAGGGATTTGATTTTATTTATTTGCAATTACTCAATAATTTTCAGAATATCCTTAATTAAAAATCGTGAAAGTGATTATTTTTGTCTCTGATATTTTTATCAAAACTAGACCTTTGACTGTAATTTTTTTCTTTTTTTGATTTTTTTTTTTTTCAAATATTTTTCTTTTCTCCAAATTATGTTGCTATTTTTTTGAGAATAATTTTTCTTTGATACTTTATTTTTAGAATTTCTGTTTAAAGAACAGGATTTCAAGAACCCAAAATCATATTTAATTAATGTTTGTGGTTTGTTTATTAGATTTGCTTGGTGTAAAGGAGGGTTCTATATAAACGAAACAAAGCTTGTAATTTCCATGACAGAATGTCTATAATTAGAACTGTTCTTTAAGTAAAATGATCTTAGAGATAAACAAATTCATATTTAGTCTACTTATAAATTCCAAAAAATGTTAAAAACATGACTGTATTTAAATTTTAAATAGGAGAAAATATCAAATGATTGTTCATCTTTCTCAATAAAGAATTTTTCATTTAGGTTTATTATTCCACCCCAATATTCCCAGGTAAGAATAAAAGCGACCACTCAAACAAAAAGTGGGTTAAATTCCACTTTATTCCTTTGACAATATCTTTTTTTTGGAAAAATGAGAAATGAAAATAAAGTGAAAATTTTTTCCCTTTCATTAATCATCTCAAATATTAGTCAAATTTCCTTTTTTTAATTTAGAAAACTCTCCTTTTATAAAATTTCATTTCAGAGAACATTTCCAAAATCTTCTTCTTTTTTAGAATTTAAATAAATTAAAATATTTCTCATTCTTTATCTAAAACTAGTTAGAAAAATTACACAAAATTTCTATTAAAAAAATAATTTTTGATTATTTTTAGCATCTCTAAATTGTAAATTAATAAATTTATTCAAAAAAAGGAGTTTGAAATCAACAATTATTTGGTTGAATCAAAATCCTAACAGAAGAAACTAAAAGTGTTTGTTTATTCCCAAAATGTTTTTTAACTTGATTAATTTACACACAATTTGCCAATTACTTTTTTAACCCTTTTGGGATTTGTAAAATATATTTCTTGAAATTGAAAAACGTTACCAAAATCTTAATTCTCCTTTTTCCATAAAAGTCACAAAAACAAATATTTGTTAAATTTTCAAAAAGTAGAAAAAAAAAGATTTTAACAAAATTTGTTTTTTTAATTTTTATTGTTATACGGAAATTAAATTCAACATTTAGAACAAATGGGTAATTCTATTTCTTAAATTTTTGAGAAAGAAAAACGTTTTTGGAAAAACAGAAAAAATTTCAACAATTACCAAAAAAAAGTAACAACAGGAAATTATTCAATAAAAAACAAAGAGAAAAATTGAAGATTGTTAAAGCATGGTCAGAAATGTTGAACAACTTTAGTCAATGTTTTAATGTTGTGGAATAATTAAAAATTTTCCCTTTTCTTTACAAAAAGAGAAAAACTATTCTCTTTTGTCGTTATTTACAAAAAAAGAACTTTCTCATTTTTAAATAAAACAATTGAACGTTTAGGCTTTGTGATCGGTTTCATTTAAACAGATTTTTAAAGTTTTTGTAAGTATTAAGATCTTTTTTCTTTTCCAAAAAAAGTTTCATAAATTGACTGTTTTCTAAAAAAACAATCAAGCAACACACTTAAAAAACAAAAGGAAAATTTCAAAAGAAAAATCTACTTTTAAAGAAATTGCTAATTTTTTTCTTTAAAAAAAGGGTTTAAGAAAAAAAATCATAATTACAAAATTTTTGCATCTTTGAACCTTTTTCCAAAAGCGTTTCAAAATTGGCTTTATATGATAATTCTTAAACTTTCTGTTTGACTTATGATTTTTTCCACTATTTTGGGAAACAATTTGGAAAACTGTTTTTTCACGAATCTCGAAAATGGATTTCTATTAAAGGATTGTCACTAAGTGAAAGAGAAATTTTCAAACACCTTTTTTGTGAATTAGCCTAAAGTCAAAAACATTTTGATTGTTTATTTATTATTTTTTTCCTTTTTTATTTTTTCTTGTTTTCTTTAAAATACTCATGAGTAGCACCCAACAACAGTTTTACAAAGTTCTTGAAAATTACAAACTAACAAATAAAATTCTCAATAGTGAACAACCAAAAGTTTACCAAGCAATACATCTCCGAACACAAATTAGAGTAATTATTTTTTTTATTTAATTTTCATTGTTTTTTGCTTGAAACAAAATAAAACTCTCAAAAAAACAAATGTTTTTTTGAATGTAAAACCTTTTCTCTCTTTATTTTTCTCCACTATGAACAAAAAAACCAATTCACATCAACATTAAAAAAAAAAAAAAAAAACAAAACAACATCTTAGGTTTGTATAAGTGTTGTGTCCAAAAAACCATTAAAAGAAAAACCAAATACATCTGAAAATACACTCAAACTTTTTACTGTGCTAAACCATCATAATTTGGTAAAATTATTTGAGATTTTGCAAGATAAAAACAATTATTATTTGATTCTTGAAAATTTCAAAGGTCGTTATTTGAGCGGATTTTTGAAATTTAACAAGGACAGCCTTAACGAAGAGACAAATAAAAACTTGTTGGTTCAATTAATTTGTTGTAAGTTAATCAATTACCTTTTTCTTCTTTTATTTTTTTGAATAGAATCTATCATTCATAACAAAAAATTCACTTTAAAAGAACACTTTTTGTGGTTTGAATGAAATTTCAAAAAAAACTCTAAAATAAAAATTCTACTTGTTTGAAAAATTTAAATTTTTCTCATATTCCTGAATAGTATTAAGTTATTTCCAAAAAAAAAAAGTCAACTTGAATGTTGTGAACGAATCTTCAATCTTTGTTGATCAAAATTTCAATTTGAAAGTGAACATTTTTTCACCTGAAAATTTACAATGTACTTTGGGTGAATTGGTCGAAAAAGCACAGGTACAACAAAACCAAAATCAAGAGAACAGTAGAAGGAGCAAACAATTTTTTCTCAAGTTTGTAATAGGCATTTTTTTGAGGCAGGTACCCTCATCTGTTACAACAAATGAAGAAAATTTCAATAAAATGCTTAATAAATTCTCTGCGAGCAAAAATGCAATAATCTTTTTTCAAAAAATTTTGCAAACAGCTCAACAACAGACAAAAGGATCATTAGACTTGGAAGAAATAAAAGAGTACCAATGGATTGGTAACGAATATGAAAGGTATGTAAAGTATTTAAAACAATTAGAAACTGTACAAGGAGACATTTTGAACACCATAATCGTTAACAAAAAAGAATCAAACCAACTAAGAACAAAATTAGAATTGTGTGAAGACGATCAAGAAACCTTTGTTTATAAAATGTATTTTAATAAAATCCAAAAATCCAAATGTCTCAAATTAAACCTTGTTAATAACCAAGAAAAAGTCGATTGGTATATCAAAAAAAAGATCTCACAAATTAAAAAATGTCTGAATCCCAATGAAATTATGGAATCTGAAATCTTAGAAATGGAAAATACATCTTCAAAGAATTCTAAAGAAAATTCACTGGAGAACGAATCAGAAAACGATTTAGATTCTTGTTTTTTCCTCAATTTGGAAAATTTCAACTCAGAAACAAAAACAAAAACAGCAAAAAATCTAAATAATTTGTTCCTCCCACAATCCAGGATTTCCTCGGATTCGTTTTCTGATAATAATATTTTCCAAAGTTTTGGAAACAGCCCCAAGACCAAAAGTAAGAAATTAAAAAAACATAATTTGTCACAAATAAACAAAGTTCAAAATAAGAACAATAAAAAAAAAAAAGAGGATGAATATAAAATGAACAAAAACAAGAAAAATATAAATACCGAATTAAATATTTTCCAAGAAGAAAGAAAACAACAACAATATGAGCTTGAAAAAATGCTAGGTGAGCTTTCTGTTGTTAGAAAATCAAAATCACAAACTTTTCTCCACTTGGAAAGCAACCCAAATAAAGTTCTGAAGAATCAAATAAACAATTCATCAATTTTGAATAACAATCAAAAAACAAAGATAAAATTGAAAAATGATCAAAGAAATGGTTTTCCTTTGAAAGATCAAATGAACAAAAAAAAAATTGAAAAAGATCCTGTAAAAAAAACTAAAAAACGAAACTTAGTTGAATTACAACTGAACAGGACAAAACCTAGAATTAGCACAACCAATAGTTTAACTGAACAATTTAGCCCAAGCCAATTAACCCGAATCAACAAAAAATGGAGGAATAACCCTAATCCAAAGCATAGCAAATATGAGCTTTTTTTTACAATCAAGGAGAAATCAAAATCAAATCCAAACATCAATGCAAAACAGTTCTTGTATACTAACTCGCCGTCACTAAAAAATCTTCATCAAATGCGAAAACATTCAAGGAACACTCACGCTTTTAGTAGATCCTTTGATTTCACCTCTACTCGACAAAAGAATAATAACAAAATTTATCCTAATAAAAAAAATACCAACACTTTTGAAAAATTTCCTAATAATTTGGCAATTATTAAATTATTTAACTTGAAAGCATTCAAAGTAAAAAAAAATAAATTATTAAATTTATTAAAAGAAATATTTTTAATAATCGGCATTTGTATGAAAAAAACCAAAAAAGATACTTACTTATGCTCTACCAATTTCCAAAACAAATCAATCAAATTTGAAATCAAAGTCCAGAAAAATAAAGAAACCAAATTGGGGAAAGTTACATTTAAACGTTTAAATTGCAATTATTGTATTTTTCATAATTTGTGGGCAGAAATTTATGATATTTATACACATCACCTCTAACCTGACAATCAAATCTAGTAGTCACATATATTTGCATATAGATATAGAATATATATAATATTATTCATTATTTTTTTTCAACTTCTTTTATTATTATTTTATTTTTATTATTTTTATTATTTTATTTACCTTCCATTTCCTCTTTCTATTTTAAATAGATTTTTTTTTATATATTTTTAAATATTTCCAAATGAATATATTTAGAAAAAACAATTTATATTAAATGGGTTAATTTCAATAATAAATTTATAATATATAAATAATAAAAATTTTCAAAAAAAGCAATTTTTAGATAATACATTTGTTTTGGCTTTATTAGTTGTGTAGAAAATATATGAAATATACCTAAATTTCTTACAAAGATTATTTTATAATTCAAAACTTTATTAAAAAAAAATAAAAAAAAAAATAAAGACATCTATATCTATTTAATTCTATCCAATTACTGCTCTCTCACACTTACTACTCTTATACATCTATAAACTTAAATTCAAAACCCCACCCAGTTAAAATAATTAACAGAATCATAATAATACAATTTCATTTAAAATGGGAAATAATTTTTATTTTTTTAAAATATTTGAATCATTTTTTCATATTTGAGTAGTTTATTTACATTTTATTTCATGAATTACCTAACCCTTTTTGTTCAAATCAATTTTTTTTTTCAAACAATTGATATTAGATTAATGTTGATTTCTTCAAAATAGAAGAACTTAAATAAAATTAATTGGTGGTATCTAACGATTTGATCGATCAATAATTGTTAATAGAATTCAATAATTTTATCACTACCAATGTATTTTTTTTTGTTTGCTCACTGAAAAATTATTAATATACCTAATAATTTTAAGTAATAATTATTTATTTCTTATTTTGTGGAAATTTGTAAAATTATAAATAATTGTTAACATTTCAATTAGTGAATAGTTCTAATTTGACATTTCTTCTAAAATTGATTAAAAAAGTTTTTTTTTTTTCAAAAAACAAATTTTGGAGGTGTTAAAATATTTGAATTAGAGTTTATATAAGCTATTTACAAAAAAAGAATTCAGTATTTATTTTTAAAACATCTTTTGTCAAATTTAAATTTATGAATTTAATAAAATACCTAAAATATTTTTGAATGATTACCTGATTCTTTATTATAATTTAATTTGTTTTTTTTTAATACATCACCATTATTATAAATATCAAAATTTTTAATCACAGTTTAATATTTTATTTTCTATGTACCAACAGTTGTGATTTATTTTTTTTTTTGTTTTCAAATTATGTCTTTATACTGAAAAAATTATTCGGTGAAGGAAAAATATATACAAGCACTTTATTGTTTAAAAAAGCTTATTGTACCTTATGATTAGATGTTATTTATATTGAATTTAGTTATATCCGATTGTATACAATAACAATTTTAAACTTATTCCCATTTTATTTGAATGATTTAATCTGTATATTTTGGATTATAAATCATATTTACAGACTTAACAATTATTTAAACCATAATTTTTTTCTTACTTTTTTTGGAATGGCCCTACCCCCCCAAGAGAATGTAATTTGAAATATAAAAAAAAACACTACACTTTTCTGAAACAATATACATATATCTATATAAATTGATTGGAACTAATATATTTTTTAGTCAAAACAACCCAATTAGAATTGATTTATTATTTATGTTTATAGGGCTTGAATGGATGTTAGAAGAAAAAAAATTATTTTGAAAATTTCAATATTGAAATCATTATTCTTAATTTTACTTGTTTATAACTCTTTTTTACCTTTTTTCTTTGTTTTAATTTTTTTCTTTTCCATATAATTGTTTCATAATGTTTTTATGACAAAATGAAAGTAACTAATTAAAAAAACAATATAATTATATTGTTATTTACTCGCGGAAATGATTGGAACGAAATAAAATAGGTATTTATAAGAGATTTTATTTGATCTTCGATTGATTACCAAAATGAACATTATTTCCTTTCTCTTTTAATAGTTCTAATAATTAATGTTTTTTAATTTTTAAGAAAATATATTAATTTTTTGGTTTTATTTCATAGTAATATGAACAATTAGAAGATGTATACCATTCTATTTATTTCTTATTTAAAAATTAAGATAGGAAAGAAAAAAAAAACTTATTAAATTAATATTTGTTTCAATGATTACTGTTTATAATGATATGATTATCACAATCAGAATACATTACAAGATTTTTGATAAAAAAATGAAAAACAAAAAAAAAAAACGCAATGTATTGAAATATAAAAATCGATTTTGATAAGAAATTGTTCGGATTAAAAACTATAATTATATTATATGATCAACTTGCCTTGTTTATTTTGTTATAAGAAAAAATAAATAATTTGAAACAATTTTTTTTTTTTGATTTGTAATTAAAAAATTATATTATTAAATCTTTTGAATTTTTCAGACAATTGGGTTTAGATTATTCAAAAAAAGGTTTAACATTAACTCTGTTATTGATTTCGACTTGAATTTTCAACTGATCAAAAATAATCATTCATTAAGAGATTTTTTGTTGTAATTTGACATATTAAATTCGACAAAAAAATGTTGATAATTGTTTCAGATGAAACTGGCACATTATAATATTTTCTACATTTCAATTATTAGTATAATGGATGTTACTTGTTTTTTTTGCAAATACTGTATGAATTCAATTACAACAATTTTCTTTGTGATAAGAGAAATAAAAACATAAAAAAATCAAAAAGAAAAAATCAAATTTAATTTTAAGGTAGGAAAAACTATAATAAAATATGTGTTTAAGAAATTGGAAATTGGAAAATATATTTTCATCTCAATTTTTGTAACTTTAAATGCGGAAATATTTCCACAAAATACCAAAAAAATAAATTTAAAAAAAAAATTAAAACCAATAAAAATTACATTTTTCATTTATTCAATAATTAAATTTATAATATTAAAATTAAAAAAAAGTAATACATTTCTTTTCTTTGAAAATTTTTAGTGGTTTTAAATTGATAAATAGTATATTTTTTCATATAATTTGTAACAATTAAACAGCTATAAATTGATTTTCCTTTCTTTCAAGGAAAATTTTTTAATGAGAATACATTATTAATTTCAAAATGATTAATGAAAAAAATCTCATCTATATTTAAGTCAAATTCGTGAAGAATTAGAGACAAATAACTCAACTATTAAAAGTTTTATTAACCATTTAAAATTATAATTATTTTTTTTAATTTATTTCATGTTCTTTAGATATTATTAACAATCATAAAGGATTTAATATAAAATATGCATCTAGAGTTATTTCAAATCCGTTGCACGAGATTTAACTTTAATTGTTAATATTTATCAAATATTCTCCAAAATATGATATATATTAATACTATAATAGATTTAACACTATAATACAAGGTTACAATATTTTCAACCTTCTTAAATAACATTTGGATTTTTTTAAACTTTTTTTAATTATTTTCAAAAAAATCAAAAAAATTCTTTTTTGTAAGAGATCTTCAATATTAAAGACAATAATAGAAGATTTGTAACCAAAAAAAAAACCAATTTATTACACATTTCAATTGAAAGGGGTTTAAATAAAGTTTAATTTAAATTAAAAAGTTAAGTAAATTGCACACACCAGACACGAAATATCTCTAAGGGCATAAGCACACTTTACAACTTTTAGGTGTCACTCTTTATTAACGAAACTGAATAATTCAAATCATTTCTTCAACCAAATATATTGATATTTTAATAAAGAAAAATTTCATAAATCCATAGGCTAATATATTATCATATCGACTAAAAAATTGAATAAAAAAATTAAAAAAATGATCAAGAAAAAATAAATAAAAAAAATTTATTTCTTGATCTTATTTATAATATTTGATACAATTTCTTCTTCTTTACTCACTTTAATTTTTCATACTTCTTCGAAATACTTTTGTTTGGATAATTGTTGATTTATAAATTACTTCCTATTTCTAAATAATTCCCCAAAAATGAATTTAAAAATTCTTATTTTCGTTTAATTCATCCAATTCCAGTTTTGGCTCAGAAAATTGTATATTTTTTAAATTTCTCTTCAGAAATAAAGATTTAATGGATTTTTTTTTTATTTGATAATTATATATTTTCTATTTAAAACTAATAATAATTCTGATTTCTTAATTCTGATTGAAATTTTTTCTCCATTTTTCTTTTTATACATGTTTGAATCTTTTATATCTGTTTTCCAATTCCAAGAAATCAACACATTTACTGTAATTTTTTTTTTGTCAATATCCTTTGTTTAGGCTTTATTTGAAAAAAATATTTGAAAATTGAATTTTGAAAACAAATTTGTAAAAAATGTTTTTTTTTAAATAATAATAAATAGTAAATGTTTGAGAAATTAAATGAGAATGAATTGTTTTGGTTCATCTAAATTAAGAAGACAAAGAAAACAAATCTTCGTATTTATACTTTGGTCGATTTTTTTTTTTTTTTTCCTTCTTTATTTCAACAAATTTATCTTGAATGGTGATTTTTCGTGTTTGGTCTTCTAAAAAAGAAAAGATTTCTTTCAAATTCACACCTTCTCAGGTCTATTTTTTTGGTTTACTATAGGAATAATTTCATGGATTCGTATAAACACATTTCTCAATCCAAAACCTAATTTAATTAAAAAAAATTTAATCAAAAAAAAAAATTGTTTCAAAAAATCGAAAAATGAAAGATTCAACTCTGAATTACTTTTTGGGTTCTTTACACAAATAGACTAGTGAATGGTGTTTTGGTTCCAAAGTTTCAATATCTGGCGGCACTCAAAAAAATATTTTTCAGTAATTTTAACACAATTAAATTATTTCAAATGGCCAAATGTACCCACTCCCTTAAAACATGTTGAATTTATAAACCCAACAATTTATTCTGTAAAAATGAGCGTTCAGAAAGTAATTTTTAAAAAAATAATAAAAATCTCAAAAAATGGCACTTTTGGTGAAAAAAAAATATTTTTGCCAAAAATCTCCAGACAAAGAAGGTAAAAACTTTTTATAATGAAAGAAATAGAATCAATTTAATAATTTTTCAATTTCATAGAATAAATGAAAAAAAAAATTAGATCTCACTAAAAAAATTTTCTTTTCTGGTTTTCTGATTAGATCATAATTTTTTGTAATTTCAATAAACCAAATAAGAAAGTAAATAATTCCACTAATAGCATATTTAAATATTTTTCTCTGTAAGCTTTAAAGGTTGATACCTTGATTAAAAAAAAAATATTTAAAATCCAAAACGAAGAAAATTTTATTTAAAAAAATTAATACATATGTTTATGTATATTAAATAATTTAATAAAAAATTGAAATTATTAGAAAAGAAAAAATCTGAAGAAGAAATAAACTTGGAATAAGATTCTATGCAAAATGAATATCTGCCTCATTAAAATTTTTTAATAAACTATTAGAAAGAAATAAGATAAAATGAAAGATAAAATAAAATAATTAACAAATTTAACAAAAAAAAAAATTAAAAAAAAATCAAAAAGTCTTACAATAAGAAATCATCAATGTCTAATGTTCTAGCCCTTTTACCCATGTATTTTGTTTTTTCTAAAACACCAAGTACCATTTCTTTCATTGTTTTTCGATTTTTTGGAACTCTCTTTAAATTTTATTGAAAAAAAAAATTATTTTTATAAAAAAAAGATTGTTTGTAAGAAAGTAACAAAACTTGATTTAAATGCGAAATGATAATACACACGCAAACACACACACACACACACACACACACACACACACACACACACACACACACACACACACACACACACACACACACACACACACACACACACACACACACACATATATATCGGATAAAAACAAAAAAAGAAAAAGAAAAAGAAAAAGAAAAACAAACAATGTTTTTTAATGCAGTATATGTTTTATAATTCTCTTCTAGCATCAAAAGAACCTTTTTTTGTTTAAAAATAGCCCCAAGAGTTTTATTTTTTCTCAAAAAACACAGCCTAATAAACCCATCCCATTCAGTAAATTGTATTTCTGGTCGAGGGTTTCTTGGTTTTATCATTACCACACTTGAATCAACTTTTGGTGGTGGTTTAAAATTATTTTTTGCAACTTTTAATAGATGCTTCACTTCTGATAACAATTGTGTGTTTACAGATAATCTACAATACAAATTGTTTTCTGGCCTTGCAATTAATCTCATTGCAAATTCGCGCTGAAACATAACCACGGCGTGTCTATAATAATAATTATTAAAAAAAATTATTGATTATTGAAAATTTATTTAATTATTTTTTGAATGATGGTGGCAATTAAAAAAAAAAAAATTAGTCAAAATAAGAAAGGAAAAGAAGAAAAATAGATAAAATAGCAATTCAAAAAATCAATATTATCATTTTTATTACTAAATTAATATGAACCCACTGTAATTTTTTTTTTTTTTTTTTGAGTTGTATTTTAATTGGGAAATATATTGATTTTTGAAACAAAATAAATAAATAAATAAATAACTAATAGCACAAAAATAAACTAAATGTTTCGAGATCTGGTAATAGAAATTCTATTCAAAAAAACAAATATAGTATATACTTTCTGTAAAAGAGTTGTTTGGAACTTCAATTTAAGAAAAAACACTACAAACCAAAATCAAAAAAACCAAGACAAAACCACAGTTCATATGTAGGAATTATTCTGATTTTTGAAGTCATTGAAACAATTCAGTTAACTCAATGGCAAAAGCTCAGAGATAATGTGATCTTTTAAAGTTAGAGTTGTTTATTGATTGTGTTTGAAATGATCGTCATTTTTTAGACAAGATATTCGTGATTATTTTTCAGTTTCGTTTTTTACGTTTTTTATCAAGGTTTTTCGAGTTTAAGTATCACAAAAAAATTCTTTTTCATTTCTCAGTAAAAAATATACATAAAATGTTTTTTTGATGCTAATTGGTAGAATATTCCGATGAAAATTCCTTAACATATGAAATGGGATTGGATCAAAAGAATTTAAAGGCAACTTGGTAACTTTCCAACTTAATCCTGTAAATAAATGTAAAAACTAAATCTTTTAAAAACTATTTAACAAACTCTTTGGTTCACTCTTTTAAGGGCTATCCTAATTTTTCAGTTATCCGAGATTTCCAAATCCTATGTGTTATCCCACAAAAATGATTTAAAAGATTGCTTTTTGAAGGAAATTTCAAATATTGCAAATTTTGTGATTTTTACAGATATCATTATTTGATGAAAATTTCAAGTTTAAATCAAGGTTCAAATTTATTAACCCGAAGCACCTTTAATTATCCAGATTATATTCAAGTGTATCTATACTCTCACCCTAAACTTTATAATACTTGGAAACGAAGTGGAGTTCGGAAGTTCACCAAGATACATTTGGTTTTCGAACCTTTTCAAGGTAAATTTCCAATTTGGTAAGGAGATAATGGTTTTGAAACAAATCGACTGAAAATTTAAAAAAAAAAAAAACAAAACTTGTTTAAATTTGAACACTTTCTCTCAACTTGACTTGAAATTCTTTAATTCCAACAAATATGAGCTGAACATAAATGTAATATTCACATAAACCACAAATTTTCAGAAAGCCCTTCAAAGAGCGAACCAAAGAGTACGTGTAACAATTTTTAAATCATTTAGCCTCACTTTGTTAAAAAAGATGTACTACTTGAAATGATACAGTCATTTAAAAAAAGTGAGTAACCAAATTTTTCAAAAGTGTTGCTCAAATTGTTTGGGTTGCTCTTTTAAGCAGTTTAAGTAACACTTTAAAAAACTTTTAGGAATCAATTTTTTAGAATGATTGAATAAAAATTAATCAATTAATTTCAGAGAGGAATCTAACTAAAAATGATAACTTTGATATCTTTCGTTTCTCCTATGAGGGCTATGAGTTTTGTCGTGTGACAAGTTTGTTCCAGAATTTGATATTTGGAGAAAAATCCATTTCTGAAATTGGCATGGAATTTTCTGATTTAAAAAATTACGTAATTGTCTCTCGAACATTAGTAACAAAAAAAAAGGGATTTTAAAAAACAGCAACAAGATAGACACCCAAAAAAAAAAAAAAAAAGAAACGAGATCAACAATTACCTAAAGATTGGCTCGTGTGTGAGTAATTTAAATACAAAAGGACTGGAAATATTGTAGGGGAGATTTGCAACACAAACATTAAAAAAGGGGAAGTCTATTTTAATTGCGTCACCCTGTATGATTTCTAATTTTTTTGCATATTGGTGCCCTTGCATTCTTTTTTGTAATTCAACAACCATACGCGGATCAAATTCAATTGCAATTACACGCTTGGCTTTTTCTAATAGCTTGACGGTTAAATTTCCTGTACCTGGTCCAATTTCAAGAACAATATCCGTTGGTTTAATTTTTGCCTTTTAAAGAGTGTAATTTTCACGTGGTTTGGAAGTGTTGGTGAAGATTTTTAAAGTAAAGAATTGACGAAGAGATCAGCCATAATAAAATGGAAAATCAAAATTAAAATAAAAAAAAGAGAATTGGTGTTACTTTTTCAACTATAGATTTCACAACCAAAGGATTTCGAAGAAGATGTTGACCAAAGTGCTTTTTCATTAAACTAGCACCCATCCCCGTTTGAGATGTACGTTTATGGGTTCTTGACATTTTTACAATTTTTGAGTGATTATTTAGGAAATGTGAATATACAAGAAAAAATGATTCAAAAAGCGACTGTTCTGTAATAAGAGTAATCAAAAATGGTTATAACTTTTGTATAATTCACAACTCCTATGTTTTTTTTGAATTATTTCAAATTCTGGAAGATATTTAAAAAGATCAAAATTCAAAGACTTTCTCTTTAAAAGTTTAATCAATTTAAGGTTTACAATCCCTGAAACTGGAAAAAAGATTATCTTGTATTGGGTGTGTCAACTTGTTATTTTGGTTCTTAGCTGATCGATCCACAACTAAGTTTGGATAGTATAGGTGGTTGAAAAAGGCTATTTTTGTGATTTTATTTTTTTTTTTTTCCGAAATCCGAATTGATGAGTCTAAGATTAATTAATTGGAAGATATTTAATTAGTAATTGAGTTTTTTGTTTTTTAGGTTGAAATGTTTATTTACGCTTTGTATTATTTGATGCTTGTAAAAAAAATTTTTTTTATTTACTCCTAATTCTGTAAAAGGAAAATGATAATTTCAATTGATAACCCAAAAATTAACACTTTCAATTCAATACCTTCCAATCAATTAATCTTAGACTCATCAATTCGGATTTCGGAAAAAAAAAAAAATAAAATCACAAAAATAGCCTTTTTCAACCACCTATACGATCCAAACTTAGTTGTGGATCGATCAGCTAAGAACCAAAATAACAAGTTGACACACCCAATACAAGATAATCTTTTTTCCAGTTTCAGGGATTGTAAACCTTAAAGGTTCAAAAGGTTTTCCGAATAATCATGTTTTTATTTTTGGTTATCATAAAAACAGTTTAAGGTTTACAATCCCTGAAATTTGAAAAGAGATTATCTTGTGTCGTTGTTAGCGACTTGTTAATTTGGTTCTTAGCTGATCGATCTTGTGTTTGGTATGGGCTTTAATAGTGATTCAAAATGGCAATTTTTGACAACTTTTTATAAATTTTTTTTCCGAAATCCAAATTGAAGAGTGGAAGAATACTATACCGAAAGGTAAGTTATTAAAAAAATGTGATTTGTAGGTTGTTGATTGAAATTTTTAATTAGGTTTGGTTTTATTTGGTGCTTTTTTAAAAAATTTGTTTTCAAATCAAGTTAATTGACAAAAAATTAAATCAATTTTTTTTTTTTACAACCCAAAAATCAAAATTTATTCTTGAACGTCTATCAATCTATAAGTGTTACACTCTTCAATTTGGATTTCGGAAAAAAAATTTATAAAAAGTTGTCAAAAATTGCCATTTTGAATCACTATTAAAGCCCATACCAAACACAAGATCGATCAGCTAAGAACCAAATTAACAAGTCGCTAACAACGACACAAGATAATCTCTTTTCAAATTTCAGGTATTGTAAGCCTTAAGGGTATAGTAACTTTTATTCATTTTTTCCCCAGGGGAAATAGAGTAAAAATTTACATAAGGATACAATTAAACCCGATAAGAAACTTCATTTATCAACTTTAGAGAATTAAATAATCATTTTTAAAAGATTTCATTTTTAACCAAATTAAATTTCCAGTCAAAACATTTGGATTATATTTTGTTTGATTTTTGTATCAAATTAGAAAAAAAAAATTTGGAAGAAAATTAAATTTTCGAAGAAAAATCACTTTTAGTAATTTCAGAGAGTCTTATGAGCAAATAAACTTGAAACTTTAATCTTATTTTAAAAAATACAACAAAAATAAATCCAATATTGAATTCTTGAAGATCCAAAAAAAATTGATAATCTATTTGATTCACAAATATTTATTAAATTTCTTGAAATTTAAAATACTAGTCAATATCCTTTTTCAAATATAAAGAGTAAAAAAATTGACTTTTTCTATTAAAATCGGTTATTTGATAATATATATCTTTTTTTTTTATTAGAAATATTTATATATAATTTGTTTTATTTGTTGGAAAATCTTTAAAAAATTGAGAAATAATTGTAAGGCCTATTCATACATTTAATCTTTGTATTATTAAAGACTCACTGAAAAAAAATAAGATTGAGTTATTAATTATTGAATACAAATAATTTAATTTAAAATTATTTCTCTAGATTATAAGTTAAATTTTCAAAAGTTTTTAAAAAGTATTTTCGAAGACTTTTTAATTCAATTGTTTGGTTCTTTTTCTCAGATTTTTTGATTCAATAACAAGTTACAATAGATTTTTACTATTCTTTCAATCAAAAAATTATATTTTTTTAACAAGTTAACAATAATTATTGTATATTTTTTTGAATCTGAGTCGATTCTACTTTTTTAGCATATCATTTTAGGAATGGAAAGTTCTATTTCTTCTATTTAGTGGTTAACTTTTATAGAGATTAAACCATTTTAAAAAACGTTTATTGAAGATTCAAGTAAATTTTATAAAAGGAAATAATTTTTTGTTGATTCAAATATTCGTTGAGAATTTTCCTTTTGAAAAAAAAATAAAAAATATGTTGATTTTTTTTTTTTTAATTAAAAACAAAAATTCTTCTTTTAAGGGATATTCTCTATTATTTTTTTTTGATTAATTTCTAAATAAGGATTCCTGATTTATAAATATGTTTAATATTGAAAATAAACGGGGGTTTTTAAATCATAGTAATTGGCAAAAAAATTTCTCAACACCTATCAAATTTGGGTAAAAAAAATAATATTGATTAGTCTCTTAATCAGAATTTTGAGACCTTTTTGTTAGAAATTTAGATTAATTAGACTTTTAATATTATCAAAATGTCGTTCTGAATGTTCTTGATCGTTATTTTTATCATAGATCACCAATTAGGTATTTAATTGTATGTTGTTTTTTTTTTTTTGATATTTCTAACAAATATTTCTCTATCATTTTTTTTAATGACACAAATTTATACAGCAGAGTTTGCTATTAAAAAAAACGAAAAAGGAAAATGTTAACATTAGAAAAAGTCAGTACTTGGATTAATCTTAAATAAATGATAATAAAGTTTATTTACATTGTAATTATTATTTCAGAACGAAAAATTCATGGATTTTTTTGTTTTTCTTGTTTTTAGAACTGACAAAATTATGAAAATTTTCTTATTCATAAATAAAGTTCTATTTCAATAAATAAATTTAAATTCTGTGATAAATAAATTTTGTTTAAATTTTTCTTTTTGATATTTACTTGGATAGGTAATTTTTAATATTTTTCAAAAAATTGAAATCATCTAATAAAAATGTCAAATACAGAAAAAAAAAATTATTAATGATAAATATATGGTATCCTAAGTTTCCAACAATCTCAAATGGTTGAATAATGGTAAAACGTTTACCCAGTTCTTTTTAAGTTGGGAAACCTAGTAAAAGTATCATCGAGTTTTTGGAATTGAAAAAAATTGAGTAAAAACGATTATTTTACTATATTCTGTTAAAACCTGGGAAAATCAAAAAAAAATTTCCTCAAAAAAAAATAAAGGTGATTTTTTTTAAATTGTGAAATAAAAAGTAAATTTAAATAAATTTTCGGTTTATTTCAACAATTAAAAAAAAACCTTAGGGTACAAAAATAAAAAAATATTTTTTTGAATTTCAAATAATAAATCGATCTTTAAAAAATCAAAAAAAAAAAAATTAATTCCACATTTGAAAGATATTTATTAAATTTAAAATTCCTTCAAAGAGTAATAAAATAAATTCTTAGCTATGCGAAAGAAAATATTATAGAAATTTTTTAATATTGAATTTGAAAAAAATATTAGTAGTACCTCGAAAATAAATTATTTCTGAGTTGACGATAAAATATTTTTAAAAAATCATTATCTAAAAATATCTATCAAAAAAAAAAAAATAAGCTTATTATAAGTAAATTGTTTAAAAAGTAAAAAATAAGTATTTTTTTATTGTTTTTTTTTTGGGTTTTTTTTTAACGAGATTATAGAATTCTATATTTTTCTGTTAAGTGATTATCGTTAATCACAGACATCAATAAATTTCAAAAAACCATGAAGTTCGATTTTATTTACCCAATTGTATGTATTAGAAAAAAATAAGTAAATATATTCCCATATTAGAGATAAGTATATAAATTATAGAGTACAAATTTATTATTCTAATTCGGAAATTATTTTAATATTGTTAATCTGAAAACTATTTCTAAAAATATGACTCACATGAAGTAATAAATTTATTTATATATATATATATATATATATATATATATATATATCACAGGTATGACGATTTTTTTGATGTCGTTAAACGTGTTGGCGCAAGCGTGAGCGACGCATTTAATTCGTTTCTCCGATATGATATACATATATATATATATATAGGATATATCTATATCTATCTATCTATGTATGTATGTATAATATTTTTTAAAACAGAACTTCTAAAAGAAATAGTAAATTTCATATGCCATGAATTCAGATACTAAAGATTGTTTTTATTTCTCTCAGTATATTTCAAAAATCATTCAGTATTATAACAAAAAAATTCTATAAAACTAATATAACAATAATTAAAATAATGGAACAAATAATTTATTGTGTATATTTATTTTTATTTATTCACAAAAAAAATTTATCTAAAAAAATTCAATTAAAATTTATTTTGATGTAAAGAAAAACTTTTTTTAAAAAATTTAAATAATCGATCACAAAAAAATAAAAGTGGGCAAAAAAGTTATTAAGTAAAGATTAATAATTGTACATTAAATATATCAGATACTTGATTTAACCCGTCTGTTCATATGTATTGGGCACTTTTATTTAATTTTTGTTGGTTCGTCAATTTCTCCCTGTTATTTAAAAAATAATAAACAATATAATATATTGAGTGAGTTTTTAAAAATGTTATAATATTATAATTCTTTGAAAAAAATAAAAAAAAAAGTAAGGGTTATTATGTAGGTTAACACACGTTTCAAATTTTTTGTATCAGTTAAACAAAGAAATATTCTTACTAAAATGATAAAAGAAGTAATTTTGGACAAAAAAAAAACACTTTAATATAATATAAAGAATTTTGACAAAAGGAAAATTATAAAAAAATGAAATTTTTTTATTTACATAATATAATATGGGAATATTAAGGATATAAAGGTTAAGAAATGAGAAATATACTTATGAATTAAGTACAAAAATTAGGTTTAAAACTGGTATAGAGTATTAATTTTTTTTTAATATAATTTTCTCTCTTGACAGTTCAAGTAAAATCAGAGGATGAAAAAAATTACTGATCACAAAAACCAAATTAGTAATTCTGAAAAAAAATTTTTTTTAAGCCAATAATTTTTATTTTTTTTGTGATCAATAAAAATTCACTTAAGAGGGGTAAAATAACAATTTAAAAAAATTCTGTGAGATGATCTAATTTGGAAACACAAAAAAGATAAATTTTGACCAATTTTCTTTCTCAAATTATAATTTTTTTGAATAAAAAATTATTCTGTTTTTAATGATTAAATTGTTTACAATTTTAAAAGTTTTAAATGGAAAATACCAATTTTATTGTTTTAGCAGTTTCAAAAATTAAAAATCAAACTCTTTTCAATGTGTAAAATACAAAATCCCCCACTTAAATCGGAAATCATGAATTTCCCCAGTTTTCCAACACTTTTAAAGTAATTAAACCATGCTCCTATTTTATTATATATATATATATTTCATTTCATTTATTTTGTTAAGTTTTTTCGTTTGCGTTTTTTCATATCCCAGAAACGAAAAGTATGATTTCAGATTATTTCGAGGACTTTTTCAAAACACGAAAACACAAATGAAACGAAAAAAACATAGAAAAAACTTGAAAAAACACGATTTTATACATCTTTCATGATTTTGAAACGAAAAATTGTACAACCTGTGATATATATATATATATATATATATATAGTCTGTCCAAGGTTACCGTGCAATTTTTTATTCAATAACAACTAGAAATATAATCTGATAGTAATTCATGTTTTAATCATTCTAAATAAATAAAAACCAGATATTTCAAAAATTATTAAAAAAATAAAACCAAAAAACTAAAGAAAAGTGGGTAAAAATTGTTGAAAGAGATATACAAATTATTAATAAGTAAACCTTTACAGAAAAAAGTTAATAAGAAGATTTTTTGTTAATAATTAAATTTATTTTAAAAGGTATTACTCAATCTCATTTTTCTTAGTAATTATTTATCTTTTTCAAGATATTTTTTTTTTTTCTAGATCTTTGGCAAAAAAAAAACAAAAAGAAAAATAAAAATAAAATAAAAAAAAAATCAATTAGAAATTGAACAAGAAAAAGAAAAAGAAGAAGAAGAAAAAAAGAAAAACTACAATTTGAAAAAGCAAAAAAAAAATTAGAAAAAAATATTCTGATCCAAATTTTTGTAATTTATTTTTTTATAGAATATGGGATAAACACTCAAAAAACATTAATATTATAAAGTGAGTCAAAATTTTTGATAATTAGTTTATTAATTTGGACTCTTTGTTAAATGTCAAAATTTTAAAAATCTCAAATTTGAACAATTAATTGTAAAAATGGCTGAAAATGAAAATATATATGTAGATTGTTTTATTTCGATAAATTTTAAATATATTAGAAAACATCTATTGTGAGAATTGTATTTTTTTATCTCTATAAAAAAAGAGGTGTGTTTTCAATTAATCCTATCATAATATTTTGTTTCTAAATTTGGCAATTATTTAGATAACTTAGATCTGAATTGGATTTTTTTTATAAATGTTTTTTTGTTATTAAATTAAAATTCACAATAATCAAGTGCCTTATCTTAAATTAAAAATCTTTTAAATTTATAAAAATGATTTTAATTTTAAATTTTAAAAACAAAATGATATTTGAATATTGAGACATCACCCTCTGTTAATTTTGAAGATTTATGATTCGTTTGATCTCTATATATGAAAAAGTGTTATAATTGATAATTTTATAATATTTACAGAAATATCACCATTAAAAATGGTTAATAGTTACTCGATAATTTAAATTTTTAATGAAAATATGAGTATTTATGTTTTTGAATTTTGACTAATAATGCCTTTTTGAAAAAATATGGCATTTTTTTCATACCATTCATACAAAATAATATTTGTTAGTGGTACTATTCATTAACAGGCAATACTAAATTAAGTTAAATATAAATCCTTGTTGAATAAATGAGATTGGAATTTATTTCAAAAAATAATTAAAAAAAAACAAACTTTTTTTGAAAAAGATATATAACCTATTTTAATCAAAAAACTGGAAATATGTAAAGTGTAAAAATGATTTTTAAAATAATAAAATACACACCATGTTATCTATTCTATTTGAAAATTTTGTTGGGATAAAGCCTTCTTTATAGAAATAATTTTTTCAATCAAATTGTAAATAACAGAGATCAATTTTCACTCCTAAAAAATATCAGATCAAATCATAGATCAAAAAATTAAATATCTTTTATTGATGTAATAGCATACAAAAAGCAAATTGAATTATTATCAAGAATAAATAAATTGTTTTTAATGATTTTGTTTATTTAAATAATTTTAAGACAAATTGAGTTTAATGAATCTATTCTAAAATAATTTTTGACCGAGTTACTTGGAAAGAGCTTCTTTTGATCAAATCAAAATCATTGATTTTCTGGTTTTTTGATTTGAAAGCCAATTTTGACAAAGTAAATTTAAAAAACGGAAAAAAAAAATGAATTTTTCTTGTTATTTCGAATTTCTTAATGTTAGATTTGTTGTTCTAACACAAACACAGCTCAAAAAAAAATCAGATTTCAAATAAAATTTTTCATTTTTTGAATTTTTTGCCATTTCATTTTGTTTTCCTCCTTTACTCAAAATAATAATTTTTTGGAAAACAACTTACCACCCAATCAAACAGCAAACAAACAATATAATTCTTTTTTTTTCTTTTTCTCTTGTTAAATTACTGTAGTCAAAATAAAGCGTGCTGAAAAATTTAATGCGTGTTTCATAAGAAAAAGCGTGTTTTTTTGTTATAGAAGACCTATACATTAACCAATAAAAGAAATCAATAATAAACCCTAAAAAAATATGGTATTGGTTTCTTAAAGTTCTATTATTTAAAAAGAAATTCTAAAAATGAAGGATCAAATTGCAAAATTTATCTTAAAAAATAGAGTAAATTTTTGAGAAAATTTTAATCATCAAAAAAACAAAAAAATTCCAAAAAATTGTGATATTAATGAAAAATTTTCAACTATTTGCTTGAATAATTTAAATTTTACTGAAAATAACCTGACCTTTACTTTCAAAATTGATTTGAACTTAAGTATACTATTGGGTAGTAGATTGGATGTTGCCTTGGTACAAGAATAAAAAAAAGCACGGATAATATTTGAAACACGGATTATAGTTGTTGTGCACGCTTTATTTTGATGACTGTACCTTTGATTAACAAACAATCTTTTGTTCCAAAATGGAAAGACACAGCATTGTTGTTGTAGGAGGAGGAGGTGTTGGGAAATCAGCAATTACCATTCGATTTGTTCTCAACCGATTTGTTACAGATTATGGTAAATCTTAATCTTTCTTTCTTGTTTCCTACGAGTTTGTTATAAAAATCCACGTCTAATTTTTCCAAAATTGATTCGAAAATTCAAAAAAAGAATCTTTGGGTTGGAAACAAACTCTTCTTTTTTTTTTGTTTGTGATTGAATACCACTTTGAAAAATTTCAATTTTTTTTGATTGTTTTGTACTTTTATTAGATCCAACAATTCAAGATTCGTATGAAAAGGAAATTGTGCTTGATCAAAACAAATGCCTTCTAGATATTTTGGATTCTGCAGGATGTGAAGAGTTTTATTATTTGCAGGGGATTACCTACAGAACAGGAGATGGGTTTTTAATTGTATACTCAATAACAGATCGGAGTTCTTTTGATCTGGTCACACATTTTCTTCACGAAATTTGTCAAATAAAAGATCTCAAGGAAGAGGAAGTTCCAATGATTATTGTTGGGAATAAATGTGATCTTGAGATTGAAAGGGAGGTTTCTTATCAAGAGGGACAAGATTTGGCACGTCTAAAACACTGCAAATTTATTGAAACTTCAGCCCGAACAAACCAAAACCTTGAAGAGGTGTTTTATGCTATAGCTAGAGAAACAAAACAAATAAAATGTTATTGTGAAGAATATAATAAACTTAGCATTCTTAAAAAAAAAAAAAAAAATAAGGCACCCCAGGAAGAGCCATGTATAATTATTTAAATAAAACATTTTTTCCTGTTCAACACGGATCTTTCATAATTTATGAGCCCAAAATGAATTAGGTGCATGGAATTTACAAAAGAAAAGTTTTAAACTGTTGCCAAAATAACTCGGGTAGAAAAGTTTAATCCCTGTTTCAAAATATAAAGCGTGTTTTTTTTGTTATAGAAGACCTATACAATCAACTGATCAAATAAACTGGCAATAAACTAGAAGTAAAATATGGTATTAGTTTCATAAAGTTCAATTATTAAAATAGAAATTCGAAAAATGAAGCTTCAAATTGAAAAATTTATATCAAAAAATAGAGTTAATTTTTTAGACAATTTTTTATAATCAAAGAAATAACGATCACTTTCCAAAAAAATGAGAATCTACAAAAAATTTTCTACTAATTAAATTCCTAATTTAAAATTTACTTAAAATATCAAGGAATTGACCTTCAAAATTGAGTTTAACTTTGGTATATTGCTAGAGTAGTTACTTGGATTGTTTGTTGCATTGGAACAAGAAGAAAAAAAAAGCAAAACTTATATTATGTAGCATGGATTTTAATCTTTGGGCACCATTATTTGGATCACTGGAATTTTTTTATTTAATAAGGTTGTCTTACATCAAATAATTTGGAAATAATAACCATTCGATGATCTGGCTCATTTCAGTGTACATTAGTCAGAAAGAAATCCCCCTTTTGATTTTAAAACATTTTTTGTCAATTTTTTTGCATTGAATGAAAAAATTGAAAATTTATTAAATCCAAACAAAAAACCCTGAAATTTTCAAAAACCCTTGAAATTCCTTTTTTCGGATCAAATCAAAATATTAACCAAAATTGGAAAATATTATGACATTATTCAGATAAAGATATAAATTATCAACTAATCATTAATTATTTTAATTGGGGGTACACATGCACAGATTCTAAATCTATCAATTTTAACCCTTTGGCAAATGTACAAATCAAAAAAAATCACAAAACTTCAAAATCAATACAGAAAATTACTAAAAAATATAAATCTAATTATGAGATTAAATTTTACAATCAGAATCATTCTAATCAATTTAAAATATTTGAATATATCTTTTTAATTTGAAAAGGGTCTTTTATTATTACGAATTTACATGATATTTTGGAACCTATTTTGTAAAAAAAAAATCCTTAAAGTTTCACAATTTTGAAAATGTTATTAAAGGAAAGGTTGTTTTAAATAAACACCTTATTTTGCAAATATAAAAAATAAAGCAATTCTCATAATAGATGTTTTCAAATAGTTTTAGAATTTATCTAACGGGTAATCACTTGAAACAAAATTAGAATTTTGTTTCAGTCCATTTTCTCTATTAATTTTGAAGTTTTGTGATTTTTTTGATTTGTACATTTGCCAAAGGGTTCAAATTGAGAGATTTGGAATATGTACATCAATATCCTGATTAGAACTGTTGATGATTAGTTGATAATTTATATATTTATCTAAAAAAGGGGAGTATATTTTCCACTTTTTAAAAATATTTTCAATTGATCAGATAAATGTAATTTCTCGGTTTAAGGAAATTTCCTGTTTTTATTTAACAGTAAATAGATTAAATTTTTTTAGACAAGTAAAAAAGTATTTTAGGAAAATTTTTTCAAGTTAATGTTTTGGTTGTTTTTCTCTGATTAATTTGTTAAGGAAGTAAGAACATTTTAACATTTTTGAAAATTTTAAGGTGTGATAGCATTACTGAAAAAATATTTTTTGAGGGTCACATGGGATTGGAAACTTTGAAAATCAAAACACCAATCACTGTTTGCGATTTGAAAAGAAAAAGAATAATTGTAATTTAGAATTGATTCTTAAATTTTTCCATTTTTTTTTTGATTAAAATTGTGGGTTTTATTAAATTATATTTGAATCTAGAGATGTGTTTATACGAATGAGTTAAATTAATCAAAGAATAAACATAAAAAATTATGCCCCGAAAGGGTATTTCTTTGAAACGAATATTTTCTTTTAAAAGACCAAACAAGAAAGATCACCTTTTCAAATAAATACGTTGAAATCAAGGTTGAACAATTAAAAATCAACCTAGGCAGTTTTTTGAAGATGTTTCTTCTTAATCTTTTGAATTTGAATGAGAATCAATAAGGTTATTTTGAACAACTCTCACTCATTCATATCTATTAGTATTTTAAGAAAACTTGTTTTTTGACAAATGTGTTTTCAAAATTCAATTTTTAAATATTTTAATCCAAACTCTATTCGACCCTAAAAGATTTTAACTCAGATTAAAGACAATTAATCGATTAAATAATTGGCCAGAGCATATCTTTTTAAACATTCATAATTGTACTCCATTACAAAATTTTTACAAAACTAAAATTTGGATTATTTTAATTTGAAAAATTGAATGAACAAAAGAAAGTCCAAATTTCAAAGTAATATAAAAAAATGAATTTAACTGATGCTTATTAAAATAAATGAAAGATGAAAGATTTAAAAAAAAATGATTTATTTAAATTAGGGGTTATTACAAAAACATATTTATAATTAAAAAGATATTTCAAAAATAATTCAATTAAAAAAAAAAAAAAGATATTGAAAAAGTTTAGATTATTAAACATTTTTTTTTTTTTTTTTTTTTTATTGGACCATCAGATTTCCTAATTAATTTTATAACTTCATGGAAAGATTCAACAAGATTTCCGGTCGTCTTTGCAGATGTTTCAAAAAATGAAAGTCCCAAAGACTCTGCAATTTCTTTCCCTTCTTTTGTTGAAACCTCACGTTGCTTCTCAAGATCACACTTGTTGCCGCACAACACACCAGGGAAAACATCTTTATCTTTGACACGCTGTATTGTTTCACAGAGATCCATTACCTGATCAAAACTTTCTGCATCAATAATTGAATAAATTACCAGAAACCCCTCGCCAGAGTCCATATACTATTATTTTTTCAGTATGTGTTAGTTTTGATTTGTGATGTTTTTATTTTGTGGTTTAATATAATTAGCTTGTCATGGATAGGATAGATTAAATACAATTAATTTTCCATAAAAACAAAAAAAAATGAGAAGAATGAAGAATCCAAGAATAAACCAAAGAAAATTTTTCGAGGGTCTTTCACATTGAGTATAAATTAACCGTAAAAAGGTTTTAATTTTAAAAAGTCACCTTTTTTGTTTATTTATTTATTAAAATAAGGTGGGAGAATAACTAAAAAATATTTGAATTGTAAATATTTTTCATTCCCCAAACAATTGTTAGAATAGCAGTGATCTTGGAATTTTCAACATAATTAACAGTAAAAGAAGCAATTAAGAGTCGGTTGAGATTTTGGGAAATAAAAGATAACTTCAAAAAAATTAAGTTTTTTTGATTAAAAAGAACTTAAGCTTAACCTTATCCATAAGTGGAAAAATAATTGTCGATCTCGGGTAAAATATTAAGTAATTGGAAAATGAAATGATTACAAAAAACAAAAAAATGTAAAAAATTTTTTCCAAATTTCAAAGAAAGTTTGAAATTGCTATTCTTTTAAACTGTTTTCACTGTGTTAAACTTTTTGGAATTTTAGTTTAGATGAGTTTAAAAGTCTTACAAGTGTTTTATAAATGATTTTTGATGGAATTTCTCCCTTTTTTTCATGTTTGAAGGGGTTAATGAGAATGGGTAAAATAAAAAATAAAAAAACATACCAACCCAGATAACAATCATTATTTTGTCTCATTTCTGGCTTTCTCAAAAGATTCGAATAAAATCTCAAAAATTTTGATATTTTCTTATATTTTCAGAATTTTGGAAATTTGGATTTGTTTTTGGTGAAGAAGAGTTATAAAGGAAAAAGATCAACTTGTTACTTGCTAACAATGAGATACTGAAAAAATGAAAGTATGGGTTTCTGTAATTTGGGAATAAAAATGAAAAAGCCAAAGAGTAAAAAAACCCAAAATATTTAAAACAAATCAGATCAATACAAAAAAAGAAATTACATCAATTAAATAATTATTACCCAATTGAACATTTAAGATCAATTATCAAATTAAATCAACCAAAAGTATCGTGGCTGTGATTTTGGGGGTTTTATTAATTAAAAATAACATTGTTTTTTTTTTTTTTGATTTTTACCAATTTCTTCTGAGAAACTCTTTTTTTTAATTTCTTTTTTTTTTCTTTTTCTTTTTGCCTTTTTAAATTTAAATTTTTTTTTTTTTTTCAATTTTCCTTTTTTCAAGCTAATTTTATTTTTTTTTGACTTTTTCACCCATAGAGATAACTGGGCAAGTCTTTCAAATAATTGTGAAAATTATTGTTTTATATGTAAATTTCTGAGGGGTGGGGGGTTGAGTGGAAGGCCATCAGGGTGTAATTTACACTTCTTCAATAAGAATAAAAATAGCATATTTCCAATAACAAAAACTAGTCCAATACATATCGAATCAAAAAAAAAAGAATTAAATTTCATTTTGAAACACTCTTTAGAAATACGAATGTAATTTGTTTCTCCAAAATTTTTCCAATAAAGGTTTTTAAATCCAGAATTAAAAAAAAAAAGTGAATAAAGAAGAAGTAATTGTACCAAATATTACGGATCAAGATCAATAAATAAATGTTTTTTATTTTTTTTTAATAGGATAAATTTTTTAATTATTTTGATTTGTATTTGTTAATTGGTTTATAAATATATTATACTAATACATATCCCTAATCCCCTAGTTATTAAAAAATTCATTTGGATAAAGAAATGATTTTAATGATCGATTTCAAATAAAAGGGGGTGCTTAATATTGGTAAAATGTATCTTTACCCATAGATCTCTCTTTTTCCTTTTAAACTTTTGTTAAAAATTCAATTTTTTAAAAAGTTGACCAAAAAGGTGTGAAGACGGTGTTGCGAGAAATTGATTTGACGACTGTGTTTGCTATTAAAATTTAAAGTATTGTGTGTTTTTATCAAGGTTTTGGTGGCTGTTAAATCTCACAAATTTTTATTCAGAGAGATCTAAGAAGGAAAAAATGTCATATTTTTATTTAATTTGTCAGCCAAATTGTCCTCGTTTCTATGATTTCGGTGATTTCTCTTATTAAAAAATGAAAAAGAAGGTTGGCACAAATCGGCTTTTTTAAAAAAATTCCTTCTATGTCCTTTTTAAAAACCCTGGCGCTTTGTAGAGGATTTTCTCTGTTTTTTTTTATATTTGTGAATTAAACTGGGGCTGTTTTAAGAAATGACATATAGGGTGAAAAATCAGAAAAGTGAAACTTTCCAATGGCTGGTTCTTTGTTATTCTAAAACAAAGAGTTTTTTGAATAATTGTATGGGGATTAGTTTGGTGTTGTATTAAATTAACTAAAATTCCCGTTTCCTAAAATTGAAAAGATCATTTTATCTTCAACCAAAAAAATATAAAAAATAGACTAAATTTTGCAAATAAACTATCTTTCATAATAATTGGCCCATTAAAAATCAAATTTTAAATAAAAATATTTTTAATAATTGAAGTTATCTATTATAATATAAAAATTTAGATTTTAATATTCAATACTATACTCAAGAGATATTTATTTTTTGTCTAAAAATAAAAGAAAGAAAAATAAAAAAAACTGTTAAAAAAAATTGGGCCATTTATTTTGAAAGAAGCATTACCTGAAAAAAAGACAATTTAAAAAAGGTAAAAAAACCCATTTATCGATTCCCCTTCCGTTTGAATAACTAAATCCAATCTCTTTTTCATATTTGAATCCAAATTTTTCATTAATTCATCTGTTACTTCTTTCAAATTTTTCATTTTCATTTTCCATTTTCCATTTTAACAAAACACTGTTGAAAAAATAAAAAAGAGAAAAAATGATTTATTTGCAAACTTTTCATTGTGGGAGGAAAAACTTCAAAACGATACAAAAGCAATTCATTATTCAAATGTAAGGTGGGCCATTTATTATGAAATTTAGTTTATTTAATTTACTAAAGATCCTTTCATGAAAAATTCCACAAAACCTTTAACACACAACCTCAACCTAATTTCTCTTGAAACTCATTGTGTTTTGAGAGAAACGATCCAAACAAAAAAAAACTAACAAAAAGTACCACAAAAATGTGAAGTGTATTTGGAATCGATCATGTTGTTCCACAAACAATTCGAGGATATATTCTCCTCTTAGTCATGGTTCGGAGATTTAATTTCAAGGAAAAATAAAAAGAACCAAAAAAAACAAAGGCAAAATCACAATTCCTTTGTAATAATTAATATGGTTTGTGGAGACAATGTAACAATTCAACATGACCCAATGGTCAAAAATAATAGACAATACGATCATATAAAGTTAGAGTTGTTTATTGGGTGTGTTTGAAATGAGAGTGTTTTTAAGGCTAAAAAATAGTGATTATTTTTCAATTTTGTTTTCACTTTCCTTTACAAAGGTGTTTGTGATCACAGATCTCAAAATTTGTTCTTTTTCATTTTAAAAATGAAGGTAAAATGATTTTTTGATCCAAATTGGAGAATATTTTAAAGATCATTCCTGGGAATTTAAATGAGATTGAACAAAATTGTGTTGGGGGTATTTGATTTATTGTAAACATAGTCCTTAAAATGTCGTTTTTTTTATGAATTATTTTTTTTTTGCAGGTGTTTTAATTATTAGGAGAAAAAATTGTGAATTACACCAATTCAAATTTCGTGAACAAAACCTTTTTGTTTTTTATTTCATATTGTGAAGAAAGGTTTTTAATAAAAGGTGAAGAATCTTATGAATTTAAAAATTAAAAATAATTACCTGAGCACGCATCGAGGAATAATCTTCTTGTCCTCCAGTATCCAAAATATCAAGAAGGCATGTTTTGTTCTCGACTATAATTTGTTTTCGATAGCATTCTTCAATTGTTGGATCTAATAAAATTTTAAAACAAATAATCAAAAAAGAAATATTTTTGTTGATCTTTAATTTGTTACCCTCACATTAGAAAATCAAAAAGTGGCTGCCATGGGATTAGAAAATGCGTTTTTTTTTTTCTGATCTAATTTTATTTGTGAAGAAATTGAAATTCACAATAAACCCAAAGGAAGATCGAAATGAAAAAAAGAAGATTTACCATAATCTGTAATAAAAAAGTTTTGAAGAAATCGAATTGTCATTGCTGATTTCCCAACACCTCCTCCTCCTACAACAACGATTTTGTGTTCTTCCATTTTGGTACAAAGGATTGTAGTTAACCAAGGATAATTTAACAAGAGAAAAAAAAGAAATAATTGTATTTTTAGTTTCTTGTTTGATTGGGTTGAAAGTTTTTTGTTAAAAAAAAATTATTCAAGTAAACTAAAGAAAAAATGAAAATATCTATTTGAGAGAAGATTTCTGTTGAGCAAACCTTTGAGTTAAGTATTCCTTTTAAGCTTTTGTTTTGTTAAATTTCTCAAATTGAGTGTTTCGATTTATTTTTTAAAACAAATTCACATTTGGTGATTTACAATTCTCAAAACAAAAAACAGAAGTCACAGTTTTGGTGACTAAAAATAAGAACAACCAACTCTTTAAAATTTAATTTTCAACAAAGAATTTAGAATTCAATATTTTTTACCAAAAAAAATTAACTTGATCAACATTTTTATACAAAAAAAAAAAGTATTTTAAAATTGTAGTTACTGGTATTTGAATTTTAAATGGGAAAGGCTTTCACTTCCTTTTCCATTTCCTATTTGAAACAAAGGAACAAATTACTATTTACTTCTTTGAGTACGGTATTTATAAAAAAGGAATCTAGAAAACGAAGTGAAAATTCTTACCCATTTATAATTTAAATAACAGTAATGAAATTCACATCCAATTATTCTGACTGAAAATCCACCTAAAACCACTTTTATTCTTTCTTTTGTTCATGGAATAAAATTAAAAAGGCAAAACATTGAATTAATAAAGAATGACTTTTTACTTTTAATTTTATCACCAAATCGACCTTTTTGAAGTTTGTCTTAAGTTTTTGAGATAATTTATAAACTGTCTGGTAATGCGTTTTAAAAAGAACAAACTTTGTGTTTATCGTCTTTATAGAACTTGGACTTGAAAAAGAGTTTGAAATTTAAATAAATACGTTACTTTTGAAGAAAATATGAAAAATAAACTTCTGTTCAACCCCCTTATCTGCAAGAAACAAAATCCAAACCACAACACCTTTTGAAAGGGAAAATACCCTTCAAATAAAGATTTTTTTACAATTTTGTTTTTGTTCATTTTGAAGAACAACATTAACTTGATAAGTTCTTAACTATTGAAAGAAAGGATTTAATTCTTTGATCTCTCAAAAAAATCATCATTTATCAAAGAAATAATCGATTAAACAAACACTTCATGTACCAAATGGATCATGAACAAAAAAAAAATTAGAAAGAGTAATTTCTTTGTAAATGATAATTTGTACGATCCAAAACAATAAAATTAATTTTGAGGATTTTTGAATTGTAATCAACAGCTTTAATTTTTATCATTTTTTAGTTGAGTATAAGATTTTTCTTGTTTTTTTTTACAGGCTTATTAAGAATTTTAACCAATTTGTTTAAACCACGGTTTGTGAAAGACTATTAACAACCCAAACCACAACATTTTCAATGACTAATAAGAAACGAGTTTCATATCTGCACGATAATGAAATAGGATCCTTTTTCTATGCAACCAAGTATGCAATGAAGCAGAAGCGAATAAGAATGGCCCATGAACTAATCCTTGCTTATGGGATTCATAAGAAAATTGAAATCTACCAGCCACACCACTCAACCAGTTTAGAAATGCAGCGCTTTCATTAAAAAGATTACTTTGAGTTTCTATCCAAAATTAACCCATCAAACCAGAACGTGTATGAAGAAGAAAAGTATAAATATTATGTTGGTCAAGATTGCCCCATTTTTGAAAACATGTTTCAATTTTGTCAAATTTCTTCTGGTGGATCAGTCGCTGGTGCCAAACAACTGAACCACAACTCGACAGGCATTGCTATCAACTGGGAAGGTTTGTTTATTTTCTTCTTTTCTTTTGTTTCTTCTAAATTTAAAGCTTTTTTTATTTTTTTTGTTTTTTTCTTCTAACCATTGTGGAAAAAAAGTGAAACACGGTTTTTAATTGGGATGCTTAGTGAAAATTCAAAGTAAGATCAATGAAAAGAAGAATAAATAAATAAATAAAAACAAAATGAAGTATTCAACACATAACACTTTTTTTAATACTATCTTTTGAAGGGATTTTTCTTTGATTGATCTGTTATTAAAAATTTGTTCGAAAAATTGTCTATTTTTGCGATCTCCAAAACCACAACATCAATTTTGATAAAAAAGTAGATTTAAATTGTATTTGTTGGGATTGATTGAAAATAATATAATGGGTTATTATTTGAAGTTAATTGGTTTCTTCTTTTTATTGGTTTTACTTTTCATTTTCAGGTTCTATTAATGTTCCCAATGAAAAACCATGTTGAACTTTTTTTCCAAAACGGTAAAGATCTTGGTTGACAGAACTCAACTGTTTCATTACTTGACTTTAATTTCAAATCCCAACCCAACCTTATCTCTTGAAAAAAGATATTTTCTGAAGGGACTAGTTTCTATTAAAATTTTTTTAGGTAAATTTAATAGAGATTTAGAATTTTTTTTGCCAATTACTTAGATTTGAAATCAAAGTGAGAAACTTCTTAGTATAGTAATGGAATCTCAATAAATGACATTCATTAAATTTAGTTATTGTTTTTATAGAAATAAAAAATTTTTCCTTTTTTTCACTTTTTTGAAAGTTGCTTTTTTTCAACTTTTCACAAAAATACAAAAAATAAAAAAAAATATGAGCAAGAAAGTAAAACCTTGTTATTTTTGTGGAAGAAGTACAAAAAATAGTTTGAAAAATAAACCTGAAAAGGTTTTTTTGGATTTGCATGAAAAAACAGTTTGATTCGAAAAAAATATACAATATATGCTTTACTCTTAATAAAAGATTTTCTTTCTTTTCTTGTACCATTCTTTTTTTTCATGAATCTACTTTTTCAGTTTACATTCTTTTGTTTTTGTTGAATTTGAAGTTTTTTTAAGTGTTCCCAAATTACCATTCCAAAATTTTTTGCCAGAGTCAAAAAAAATCAAAGAAAAGAATAAGAACTATTTTTTTAAAAAGTAATTATTGATAAAACAAATTGAGTTCTTTATAGAGTCACGTTGGATGAACAGAAGCGAAAGAGAAAATATTCACTAGCTTTAAATTATTTTTTCGTTTTTAAAAATGAGAATAAATATTATTTTTGAGAAAATAATTAAATTCAAAATTAATCAAAAAATTCTCCTCAATTAAAGATCTTTTTTTTTAAAAAAATTCTCCTCAATTAAAGATCTTTTTTTTTAAAAAAATTTTTAAAAGTCACTTTTTTTGACAGAATTGAATAATTTTAAAAAAACAAGAACTAAAAGTTCTAACATTGAAAAAACCTGTCTATTTTCAATTTTAAACATATTTCAAGATAAGGATTCCTTATTTAGTTCTTGGTCAAAAAAAAAAATTAATAGAGACTAGCCCCTTAAAAGAAACAAAAATCCCAAACTAAATCTTGAATGAATATTAACAAATTGGCTTTTTACAATAGAAATAGAATAATTTTTCGATTTAACGAGCACACTTATAAAACCTTGATTTTTCATTTTTTTGAAAATACTAATATTTGAGAAGCAATGTTAAGTATAAAAAAAGAATCAAGTAAATTCTAATTTTCCTAAAAATTCATTTCTAAAAAAGTGAAAAAAGAAATAAAAATTTCAAAAGTACTTCAATATAAAACTGTTGAAAAACCTCAATAGGACTATTTTCTCAGCCCGATATTAATTATCGTTTTTTTTAAGTTACACTTTTTTAAGGGACAATCTCTATTAAAATTTTTTACCTCAATATAATAGAGATTAAGAAATTTTTTTCCCAATTACTTAGATTTGAAAACCCCTGTTTATTTTCAATATTAAACATATTTCTAGATAAGGAATGCTTATTTAGAAATTATTCAATAAAAAAAAAAATACTCGTTTCTTAAAATGACTTAACTTAAGGACAGTGACCCCAAATGAATTCTAAAAATACAATACCATGGCTTGCAATATAAAAGCCTACTATTGAAGTTATTTAAGATTCTTCGCATCTTTTATTTACAGATTACAATTTGGATACCCCCCCCCAATACTGTTAAATCTTATTTGTGACCCGGAATACGTTTTTTTTTTTGTAAAATGTAGATATTTGTAATTCGTGACATTTGTAGACAATTCTTTTTTCTTCACAATTAGCTTGAAAATGATAAATATTTTTAAAGAGAAGTGAGGCACTTCATTTATTATTACTTATTTTTAGTCTTGATTGAAAATGACTGATATTTACGAAGTAAATATACATTATTTTTAATTTTCCTTTAATTTTCTCCAAAAAATAAATAGACCTGATTGGGATCGAAATTAAGTAGGTGTTTTAGAGTACAATTACCACTCTGAAAAAATTTACAAATGTTGAAAATCTAGAAATATCTAAGGAATTTCCAAAAAAGTGTGGCATTTTTTTTGACATATCATAAAAAATCATCTTTGTAAGTGTATGTATTTTTTTATGCGACAATACCAAATTAAGTTTAATATTAATACCAAGTGAATCCACGACCAAGGTATTTGTTTCAAAATATGATTGATGAAGTATTTTTAAAAAAACGGAAAAAAGAAAATAGCACTTTTTTTGGAGAAACCGATGTAAGTTCGATTTCAAGAAAGAACTGAAAATATGGAAAATGTACAAATGATTTTTTAAACAATTAAATACAGTTATATACTTTTAATTCTAATTGTAAAATTTTTTGGGATTAAATAACCTATGAAAACAATTTTTTTCGATCAAAACAAAATAATAAACACCAATTTACAGCACTAAAAAATATCAGATAAAATCAAGATCAGAAAAATCAAGAATTTTATTTGTGTAATACAATACAAAGAAACAAATTGAATTATTATCAAGAATTAAATAAATATTAGTTGATAATTTTGGATATTTAAACTAAAATTTTGAAGATTGAGTTTAATAAAGATATTTTAAAATAAATTTGCCCCACTTTTTTGGAAATAGCTTACAAAAATTACCATTGCCGAAAAAAAACCCTAATTTTTATATTCAACAAGATCTCTTGATTAAACATTTTTAAAAGTCAATGAACTTGTTGCCAGTCATGCAGTTGATATTAACTGGACATAACATCCGTATAACCCTTAAATTTTTTTATGAGAAAATTTAACTAATTTAAATCAATTAATGCCACCCTAAGATGAATATTTTACTCCTTTTATAATATTATTACTGCCATTTTATACTCAACAAATGTAAATTTTTTTCTCAAACTCCTAAATATTGTTCGAATTAAAGATTGAAAAAATTATACGGTATTCTACTTTGATTGATTGGAGACCCAGTTCACATATATGTATAAAAAAATAAATAATAAAACTTTCGAAAATTGTGATTAATATTTGAAGTACTAATAAAGCTAAAAAAATGCAACAAAAACTTAGGAATAATTATAAACAATTATCTAATAATAATTTATATCAAAAATAATTTAAAAAAAATATTTTTTTTTAAATCTTTTATAATAAGTCAATTAACATAAGGGTTAGAAATATATAACTATAAAATCACAACCCTAAATTAATTAAATCCGTGGATTAACACATGTATTACCAAAATATGCAAAATAAACCTAAATACACCAATTCTTATTTATAAAATAAAATTTAAATTCGAAAATTTGGTAAGCTCAATTAATAAAGTAAATTAAAAAAGTTATCTCTACCTTATATTGGATAAACTAATACAATTTAACCAAAAACTTACAAACAAAATTAATTGATATTCAAAGAATTTAAAACTTTTTAAAAACAAGGTTTATAATTATAATGAGTTGTTAAATTCTACCAGCTGGGTATGTAGTTGGGCTTTATTGAGTTTTCTAGAAATAATTGAGTTAAACTAAAGATTTTCTTTTTATTTAAAAAAGTAAAAAAAAGCACCTTTGTGTTTTCTCGAGTCACTATGAATTCTGAAAAATCCCTGTTAACTTTTCTTGAGTTTTCTGTTTATTTGTGAAGTGTTCTAGTTTTTTTTTGAGGTTTTCTATTTTATTTCAAAAATTAAAAAAAACCTAACGAAAATCTATTGATTTACCAAATAAATAGAAAACTCAAAAAAACCTAACGAAAATCAATAAATTTTACAGATAAAACAGAAAACTTCAAGAAAATTGTAGTTAGGTTTTTTCTAATGGTTAAAATTAAAAAAAATCACGGTTACCTTTTCCATAATTTAAAAGAATTGAGTAAAATTAAAGATCCCCCCCCCCATTCTTTTGAATTCTGGAAAAGTTCCATTAGGTTTTTCCAGAATTTTTGAAATTAAAAGAAATTTTTTTTAACTTTTAGGTTTATTCTTAAATTCAAAAAAAAACCTAGGCACTCTACACACTTGGTGGAACTTGGCGACACCCCACAAGAATATTTTAAAACAATTAAAAACCAAAAAAAGATTTCTTAATTAAAAATATTTAAGTTATCCCTCAAGTTCAACAATTCTAAAATATAGAACATTTAATAATGCTTAAATAGATATTACTCTATAATCAATAAAACATCAATAAAATTTGTCCTTTAAGTTGAAATTCAAACATAAAGAGATAATAGAAAATATTGATAACTTTTTATGGGCGTGCACCTTCCTATGAAAATAATAGAATGATATTTTTAAATAAATTAAAAGAATTAAAATTTAACGAATTAATTTTAAACCATGATAGTTTGGAATTATTTTCATTAATTAATAATTGTGGAATCTATGATTTTACGCTTATACCCCCTTCACTAATTTAAGTAAAGGGGCAATTAGAGCGTAATATACACTTCTTCCGGACTAAAAAAAAATTAACACTTTATTCCACGAATAAATAGATCTATTCTTTAACTATTAAAACAACAAATTAGTTTTTTTTTTTATTTATTAAAATGGGAAAAAAAATGAAATTCAAAACATATTTCCCCTTTAAATAAAAAAATAAAGTAAACTCAAAAGAGTATTTTAAACAGTTTAAATGAATTTTGTGTATTACTATAGTTCCAATTTCAATTATTTTGGAAAAAAAATGCAATTTCCTTTTTATTTTGGAAAATAACAATTCAAAAAAAAAAAAAAAAAAAAATTTTTTTTCAAATGAATTATTTTCAAATTTATTCAATATTTTTACTTTGTTAAATTAAGAGACAAGAAAAATAAAAGTAAAATATGATTAAAATGATGAATATATTTATTTTATTGACTTTCAATTTTCAAAAGTTGAGAAAAGTTAGATCAAACAGAAATTTTTTTGAAAAAGAAAAAGAATATAATAGTTAAAAAAGTACCCGACCTGAAAATAATCCCGAAAAGATTTTTAATTGTTAATATTAGGGAAATTGTTGAGTAATTACAAATATTTTCAATCAAATCCTTTTTATAAATAATCAATTTTTTTATGAACCTAAGTAATAAACCTACCTAAAGTTCATTAACGTAGGGTATCTATAGAATACTTAAGCAATTGTTCGATATCCCTAAGTAGAACAATTTTTTTTGAAAAATAATCGAGTTTTATAAAGTTTTATTGGAGTTTGGTAAAACGATAATTTTTATTCTTGTTTTTTGATTGATTGAATGGTATTTTGAACAATTGTAATTTCATTAATAACCATTCTAATATGTGGGTGAGTTATAATTTTAAAAGTTTGATTCTTCAAAAAAAAATGATTTGATTATAAATAAAAGAAATTTCACCACAATTTTCCTAATATTAACAATTAAAAATCTTGTCAGGGATTTTTTTCACCACTTTAAAATAAAAAATCAGATTGACACAGATTGTTTTTATATTTTATACCCTTGATAAAGCTTGGCGAAAAACTTGCACATTTTTATTTTTTTCTTCAATTATTATTGTTTTTTCTTCTTCATTTTATTTCATTGAATTTTGGGTTTCTCTTTTCTTGTTTCATGCTCAAATATTTTTTCACATTTTAAAGTAAATAATTGGTCAACTCTAAATTATTTGAAAAATCATGTGCGTATTTTGGATCTATCAAATATTCCCGAAAATACCCTAAAATCGAAAATACTCGAAAAATTTTTAAACAACTTAAAAAAACACTTTTTGAAAAACATCTAAGAAACACTTATGCGAAGGCACTCTGTTTAATGATAAAATTAGATTTTTAGTAGAAAATATTTTTTTTTTTGAGGGAAAATATCAAAATTCAAAAAATTACAAATTTTTTAGGGAATAGTTTTTAACCCATTTTGTGTGAAAGGAATTGGTATCTTAAATGTTTGTAACATTTCTGATCATTTCTAAATGGTATTAACAAATGAGAGAAAATGTCTCTGTTAAGACAATTTCTAATTGTGTATCATTACTCATAATTTTGTAGTCTTAAATGCAATCCAAAAATAACCAATAAATATCTAATCGTACATACACGTACCCTACAAAATGTTACCTAAACCAAACCCGATTTAACTCCCCACCCCAAAAGAGAAATTGGTTTAATCTATCCCATCCAACAAACCCCTTACTCCACCCAAACATACAAACACACACCATGTCGAACCGAACACAACACATACCAATACCCTGGAATACACATACACCTACCCTAACAAGTACGAACATACCCAAATATACTCAAAAGGTGTCATAAACTTTTCAGAGTGGTCCAAATTAGAAAAATCAAAAAAAAAATATTTCGTCCAAACGGAAAATTGTTATTTTACCATAAAAATATATCACTTGGGTTTCTTCAAAGTTCGTCCATAACGTGTTTTTTAGTTGTTTAAAAAATTTTCTAGTATTTTCGATTTTGGGGTATTTTCGGAAATATTTCAAACCCCTTATTTTCAAACTCAAAAATAATCAACAATTTCAACCTTCAGATAAATTCTTTTTGTTGTGGATTCATGGATTTTTATTGTTCCTTGGCCCAATAAAAATAAGAAAAAAAAGCTAGTTTAAAAAGAACAAAAAAAATTTCCATTCTATACTTTTTATTTATATACCCTGGGGAGTACTTTAAAATTCTATACCTCTATTACCTATGTATATACATATTTCTTTTTGATTTTTTATGGCTTTATATTTTCTTACCCTTCTCTAACCAACTCAAACTTTATATTGATTATAATCCTTTGTAAAAAAAAAAAAAAAAACCATCCTCAATTGCAAGAATATATTATATATTTCATAGTTTTATGAAATATATATCTAAAGACACTGTGAATAATTATTTTCTTTAATACTAATAAATCTTATATTCACAAAATAATGTTCGAAGAAAAAAAAAAATTCGTTATATTTAATTTGAAGTTATAAAAGAACAAACTGATACAAAAGAAATTTGAGATAATGAATCGACTTGATAGAATACATCTTCAAACACTTTAATAATAATTTAATAAATAATTACTTGATATTTTCTTTTTAATAATTATTTTATTTAATTAAAAAACAGGAGGATTACATCATGCTAAAAAAGCACAAGCATCTGGCTTTTGATACATAAATGATATTGTTCTTGGCATTTTGGAATTATTAAAATATTTCCCAAGAGTTTTATATATTGACATTGATATTCATCATGGTGATGGCGTGGAAGAAGCGTTTTTTAATAATCGTCGAGTAATGACTTGCAGTTTTCATAAATATGGTGATGGTTATTTTCCTGGAACGGGTTTGTAATTTTTTTTTTTAAAATTTTATTATTAATATTTTTTCGGTTTTGTTTAACAGAGTTAATTTCACTGATCAAAGTAGTTTTTTATTTTTTTTTTATTTTTTTTTATTTCCAAACTTTATTAAATATTCAAATAGATATAGATATCGATATATATATATATATATCACAGGTATTACGGTTTTTCGTTTTAAAGCGATGAAAGACTTATAAAATCGTGTTTTTTCGAATTTTTTAAATGTTTTTTCGTTTCATTCGTTGTTTTCGTTTTTTTTTTGAAAAAGTCCTCGAATTCTTTTGAAATCGGACCTTTCGTTTCTGGGATATGAAAAAACAGATATGAAAAAACTCAAAAACAGCGAAAAAAACACCAACTATATCTAGCTAGGAGTAATTGTCTCAAATGTGCTAGAAAACAATTTTAATTTGTGGTTTCCCATTTAAGTGTGGTGGTGGTGAGGCTTTGGTTTTAAAGTCTCTGGAAATAGTTTGATTTTCTATTTTGAAAACTTCAAAATAATACAAAGTGAATTTCCGTTTTAAACTCTTTTAAAACTTTAAACACTGAGTTTAAAAATTAACTTTTCTAAATAAATTACAATTTGAGGAGGAGTGGTAGTTCAAATTTTCAATTTTTCAAGATATCAAATTAGATCAGCTAAACCAAATTTTTTACATTGTGATTACACTTACATTATAATATTCTTTATTGATCACAAAAAAATATTAAAAATGTTTATCATAAAAAAAATTTTTTTTTCACAATTACTAATTTGGAAAAGGTGATCAGTAATTTTTTTTGTTATATGAATTCTACTACAACTTATGAGCAAGACAATAATATTAAAATTTTTTTGATAATATAAGCAAGTTTAACCCTATTTTTTTTACTTAATCATTATCATATTTATCGTTTCTGAACAGTTATTTCTTTAAGGGATTACTTTATTAACTCTTGTACAAAAATAATAATTTCATTTTTTTATTATTTATTTTTTTACAAAATTGTTTTCAAACAATTCTTTTGTCACTTTTTTTCAAAATTGGGGATTTCTACATTTTTAAATAATATATTTCTTTGTTCAAATAATGAGAAAATTTCAAAGAATGCTAAAACACAAGTAATAACTCTTTTCACTTTTTAAATTAATGTTAAGAATTCTATTAGTATTTCTCTATTAAATTTAAAAAGTCTCTATTATTTATTTACTTGAACATAACAATTGGAAATTGATGAACTAACAAAGATAAAATTAGAACCAGTAACACGCATACAGAGAAGTTTAAAATTAGAGTACCCGTTAAATTTGATATTAAAATCATTCGTATTTAATTGATTTTCTTTTTTGTTTACAAACTATTTTTCATAAATTTTGACTCACTTTATAATGTTAATGGGAGTTGTTTTGAGGGTTTATTCCAGTATTCTTAACAAAAAATATTTTCAAATTTTTGGATCAGAATCATTTTTTCTAATTTTGCACATTTTAGTTTTGCTTTTTCAAATTTTTTTTTTTCTTTTTTTGTTTTTTAAAAAAAGATCATGTGGAAAAAAAAAAGAGATCTTCGAAAAGACAAATAATCACTAAGAAAATTGAGACTATGTAATGTCTTTGAAAATGGATTTAATTATTAATAAAAAATATTGTTGTTCAACTTTTTTTCAGTGAAAGTCCAGTAATAAAAAATGGGTAATGCTCATTTCAAAAATTGTGACTCACTTTTTTTTAGTTCTTGGTTTTATTTTTTTTTTAATTTTTAATATATCAGACTTTTATAGATTTAGAATAATTTAAAAGTGAATTACAAATCATATTTAGTTATTAATTGTTCTTGAATACTAAAGGATAATTTTTTTTTTTTCAATTTATTATTTCAGGTGAGTCACAATTTTTGAAAAAGAGTTTACTATTTTTTTGTTGTGATCGATCAAAAAAATTTCTTTTTAAAAAGTATTTAATTACATTAAAAAAATTTTAATTCACAATTTTTTAATTGCTTTTTGGTAACAAGCCAAAATAAATATTTAAAATCAATCATACTTTCAATTATTTTTATATTTTCTTTATTGATTTTTTTTTTTGATTTCAAGAATGAAGGATTTTTGAGATATACTAAATAAGATAAAAAAATCTTTAATAATGCAAATTTTCGAAAAAAAATTGTTAATATAGGCAAAACACATGGGATTTGCCTTTTTAATTTATCATTTAACTAAAAATCCCATATATATATATATATATATATATATCAGAGAAACGGATTTTACGCGTCGCTCACGCGTGCGCAAACGCGTTTCATTATATCAACAAAATCGTCATACCTGTGATATATATATATATATATATATATATATAAATACATAAGTCACAGATAAGACGATTTTTTTAATTTCATTAAAAGCGTTTTGCACACACGAGAGGACTCATAAAATTCGTTTTTATGATATGTATATATTCAATACACAAAAAAATTAGATGAGCTGATCTAATTTGGAATTAGTAAAAAAGTTAAATTTTGACCACTTTTCTTCCCCAACTAGTAATTTTTTTAAAAAAATATTAATTCACTTTCTCAGTGTTTAAAGAGTTTACAATTTTCAAGAGTGTTAAACGAAATACCTACTTGGTATTGTTTTGGCGTTTTCAAAATAGAAAATAAAATTATTTTCATGGTTTTAAATGCAAAAACTCCCACTTAAGTGAGAAATCGCGAATTCTCATTGTTTTCCAAGGCTTTTAAGAGAATTACATCCTACCTGTATATAATTGTTTTTTTTTTATACCGTTGTTTTTAAGTTTTTTCATTTGCATTTTTTCGCACCCCAGAAACGAAAAGTATAATTTCAAAAGAATTCAAGAACTTTTTTCAAAAAATAAAAAAATAAAATTATGGATGTAACAAAAAAACATTGGTAAAAAATTTGAAAAAACACGATTTTATAAGTCATTCGTGATTTTAAAACAAAAAATCCAACTACCCCCGAGATAGATAAATAAATATATATATATATATATATATATATATATATATATATGAACTGTCACGATTATCGCCTTTTGCAAAGAATTACTTTTACCTTAATTTTAAAAATACGATCATCTATCAAGATATAACAACAGTAAACAATTTGGTGAATCAGAACAAGCAATATAAAAAGTTCAAATAAAAAATAAAAATCAAAATTTTTTTTTCAAATTTCTTTTTTTAAGGGAGTAAGTACATTTTAACAATTTTGAGTAACAAAGTTTATTCGAAATTGAATCATTCAAACCATTTCATTAACAAAATACATTAAAGTTTAAAAAAAAGTGGAACTGGAATATATCCATAGTATAATGTATTTACATACCTACAAATTAAAAAATTAAAATCAAAATTATTAAAAAAATGATCAAGAAAAAATAAATAAAAAACATTTATATCTTGATCTTATTTATAAAATTTTAAACAATTACTTCTTCCTTACTTACTTTTATTTTTAATTCTTACGGAAAAATTTTAATTGGTAAAATTTTTGAGAAATAAATTACTTCCTTTATTTCTAAACAATTTTCAAAATGAAATTTAATTCCTATTTTGATTTGATTAATCCAATTCTAGAAGTGATCAAAGAAAATATGATATTTTTAAATACTCCTTTACAAATACAAACTAAATTCCAAAAATTTGGACACAGTTTAAAAAATTGAAAGAATAAAAATACTACACTTTACAGCCAATTTGGAAATAATTTTGATTTTACAAACTATTTCATTTTTTGTCTTTTTTGCTTTGTTTTCATTTCGTTTTTTACCAGTTACATAATCTGTTTCATTAGATCTATATTTTTTTTTCGATGGTTGGTTGAAGGCTGATGTTGAGTTTGTTAAATAGAAAAATCACAAAAGCCATTTCCAAGAAAGTGAACAAAATTTATTTTAAAATATCCCTATTAAACTCAAACTTCAAAAAAGTATTTAAATATCCAAAATTATTGAACATCATTATTGATTCTTGATAATAATTCAATTTGTTTGTTAGTATGTTATTACATTAATAAAAGATATTAAATTTTCTGATCTCGATTTTATCTGATATTTTTTAGGTGTGAAAATTGCTATTTATTATTTTCTTTAATGATCGTGAAAAATTTTTTCATAAATTCTTTAATCCCGACAAATTTTCCAAACGAATGTGAGACATATAACTGTATTTTATTGTTTAAAAAATCACTTGTTTTTTTACCATATTTCCAGTTTTTTATGAAATTGGTCTTACCTTGATATCCCAAAAAAAGTGTTGTTTTTTTTTTTTTTTTCATTTTTTAGAAATATTTTAATGAACATATTTTGAAATAAATACAATCATAATTGATTCAACGAGGATTAATATTAATGTTAATTTGATATCATCAATTTACCAATAGCCCCACCTAACAAAGATGATTTTTTGTAAAATTTAAAAAAAAAAATGTGCCACACTTTTTCGAAATACCTTATTTTAATAAGATTTAATTTAAAAGTTATCCTTGAACACTACATAAGAATTTTTTTTTTTTTTTTCGATTTAGTTTTTTCAAGTGATTCACAATTTTTAAAATATGGTTTATTTTCCTTATAATATGGTATCTAATAACAAAATTTTCTCTTTTTTGTTATTATTTTCTTACTATTTATTTTAACGTAATAAAATTAATAGGGAATATTAAAGACATTGCAAAGAAAAAGGAAAATATTATTCTGTAAATTTCCCACTACTTGATGGAATTTATGAAAACGGATATTATAATTATTTTAAACAAACTATAAATTCAATAAATTATTTTTTCCAGCCATCAGCAATTGTCATGCAATGTGGGGCTGATTCCTTAGCTGGTGATCGATTAGGGTGTTTTAATTTAGAAATAAAAGGGCAAATGTGTGTCTTATGTCAAGAGTTTAAACATCCCATTATTGATTTTAGGAGGAGGCGGATATACCCGAAGAAATGTAGCAAAATGTTGGACTTATGAAACAGCCTTATTGACCGACAATTCTGATCTCTGAGAAAAATTACCCGAAACTGAATACAGTCAGTTCCACTTTTAAGACACAAACTTTGAACGAAATTTAAGGCACAAAAAAATCTTAAATTAAGGCACAAAATTTGTAATATTTTTTTTTACAATTTATTTTACTAGAATCTGAATATTGTGCCTTAAATGAGATTATTATTGTTCCTTAAATTTCGTTGAATGTTTGTGCCTTAAAAGTGGAACTGACTGTATACTGACTATTTTGGAAGGAATATAATCTCTTTGTATTAGAAATCAAAAATTGCCATCTTAATAAAAACACAAAAAGATATCTTGAAGATACATATAAACAAGTATATGAAAACTTACGGTTACTTAGAGGCACCCCATCTGTGGAAATGGAAATATCAACGAACGAACAGGATCTCAAATTGTTTGATTTAAACAAAAAAGAATCAATGGAAGACCTAGATCCAGATGTAAGAATACACCCACTCCTTTGGTCTAAAACAATAGAACCAAATAATTCTTTTTTCGAAGATCCAGACTTAAGTCTTAAATACTTTGTAAAATCACCAATTTTGGATCCTGAAATTTCAAATGAGAATTTATTTAATTTTGATTATTTATTAAAAGAAAAACAATATTTTTCAAAATTTAAACAACCTAATTTGGGGTTAAAAAGAAATTTTTCAAAAGAGACATTATATAATTTAACAGATTCAAAGAATTCTTTAAAGATTTCACTAGAACCTGATCAAAAAAAAAAATATTAAATAAATAATTTTTACAATTTTTTAATTTTTTGATAAAAAAAAAAAAAATTAGTTATAACAATAAAATTTAATAACTATTAATGAATTGAAAATAAATTATAATCATCGTTTTATTCTGTTGTTTCAATAAATATATGATGATAACTTTAAAATATGATTTTTTATTACTTATAAAAAAATATTAAAATATAAAATTTTTTTTTTTTTTTTTTTATTATTTATTGTTTGTATTATTTTTTAAATTCTTGTTTTATTTTTTTTTGATTAATTCTTTCTTTTTGTTTTAATTTTTGAAATTAAAAAAAAAAAAAACATAAAATTGTATACAAATTAGATTTTCATTTAAATTATTTATATTTTTATTATTTCCGGTTTTTTTTTTAGAATTATTATTATTTTTTTATTTCAAAAATAAATCAATAAAATTATTACAGTTATAAAAAACTAATTTTAATAATTGTCATTTTAAATTTCCTTTAAAAACATTGATTTAAATAACTTTGTCTGTATTTGCTTTTTTTTGATTTTTGTCTTGATCAGCATTACGATAAAGAAAATAAATAAAAAATAAAATCGCTGAAATGCAACAACTGATAGTGGATGGCAAGAACACCACTTTATTGTTGATCGATAACCCATAGAGACACCAAACCGTCGCCGAAGAGCCATTTGCAATGATTCTATGTATCACCAATATTGAAGAATCTTTTGTTTTGATGATTTTTCTCTTTGTAAGTTGATTAATTTAATTAATTTGTTAATATATAATATCATTTATTATTTTTTTTTTATGTTTCAATATAAAATAATAAATGATTAAGTTCAAACTTGTGAAAACATATCAAATTATTTTTGGAATAATTCACTTTTCATATAAATACGAATACAAATATACTTTTTTGGAAATGAATAATTTATTATTTTATGTTCATAAGTTTAAATGCTTATTGCATCATATTAAAAATTAAAATCCGTTTTGCAGAAACCGATTAAATTATCATTACTCGGAAGTTTATAACAGGGCTATTAATGAACACCTTTTCAATAATTACAACACATTTAAAAAATTGTTATTTTTAAAAAAATTATTTTTTAATCGTGTTTTTTAGAAGTCAGAAAATATTTTATCCTGAGTTTACTTATCGATTTTGATACTATAGAATTAGAATTTTTATTTTAAAAAAAAATAATAATAAAAAAATCAAGGAGTTTAAAATTTTGGAAATAAAATTTCACAATTTTTCATTGGGTTACAATTATTGGAAAATAGTTGATCTCAGTTTTCCCACAGATTAAAAAATTGAATTTATTCCTCTTAACGAAAAAACATTTTTAAGAAAGTTAAAGACATAAAGCAATTATTTGAAGATTAAATTGATTTTATAAATTAATCTTCATTCGATAAAAAGGGGAGAATAAACGGTGCAAATTTTCTAAATTATTGTTATTTTTTATGTTTTTTTTTTTTTTTAAATTGTATTTTTTGATTGATTGATTGATTGATTTTTAAGGGGAAAATAACTTCTTATTTCTCTCAATGGGGGAAATAAAAAAAATAATTTAGAACTAAAAAAGGAAAAAAGAAAAGAAAATCTTCCAAATACTAAGGTTTTAAATGTAAAGAAAATCCATACAGAACCTTTCGATCCATTAAAAAATAATCAGTTTTTTTAGTTTGTAGATTATTTTTCATTAAGGAGTTAAATGAGATTTTTTTTTTTTTAATTTTTATTCACCGTCATAATTGCATCTTGTGATTTTTCTTGTTCGCTGAACCCATTTTAATCTTATATTTTCATTTATATTTTCAAATACAAAAAAAAAAAAATTAAAAGATAATTTTGTATTATTGTGAATGATAGTTTTAATATTTTTATTTTTTTTTAAATGAAACGTAAACCTAAAATTTTTTGATTTAAAATTCTATTATATTGATCAATAGAATAAAATTTATCAAAATTAAATAAGCTATTCCCAAAAAATCAAGAAACATTTATTTTGTAATATCTTTTTTAAACTCAATTCGAATATAACTATTTTAATATCCAAAATTGTTATTGGATCGTTTTTTACTTCTTAATAATTCAATTTATTTATTAGTATGACATTACTTTAATTAAAGATACCAAAGTTTCTGACCACAATTTTAAATGATATTTTTTAGGATTTCAAAATTGGTGGTTACTGATAAATTCAAATAAATGTTTTAAAAATTTTTACTTGATCTTCCTTTTTGAAATTTTTATGCTCAAGCTTTGAATAAAGCATTTTATGAAGTCAAGTGTTAAAAAACTCTGTAAAATTAGTTGATCTTCAAAATATTCTTTGCCGTGGACTGTTTGATAAGAAACAGTTCTAAAATTTATAAAAATGGAAATTGAACTAAAAATTTTTTTAAAATTTTTTAGAATTTATCAGTATTTTTTTCTTTTTAATCGAAAAAATTGTTTTCCCTAGAGATTTAATCTTGATAGAATTTTCTCTATAGAAGGGGGAATTTTTAAAAAAAATTTATTGTTTAATGATTGGTTTATATCCTTTCTAATATTGTCCTTTTTTTTTTTTTTTATTGAAATTGGCTGTGTAACTCGTTTTGTGTAAAAATATATGTATTTTTTTTTTTTTTTTTCAAAATATTTTAATGAACATTTTTTGAAATAGAACAAATGGTAATGATTTATTCGACAAGTAGTAATATTCCTCTTAATCTTATATAACCAATTTACAGATAGAATACTTAGAAAGAGAATATTATTTGAAATTTTTAAAAAAAATAACTACCTTTTTGGAAATGCCATACAAATAAAATTTCCAGGTTAGTATTTTTAGGATGGATAAGAAATACATTTAAATTGAATTTTTAGAAAAACTTTATTCTTTCGAATTTAATTCAGATATATTTTATTTGCAATAATTTCAAATTAAAAAATAATTGAAGATGAACACTTTAAACATTCACTATTATATTACACAACTTAATTACATACATACATATACATACTAATGTTATGATGTATTAATGTTAAAATTATATCAAATGATACATTCCAAAAATAAATGATATGTAGCGGTGGATTAAAAAAGAGAGAGAGAGAGAGAGAGAGAGAGAGAGAGAGAGAGAGAGAGAGAGAGAGAGAGAGACAATAAGAAAGAAATGTTTAAACTTACAATCATGACACATGGCGACGCATTCGACGATAAAGAAATACTCATTGATATGAATCCCAAAATACGATTTTTGGTTGATTGTTTAACATAATTACAACCAATTAAAACAGAGCCATATAAGAATATGAATAAATAAAACACTAATCTGACCTTTCGTTTTTCTTCATTGTGTTGATAAACTACAACAACGAAATAAATTGAAACGGAAACACAAACCACATTTATTAAAAGCAAAAGATCATCACCAATTACAAAGCCATATATAAACTATTAATAAATGAGAAAATAAAGAAAATTCGGAAAAATTTTTTTTTTAGCAATTATTGAACAAATTCTTATTATGCTAATTAATAGATTTGCTGATTTAATAACACACACACACACAAATCGTAAATTTCAAAAAATGTTGGCGATAAAATAAGTTTGATTTAAAAGTTGTATTATATCGCAGTATTCAAGAAATATTCATTCTAGTTAAGGATAATTGTAACACAGAAATTAAACCATTTTTGAGACTTACTGATCGACTGAGATTTTATTAGGAATTTCTAATAATTGTAATAAATAAATCTCCAATTTTAATTACAAAATTTTGAAAACTTGTGAATATTAAATCACAACATTAAAATGTGGATTTAGATCCAAATTATAACTGGGGTGTGTAGAAGTATATATTTGTTTTTCTTTTTTTTTGTCAAAATTTTAGGAATTTGGAATTTTGTCTGATCAGTTTCTGAGTTATAAGTTGTTACTGAAAACCTAAACGCAACCCTTTTTGTTCTCACTCGATTTTTCCAGAGGCTTTTATTGGAAAATAGACAATATTTGCCTTAGAACAAAAAGGGTTGGGGATCTGGAAAACACAACCAAAAGCATTCAGTATTTTTTCTTCAAAGTTTATATTTCTAAATTCGTAAAAATTTGCTATTTAATAGTTCTTGTGGATCCCAAGAAATAAAGGACGATAATCCCCCAGTATTTTTAGCCCACAGGTTCCTAATAATGGCATTATTTGAGATATTCCTTAAATTTATAAAAGGGAGAAATTGAACTATTAGCCTGTAACATTTGTTTTTGGATTTATCAGTCTGAAAAAACACAAAAGGATTTACCACAAAATTAAAACGTGTCTGTGTGGGTAATTCGTATTAAATCGTTGAAAGTTGTTAATTTTGAATCGTTAGACAATTTTTCAAAGGGTCCGTTTATGCTTTTTTTTTTACTTCATCTCTTGTTTTTGATCTTGTTAAAAAAATCCAGACAATTATTAATTGAAGTCATTGAAAGAGGAATTCAAAACAAAAACATAATTTTAATTGCCATAAAAAAGAAAGAAAAAGGGGATAACGAAAAGAAAAACTAAAAAAAAAATTTAAAAAAGAAAAACATACCCAGCATGTTGCATTTGTTAAAGCCATGATAAAAGGAAAAGAGGACACAAAAGAAATTGTAGATTTTGTGCTTTGATTTAATTCCTTAACCCGAGAATAAGGTGAAAAAAATTGTAAAATGGTTAGAACAGTTGCGAGTGCTTGAAGTATCATTTTGAAAAGAAAAAAGATTTTGGAAAAAATGAAAAACCATTTTCCAAATAAAGCAAATTTCTATAAAAGATTAGCAAGAAAATTTTCCATAATGAGAGATCAAGAAGATCAAATATGATAATGTGAATAAGATTTTATGAGTTTTCAACTGTTTTTTGAATTACCAAAACTTGAATAGAGGGACACTCAAAAAAATCTCTCTTTCAGAAATTAACTTCTAACTTGGAGAAATCACAAATTAGAGTCTGTTGTTATTGAACGTCAAATATATTATTGCCGTTTGATTCTTATATATCAAAAAAATGGGTGATAAAAAGAGTACCAATAGTTAGCCTTATCAATTAAAACAAAATCTTGGTTTTATCAAACAATTTAAAATTTTTTCATACTATGTGAGTTTCCAAACAAATTAAAGGTTAAACCATCAATCTGATGACTTTAGGGTTGAAAAGTATTGTTATTTAATCTCTCTCCAATGTTGATTAATTGCTAAAAAATCAATTTTTTGAAATTTATTTTATTAACTTTAAGGAACAAACCTCTTTTACCATTGTGGAAAAAAATGTAAAACACAGTTTTTAATTAGGAACATTACTGAAAACAAAAAGTAAAACCAATAAAAAGAAGAAACCCATTAACTTCAAATAATAACCCATTATATTATTTTCAGTCAACCCAACAAATACAATTTAAATCTACTTTTTTATCGAAATTATTGGTGTGGTTTTGGAGATCTCAAAAATAGTCCATTTTTTGAACAAATTTTTAAAAATTGATCAATCAAAGAAAAGCCCATACTAAAAGATAGTATTAAAATAACTGTTATTTTGATGAATACTTCATTTTGTCTTTATTTATTTATTAATTCTTTTTTTCATTGATCTTACTTTGAATTTTCAGTAATGTTCCCAATTAAAAACTGTGTTTCACTTTTTTTCGGGTTTCACTTTGTTTCCACAACGGTTATATTTTTTTACCTTAATTTAAGGGACTAGTCTCTCTTAAATTTTTTTACCTGAATTTAATAGAGATTGAGAAATTTTTTTGCCAATTACTTAGATTTGAAAGACCCTGTTTATTTTCATATTAAACTGATTTCTTGATAAGGAATAAGTATATAGAAATTGTTCAAAAAAAAAATAATTTCGACTAGTACCTTAATATAATAGCTCTGTGGGTAAATCTAACTGAGATTTTGGATTGTTTTTCTAAATTAGACTTAATATTTATAATATGTAAAAAATATCACTAGTTTAATAAAAAAAGAAATCACACAAAGTAAACCCCAATTCAAAATTTATAACACACCAAAATTCGATTTGTGAAAAAAAAAACTTATTTAATCACTTCTCGAAGATTTACCAAATTAGAACCATTCACTAATTGAAATGTTAACACCTTTTTATAAATTAACATACTCACAAAACAAAAAATAAATAATTATCAATACAAATAAATCATGGGTGTGTTAAAAATTTTGGAGAGAGCAAAACAAAAAAATACATTTGGTAAATCTGTTTAAATTCTATTAGGAATATTGATCGATCAAAAGGTTAGATACTACCAACTAATTTTATTTGAGTTCTTCTATTTGGAACAACTTGACTTTAACATAATATAAACCTTGTAGAAAAATTTTGATCCAACGAAGCAAATTACGTAATTCAAACAATGAAATGAAAACAAAAACTAAAAGATGAAAAAATGATCTTCATATTTTTCGAAAATCAAAATTATCTCCAATTTCAATGAAATTGTATTGTTGTGATTGTTTGGAATGTTTTAGGTGTGTGGAAAATTTTGAATTTTAGTTTATTTTTGAGTATTTATGATAATAATTATTGAGTGAATCTTGAATTTAAAAAATTATAGTTAGTTCTAATTTCATAGTAAAAACTTTCAACAAAATTTAAAACCCAAAAAATCTCAAATTAAAACACAAAATTTGGCATTTTTTTTTAACAAATTATTTTATTAGAATTTGAATTTTGTTCATTAATTTGAGATTATTAGTGAGTCTTTAATTTTGTTGGCAGTATGTGTCCTTTAAATATAATTGAATGGATATGATCAATTATTTTTAGAGTTCAAAAAGATAATTATTTAAATCTTGTGGTATTTTTATTTTGGTTTCTATTTTTCAATTTGATAAAGGAATTAATAACAAATATCCAAAAATGAAAATTTTTTACATTTTGATCTTAAGTACAGAAACTTTTGATTTATTATTCAATAATATTTATAATGCATTATCAAGAGATAATATAACTATCACACACTTATCATTTACCCCTCCACCCTATTTTTTATTTATTTTATTTTATTTAATTTTTTATTGAATATACATTTTTTTATTAGAAAATCAATAGATATTCTTAATAAATTGATAAATTATTAAAAAAAAACCTAATGCTGGTTTTCTTGGTTTTTTTTTTAATTCCAAAAAAATTTTAATTATTGGAATAAACAGAAAACTCAAGAAAATCTACTAAAATTCTTTTAAAATCAAAAAAATTGAGATAAAATCAAGATTTAACTCAAGTGATTTAAATTTTGTTTTAGCTTTGAAAATACTAAACTATTGTAAATTAATAATACATTAGTTACATTCTTATATATTTCTTTTTTAGCTCAATTAAATCTTTTTAATTCCATTTTAATTTGTTGTTTTTTTGTTAAAAATATGAAATATTAAATTTAAATTTTGATAGGATCAAAGTAAGGTATGAAATTGTGAAAATTGTTGAAATTTTCCATATTTTTTTATCAAAGAAATTCGAATAATTTAATTTAATTGGGCGTAGAAAACAATTTCATCTATGTTTTTATCAACAACGTTATCGTGAAAACATGAAAAGGTTGTTGTTCAATTATGAGTTTTGACGGTTTATAGTTTAAAATTATTTATATATGAAGATAATTTTTATCAGGAGCCAAAACTATTATAAGACTGGTTGATATGTCTTGTTAATCACTGCAATAACTAGTTATGAGTGGACTCTACTAGTTGAATCACCACAAATAGTTGATTGTGTTTTATAATATTTGTATAAAAAATCAATGAAAAGTCTTTCATAATTTTCTTTTCTCTTTGATATTTTTTGATTATTATCACAAGACCAACCCAGCAAATTATTAACAAAAAAGAAAAAGTACTCAAGTACTCTTAAACCACTCATGAGTTTTTTCAATTGTAAAGAGAACTGACAAAGAAAGCTTTTCCATTTTTTCATATTTGAACAAAATACTGCTTGCAAAAAGTGATTTCTAGATTTGAAAAAGTAAAGTTTTTCAACGCAATGTCTTTGATCCAAACAAACCAACAAAAAGCTGGAACCAAAGAGCCCCCCAAAGAAAAGAAAGCAGAACACAAAAGGAAAGCAGAACAAAAAAAGAAGCCCTGGAGGAAAATCCTATATATCCAACAAGACTATCCCGATAACCACACTGACAAGTCCTTCTTGGAATTTATGGTTTTAAATGCCACCGCAAGAAGAAGAAGCTTTGGTGAATTGTCGTTGGCTGCAACGTCCATCACACAAGAGCTCTCGATTGTGGTCTTATTTATTGTAATTTTTTTCCATTCCTACAAAAACACGCTGCCGCTGGTGCATTTCGTTGTGATCAACTCGATCTTAATTGTGCTTGGGTATTTGATGTTTCTTTATTTTGAAGAGGATTTGGAGATCACTTTTGATCTTATTTTCAACCATTTGAAAACCTTTTTCATCATCTTTGCTTCTGTTTTAGGCTTGTCTTCTGTTTTGAGGACCCTCACAAAGGCAATTTCAAATGATACAATTTGGGCCCTCACAACCTTTTTGTTTTGCTTACATCTCTTCTTTCAAGATTACGGGTATCTAAACGGGTTCAAGGACAGGTTTTTTGCACCCTTTTCTTTAAATGCTGCGATCTTTGGATCTGTGATCTTGGCCTCAAGGCTGAATTCTGATTTCTATGTTTTTGTTTTTCTGGCCTTTTCTTTCCAAGTGTTTGCTCTTTCTCCTTTGCTAAGACACTCAATAAAAAAGTTTTCAAATGAGTTTCAAGTCTTGCTTACAGCACTAATGTTTGCTTTAACCTTTGGCTTGATCGTGACCATTAATACCTTGTTTGCAATCCTTTTCTTTTTCTTTGTGGCCTTTATAAATTTCGGCTCTCCTTTGTCCTTAATGGCAGCACAGAAATGGAAGCTCTTTATCCAGGGTCCTTGGGATTGTGCTGTTGTTGAAACGGTTCACAAATAGACATTAATTCCTTTCTTTTTGTTTTTTTTTTTTTTTCTTTTGTCTTTTATGAAAAATAATTAATATAATTTTAGAAACAACCCAATTTAGGTTTTACAAAATGTTTCTTTTTGGCTTTTGTGTGTCTCTATTGTTTTTAAGATTATACAAATATAGGACTTTGATATTTTATTAAGGGACTAGTAAAAAAAAAAAAATTTTCGAGATAAATCCAATAGCCAATTCAAAAAAATTTTATTACCGCTTCTTGAAATTGAAAAAAAAAGTAAAATCTTATTATTACAAAGAAAACTTACTTTTAATGCTATTATCAGAAAAGAATTATTGTTTTTAAAAAGTTTGATCCATTTTTACTGATTTTTGAAAAGTTCAAAATTTTATATATTTCTGAATTATTTAAAAAAAAATTATTTCCTAAGAAAAGAAGAAAGCAATCTTAATATCTGTAAAGGAAGTGTACCAAAATAAACTTTAAAAATGAAACCACTAAGTTTTAAAATAGCCAATTATAAAAAAAATGTACTTAATTTCAAAACAATTACAATAATTATTTTAAACTTGAAAAAAATATAATTTTTTGATTCAAAGAACAGACCAAATCTAATTTTTCGTTTTGTTGAATAAAAAAATCTGAGAAAAAAAACCAAAAAATCAAAAGTAAAAATTTCCCCAATAAATTTTTTAAAACTCTGAAAAATTCAACTTATAATCTAAAGAAATACTTTAAATTTTGATAATTTTTAATCAATAATTAACAACTCAAACTTAATTCTTTTTATTCAGTAAGTCATTAGCAACAAAAAGATTAAATGTATCAATAGACTTTATAATTATCTCAATTTGTTAAAATATTTTCAAACAAATAAAACGTATTCAAATAAATAAATCCAATAATAAAAAAAATAATAGATATTCCCCAATAACCGATTTTAATAATAACATCTCCTTGTTTATACTCTGAATATTTGAGAAAGAATAGTACCTAATCTTTTAAATTTCAAGAAATTTAAATAAATAAATGTGAAATAAAAAAAATGGTAATTTTTTTTAGCTCTTCAAGGATTCAATATTTAATTTATTTTTATTGTATTTTTCAAATAAGATTAAAGATTCAAGGTTATTTGTTCATACAGAAACTCTCAAGAAATTACTAAAAGTGAATTTTCTTCAAAAGAAAAATTTTTTGAATATTTTTCTTTTTCTAATTTTGATCCAAAAATCCCAACAAAAAAAGGATCAAGATCTTTTGACTAAAATTTTATTGGAAAAATGAACTCTTTTAAAAAATGATAATTCATATCTCTAAAGTTGATAAGAGACGCAGTATACTTGGTTTGATCTTAATCTTTGTGTAAATAATTACTCTGTTACCTCTGGGAAAACAATAAAATAGAGTTACTAAACTCAATTTCAAAAATTGGGGCACACCTTCAAAATCAATTTAATTCCAAAAAAGGTGATATTTGACTCTTAAATAGAAACATTAGATATTAACAATCAATGGAAATAATTTTAAAGTTAATTATTTATCATTTTTTTTCATTATTTTTTGATTTTTGATTTTCAATAATTTTTTTAATTTTATTTTGGATTCTTTTTTTTTCAAAACTTTTCAAAAATCTCAAAATCACTTTAAAATGAAATTTAAAAGTTTTCATTCTGATCACAAGAAAAAAATTTTTTTATCTCTCAAAAAGAAAAAAGATTCTTTTTTTATCGAGAAAAAAATTTTTTGAAAAAAAATCATGATATGGGGTGCTATAGCACATGGCCTACAAACAGACCTTATTATCATTAATGGAAGTGTGAATACTGAATGTATTATTAATGATATTATCAAAAAAATCAAATGTAATTCAACTCGCTAATTCAGGATATGGTGTGTTGAAATGGATTTTTCAAAAGGATGGAGCTTGTCCACATACTTGAAAAAAAAACTCAAACTTACTTAAATCGGGGATTTAATGTTCTGGAACCTTGACCCCCAATTCCACAGTTTTAAATACAATTGGTAGTTTATGGATACTAAACTGAAAAATTGTAACCAAAAAACGAAGAAGAATTTTTAAAATTTTCACTAATGTATGGAATACTTTGAGTTGGGAAACCTAAGAAAATTAGTAAACTCTATATTTAAAACGATAGATTTCGTTATCAAAAGTCAAGCTGAATCTATTAATAGTTTTTATTAATTTTTCTTTCAATAAAATTGGATTTTTTGGTAACCGTGTTCCAAAAATAGGGGCACACTTTTTTTTATTTTTTCTTTTTTATTTTTCGAATTGAATTTTAAATTTACAATAATATATATAAATAGTATTAATTAAATATTTTCGGGTCTTTTATTATTTTAATTGACAAGTATCATGTATTTTGGAGTATATTTTTATTAATGTAATTTTTTTTTGTGTCCCATTTTTTGGAGTTGAGTTTAGTCCCTTAATATAAGATTTCAACATCTAAATTACCACTCGATTATATTTTAATAACAGTAGATTTGAGCTCTCATTTGAGACTGGAATTTTTCAAAATTGATTTTTAGTGTGATAAAGAACTCGCAACTCTAAATGTCCTTTTAATTGTAACTATCATTTGTGTCTGGGTGGTTTTCAGGTATCAGAATTTTTTTTTTTTTAATGTTCAAGTTTTTTTTTTCAGTTGTGTCCTTTTAAAGATTTTATTTTTATTTGGTTTTATTCATTAAAAAGGAGGTTATTTTTTAATTTTTTTAGATATGAAGAAAAAGAAAAACAATTATATTCAAAAAGAAGTAAAGTTGAAAATTGGGTGTCTTTACGGAGTAAATTGAAATCAAGTTACAGTAGCAGTTGGTGTGTATTAAAAAGTATTATCCAGTATATTGCCGACAACGTCTTAATTAACCCTATTTTGTTCTTCAGTTTTCAAATTTATTTTCTTTCCTTCTTTAAAGACTAAGTCCCCACTCTTGAGAGTGTTGGTTATGTGCTTTTTCACTTTCACTTCTGAAAAAGAATTTTCAATCTGAAGAAATTGGAAAAAAAATGGATAAAAAAAAAAACATTTTTTGTCATCTTTATATTTTCATGCCTACTTTTTTTCAACGATTTTCAATTAAAAAGGAAAAAGAAAAAAGCAAAAAAAATAATTGTAAAAAAAATATCGTTTGGGGATTTTCAAGTGTAAGTTCAAATTTGAGAACATTTCAAACTTGTAAAAGCAAATGTAAAAAATATTGAGAACAGCCAGGGGAATTACTTTTCGTTCAGAAAGTTGAAATAGAAATTCTTATTCATTGCAATCACATTTTGGCATCATCTTTCAAGGGGAAAATTGTGATAATTGTTGAAATGTCTCATTTTTTCTCAAAGAAATTTTCAGTGTGTAAATATTACTTTGATAAAAAAAACCTTCCACGGGTGTTTTTATAAGCCATTTCCAAGAAAGTGGGGCAAGTATATTTTATAATATATCTATTAAACTCAATATTCAAAAAGGTATTTAAACATCCAAAATCATTAAATACCATTTATCGATTCTTGATAATAATTCAATTTGTTTCTGAGAATTGTATTACATATATAAAATATCTATTGTATTTTCTGATCTCGGATTTTATCTGATATTTTTTATGAGTGAAAATTAGAGTTTATTATTTTATTTTTGATTGAAAACCCCTTTTTCATAAAGAATTTTTAATCTCAACAAATTTTCAAATAGAATCTAAAACATATAACTGCATTTTATTGTTTAAAAAATCATTTCTACAATTTCCATATTTCCAGATTTTAATTGAAATTGTTCGTATATTGCTTTCAGAACAAAAAAAGTGCTTTTTTTTTTTTTTTCATTTTTTGGAAATCTTTCACCAACATATTTTAATATCGATACATTAGACGTTTTTTCAATTGGTATTAATATCAAACTTAATTTAAATATGTTAATTAATGAATACTACCACTAACAAAGATGATTTTTTATGAAATTTTTTTTTTAGAATTAAGATGGAAACAAAAAGATCCTCTAATAATTGGGTTTGTTAGAAAAATACTCTATTATTAAATGTGTTTTATTTGCAAAAAAAAACGATTATCTTTCTGTGAAAACCTCAACTTTTTAGCTTAAAAAAAACACCTCTTCTCAAAAAGGTATTTATTTGCGAAAAAGGTAATTATTTAACCATAAAGCAAGTCTTTTATCTACAAACAAGGAAATTCACAAATTTTTCACATTTGGGTTTAAGACTCATAAACTTCCCTGGATTCAAAGGAGGGGTGAAATCCCAACAAAAAGATTATCAAGAATAAATAAAAAATTAACAATGTGTGATTAATAATTGGTATCCTGCAGTTCAAAAAGTGAGAAATTTGGTTGAAAGAAAAGTTATTCTTTTCTTCATGATCACAAATTGTTATTAGATTCATGGATTTTTTGAATTCTTTTATTAATTTGAAAATAAATGTGGTATACTAATAATAAAAGGGTGTTCCGAAGAAAAAATTAGAAAAAAAAAAAATAAAATTAAATTTATTTTTATATTTTATTATAATATTCATTATTAATTTTCAAATAATAAATAGTTATTTAATTATTATTTTTTTTAAAAATTGACTCTGGCTTTTACAAAGAAAATAATAATAATAATAATCATAGAATTAAGCAAAGATGAATTGAACAAAATAAAATAATTATTAAGAATTAAATTCAAGAATATTTTGTTAGAAAAATAATACAATACAATACAATACAATAGAATTCAATAGAATTCGATACAATAAGAGAAAAGATTGTTTCTTAGAGAAAATCAAAGAAATTCTCAAATTCTGGTTGGTTTTGTAATAAAAAGAACTGGGAATCTTCGACAAACGAAAAGGGATCTTTAACCATGAATAGGCCCTCGACATATTTTTTTAATCCGTTTTCCTTTTTAATCTTTGTTTCAAAAAATTTGTCAAGTTGAGAATTGAATTGTTCTTCAAAGTTGAATGGATTTTGTTGATGAAGTAAATTACTAAGATTTAATTTGTTATTGAAATCTTTACAGTGATCCAACTGGAAATGAATCTGTTGGTTATTTTGGGGAAGGTGTTGTGAGAATTGTGTTTGTTTTTGTCCTTGTAATTGTTGTGGTTGTTGTATTTCTTCTTCGATTTGTTGAAAGGGTTGTTGCCACTGCTGCTGCTGCTGTTGCTGTTGTTGCTGTTGTTGTTTTTGTATTATTTGTGTGGGTAAATTTCGTTTTTTTTGGTGGTTTTTGCATTCAAAATTTTGAAAAATCGAATCATTAATTGGGGAGTCAACATCAGGAAACAGTCTTTTTCTTAAATTTGTTCCTTGCTCTTCTTTTGTCTGGAATTTATTTTCACAAATATTTAAAATTACTGAATTATCACCACTATTATGATCCAGAAGGATCTTATGGCAATTAATATTTTCACCAGTGCCCCTATCATTGTCGTTATCAATACAATTGCCATTGCCATTGCTGTTGTTGATAATCTTGTGATCAAGTTTCCTTTGGAGACTGGATTGGTAATATTGATGATACTTTTCTTTTTGTTGGATTCCTATGTTTATCTTTGCATTGTTTTTGGTCTTCTTTCCATCGTTTGGTTTATGTAATAAAGATTTTGTTCTTTGAATTTTTTGTTTTTTTGTTAATCGTTTGATTTGTGTTTTTTTGATTGTAGTTTTTGGTGGTTTTGATTGTACATTATAATTTGTTTTCGTTTTTGCCTTTTCTTTTATTTTTGTTTTTGTTTCGATTTTTGTATGTATTGTTGTCTTTGTTTCAATTTTTGTTTTTGTTTTTTCCTGTGTTCTTTTTTTTTGTGTCTGTGTGACTGTTGTTTTTTTTCGGATTTTTTTTTTTCTTACAAGCCCTTCTTTTGTTTTTTGCCCAAAAACCAGCCACTCTCTGTTATAATTTGAAACATTATATAGCCCAAAAGTGCTTTTGAAAAAGGTTGCAAGTCCTCTTTGGATCGATTTCTTGGGCTTTTTCAGGATGTGTACAAGATCGTTTAAACAGGCACGTTTAATACGAACGCGATCAGGTTTTTCAAGTTTTGTTCCATTGGCGCAGGAAGCGGGGCTTTGTAAATGCCCAAGCTGGAGCCCATGGATTGCATGTGGATACCATTTTAACAAGAATTCTAATCGATCACGGAAAGATCCTGCATCGCGTGAACGCGTTCCTTTTTTGCGGCTAGTTGCTGACACTGTGGAAATATTTAACTGATCCATACCTTGTTTTGGTTTTTTTTTTTTTTTTGAATTGTTCTCGGCGACTGTTGGTGAAATGTTGAAAAAAAGAATGGGTAAAGTTTCCAATTAGTTTGGCTGTAAAGTGGTTTGTTTGGAGAAATAAAAGAAAATTAATGTCGGTAAGATCAAAAAGAAAACAAAAATTAAATAGTTTGAAAAAAAAAAATAAACAAAAAAATTCTTGTGAAACCCCAAAAAAAAAAAATTTGAGTAAGTTAGAAAAGATCTCAAGTCAACACGAGAAAAAGGAAGTGTTTTGGAGAAACAATTTATTTTTCATTTTTTTTTGTTCTTGTGATAAACCAAGGGTAACACCATTTGTTGAAACATAGTATTTTGGTTCAAGCCATAAATTAAGTGTTATTTTCAAGTGGATCAACTGCTAAATTTTTATTTTTTTTTAATTTTATTTGAAAAGTAATTTGGATTATTCTCGAGTCCAAAACAATCCAAAATTTTGATTTAAGTCTTTGTATTTTTGCAAGATAATTTCCAACAAAATTCTCACAAATTGATTTTGATTTCAAGACATCTATTTTACCACAAAAAAATTAACAAAAAGGAAAAAAGAAAAAAACTCAAAATTAACTTGAAAACACACAAAATTGAGGTCTGTTCATGAAATCGAATGAAAGGTTAAAAAACTCATAAAATTTTGATTTTTTAAAGTATTCTCAAAATTAATTTCGACACCCAATCCCAAAAAAATGACTGGTTAACAAAAAAGACATTGTTCATAAATTTTGAGAAAGAAGTCTAAAAAAAAAAATTATGTGGAATGTTCAAGTGTTTGGTGAATAAAAAAAAGAAAACGTTTGAGTTAAGTTAATAAAAGATATTTTAGGGGGGGTGGGTTTTACAAACAATTTAATTTTTAAAATTTTTGAACAGTTTAAATTAATATTTCATTTTTTCAAATAGAAAAAATTTTCAACTTTTTTTATTTTGAGAGTTTGTTGAAAAATTGTTATGTTTAATAGTCTATTTTTCTTTTTGAAGAATTCTCAATTCATAAAAATAAATTTTATGATCTCATTTCGTAAAACTTTTTCAATATTGAGGTAGATTCATTCCATTAAGCTGATAGAGCTAATTCTCATTGAGTAAAGTTTTTAATAAAAATAAGAAAAGTAAGAGAATAGTTTCCATAAGTGTAAAACAAAATACTGTTTTTTACTTTATTAATGAAAAGATTAAAACAATGTGTGAGAGGTGTTTTCGTTTCAGAGACAGGGTTGAGATTTTTTTGATGAAAAAAAGTAACAATTTAGCAATTCAAATAAAGTTATTTTTTTTTTTTCAAAAAAATTGATTAATAAGCACAAAGTAAAGATAGATCAAGAATTTTGGTTTTATTGATTCCATTAATTGTTTTAATTTTTAAAAAAAATTATTTCAATTTTTTCTGAAATGTGAAAAAAAAAATTAACATTCTTTGATAGAAGGTGGTTTTTGATCGTTTTCAAAGACATGTCTCCACTCGCATTTTTCGAATTATTTTGAGAAAAATTTTTTAATAGGATAACATTTTACAACATAAAATTCTTCAAAAAACATTTTGATGTGTAGTAAAGACAATTTAATAAAAATGGAATTAAGATCTTTTAAAAAAAATTTTTTTCAACTCTCTCTTAAATCACTTTTAACTTTTGGAATTTCTCAAATTTTGTTGAAGACGAATAATCTTAAAACGTTGAATAAGTGAAGAACATAACGTGTTTGGAAAAAAATTTTTCAAAAAGATGTTGATCTTTAAAAATAGTCTTGAGAAATGATCATAAAAAATTTAGTTATTTTGGGAGTAAATTCGAAGTGACTGGCAAACGAATTTCCAATGTTTGTAGTCATTTTTGGGTACGGGAAATTTTATTTTTTAAATAAGAAGTAAATTTTAAAAATTCTGGAATTTTGTTAATTTTAAAATTATTTTTCCAAAATAACCTTTCTTGATCTCTGATTCAACTTTTGAAAAATCTGTATCAGTATCAAATTTTGAAATAGAAAAAATTCATGGAAGAATTGGAAAGACTGAAACATTTATTTTGAATTAAATACCAATTTCACCAAAATACTTTGTAAGATTTTTAGTTTCATCTTACTTCATCAAGGGTATCAAACCAAGCAATTTTGAGGATTTGTGTTTTCAATTTTTGGGATGCTTAACAAACCAAAAACTTGGAGGTCAATAGTAGTCTTTGAAATTTAAATTAGTGAAATTTTGCCAGAACTTGTGACCTTTTTTCATTTCAAAAATTTTCGCTTCGGTTGGGATTCTTTGTCATACCCAATATATGGAATCTGTTTCAATAAAAAGTGTCAAACTTGCCAAACAAAGAAACATAGATCACAAATTTGAGTCTATTTTGTTGAAATCTCAAATGAAAATGAAGTGAAAATTTTTTCACATTTTGCGTTTCTAAAAAGAATAAAAAAAATAATCAAATTTTTTTAAAAAGGATATAGAGCAGTGAAAAAAATACCGGACATGAAAAAAAATCCCGGATAAGATTATTAATTGTGAATATTAGTAAAATTATTCTGTAATTTCATTTATTTACAATCAAATTCCTTTTTTTAAGAATCGAACTTTTTCAATTATAACTCCCCCACTTATTAGAATGACGATTAATGAAATCACACTTGTTCAAAACACCATTCAATAAATCAAAAAACAAGAAGAAAAATTATCATTTTCCAAACTCTAGTAAACCTTAATTAAACTCGATTGTTTTTCAAAAAAAGTTGATCAACATTAGGCTATCAAACAATTACTCGAGTATTCTAGAGACACCTTAATTTGATGAACTTTGGGCGGGTTTATTACTAATCTCATAAAAAAATTAGTTATTTATAATAAGGATTTCATTGAAATTAGACAAAAATTTTACTAATACTCGTAATTAAAAAATCTTTTACAGGATTTTTTTCATGTACGGTATTTTTTTACCTACTATAATACATTTTTTCGATTTGTAAAGATTTTTTTCATAATAGAAAGCAAAACTTGAAACCATTTAACAGACAAATAACCCAATTACCCAGCGACTTATAACCTTTCTAATTGGGAAAGTGTGACCGTTTTTGAAATTTTTGGGTTGTTTAGTTTTGGTACTATCTTCATTTTAATACTGGTATTTGAATTAAAAACGGTAAAAATTTTCACTTTCTTTTCAATTTCCTTTTTCAAGAAAGATCAAAGCCATAAAATACAACTTACTTTTTTGAGAAATTCTAATTTAGCAAAGAAAAATATGGAAAAGGAAGTGAAAATTTTTTCCCATTTATTATTCGAATGCCAGTAAAATCAAGAAAAATTCTTTTTTTTTTCAAAATCTTTTAGTGAAGCTTTGAAACAGATAGTGCAAGTGATTTGTACTTTTTTCGTTTTCCTCCAATTTTAATCCCAGAAACAAGGTAAAAAAAAAAAGATCTTATTGTGAAAGGAAAGAAATGCATAATTTAATTTGATTTGTTTTGTTGTGTTAGTTGCTTTGAAAACTTTTTGGTGATTGGAAAGAAACTAAAAAACGTTATGTTTTTTCATTTTTTTGCAAAACAAAAAGAATTTCAAGCAAATTGTTTGTAATAAAAAAGAAAAAGAAAATGTTAAAAGAAAAAGAAAAAGAAAAAAACAAAAAAGGATTAAAACCAAAATAAAAATAAAGATTACCAAACTTAATTGTGAAAGAGGTACTCATTTTAAAATTTCCAATTGAGATAACAAAGAAATTGTCGTAACATATTTACAAAAAATATTTGATCATTTTTCAATCACAAAAGAGCACATGGACCATTTGTGTTTAATTTTACAATTTCTACTTTTGTTTGATGAAAAAAAAGTAGGTAAAAAAAAGTTAAAAAAAAAAGTAAATTGAATAAAAATAAAAGTTCTTAAAATTACACCCTAAAAAATTTATAAATGTACAATTCAAGAAAATATTGTAGGTTTACTCAAATCAGGCCAATTTTTTGCTTAAAAACAGTGAATAAAAAAATAATCACAAAATAAAAAATCTTTTAATTTTTGCAAATTGTTTTGTTTTTTCGGAGTCACTATAAAATTTGAAACTTGATAAAATCTTCTTTGAAAAATCGAGTCGAAGAATTTAGGCAGGACAACTTATTCTAAATTAGTTTGAATTAATCTTTTATTCTAATTTTGAATAATCAAGATTATGAGAATTAATCTGAGAAGAATTTAAATTCTCAATTTTGTATTTAATTATTTATTTTTTCTTTTATTAGTAGATCTTAGTTTTCATTATATATAATTTTTACAATTAAAAATCTTTACAAACCTTTTTTACCCAATAGTAATATAATATTAAGGATTTCAATTCAACAACAATATTTCTGATACGATCTTTTGAAGGGATTATTCTTTTATTGATCTATTATATAAAATTTGTTGAAAAAATTTAACTATTTTTGAAATCTCCAAAACCACAAATTTAATTTGGATAATAAATTATTAGCAAATTGTTTTTATGGATTTGATTGAGAATTATTATAGTGGGTTGTTTTTTATTTAATTTATTTATTCTTTTCGATTTGACTATCCATTTTAAGGTTCTATTAAAGTTTCCAATTAAAAAACTCTTTTTAACTTTTTTTCCCAAATAGTTGTAGCAAAAATAAGAATTTTCATTTGATCGAAGGAATTGAGTTCTCTCAATAAAACGACATTTGACTTAAAATTAATTTTAGTGAGGAATAAAGGTAAGCTATTTCCAATCAGGGGGTGAATATTTTTTTAAAACTTTTTTATTAAACCCAATCCGATCGAAAACCATTTAAATATACAAAATTGGTATGGAAAATTTATTGATTTTTGATAATAATTTAATTTTTTTGTTAATATGTTATTATTTTAATAAAATATATTAAATTTTCTGATCTTAATTTTATCCCATCATTTTTTGTGGTGAAAATTGGTGATTGTTATTTTCATTTTGATCAGTAAAAATCGTTTACATAAATTTTTTGAGTCTCGATAAATTTTCCAATCGAATTAAAACATATAACTTCATTTGATTGTTTAAAAAATAATTTTTTCTTTGCCATATTTCGATTTTTTATTAATTTTGGTTCTACCATGTTTTATCCATAAAATAGTTTTTTTTTTTTTTTTTTCATTTTTTGAAATATTTCAAAAAAAATAATTTGAAATGAAGAACATAGCCATTGCTTTGCCAAGCATTAATATTTGACTTAATTTATTATTATCAATTAACAAATACCTCCACTAACAAAGAAGAATTTTTATGATATGTTAAAAAAAAAAAATAAATGCCACTGTTTTTCGAACATATCTTCTCATAGTATTTGAAAATTAACTAAGAAAACAATTACACTTGCGTGTCCTTGTTTTGACATAAAGAGATAGTTCAAAAACGTATAGGTTATGTTTTATGATCCCAGTTTAATTCATTTGTTTGATTATTGTTTTTGTATTATATATATATATATATATATATATATATATATACGGTGATTGTCTTGGTTGAGATTAGATGAAAAGGTTACTCTATATATTAAGGATTCCGGAATTCAAAAAATAAGATAACCAGTTGAAAATTTTGTAACTGTTAAATTCGAAATACCAGTAACAGTTTATTCTTTGAACTTGATTTATTTCTTCTTTTACTTGAATTTAGTTTTTTGTTAAAATCAGGTTTCCAATTTAAAAAAACTATTTTTTAAACTTTTTTCACACATGATCAAAAATAATATGAAATTTTCTTTTATGGATAAATATTATTTTTTTTTCCTCAAAAGTAACCTAGTGCTTATTTACTCAGGATGGAGATTAAATTTGAGAAATAAAACTGATTTTTCAATTTAAAGAAATTTTTTATTATTTCAAAAAAAAAGAAATTGTTTCTAAATAAAAATTCTTGTAAATAGATAGAAATCTTTTTTGATTTGGAGTTTTGGATCGAAAAATAAAATTAAAAATTTTCAAATCTTTTTATTTTTATAAAAACCCAGTTTAAGTAATTTTTAAGAGTTTTTATGGGTAAAAAAACATCCGGGTTTATTTATTTTTTTTTATCGAGAGAAAATCCCTGCAAATGATATTATAATTATTTTAAATAGATATATTAATTATTCTTCTTCTTCTCTATATTTATTTTGATGAAATTTTCTTTAATTACTCTTAGTTAAAAAGGGATGGGAATTATCCACATCATGTATTCAAAGGGGATATACATATATAATATAAATATAATCAGTACTATTTAAAAAAGTACACGATCTATAATTAAAAAACTGGTAAAATGTTTAGATTTAATTCAATTTAAAAATACAATAAAAATTAATCAAATGGTTTTTCCTTAAATATTAATATATATATATATATATATATATATATATTAGAGATTTTTTTCAATCCCAGAGTCTATTATAAATTATTTATAAATAAAATAAATGTTCAACTTTTCTCAATGTTGCAAGTTTATGTAGGCAACTTTTATTAAATAAAAGGAGTAATTTTTTCAATTTTATTAATATTTTTTTTTTTATTATTATAATCATTAAATTAGTTTAATTTTATTCATTTGATAATATATCCATTCTAGATATAATAATTAAAAAATACAAGTCGATTTTAATCTTTAGGTTATTAAAAAACAACAAAAATAATTAATTTTTTCTTATATTATTAATATTGGGAAATATTTACATTTAAAAAATTCTACTTTTAATTTTGAGTTGTATTTTCAAGGTTTTTATAAAGATTTTTTGAGATATTTTTAAATTTTCTAATTTATGATTATTTATCATATTTTTTAAATAAAAAGAAAAAAAATGATTATAAGGTTATTGTATGAAGTCATTATATTTTTTTCAACTTTGAAATAATTAATTGTATTTTTTTTTTTTTTCAAATAAAGTAGATTATTAAAACTGGGTTATTCATGAACATGTGTGTTTTAAAGAAAAAGTCGGTTTTATATATTTCATTCACGAGCCATAATATTTGTTTCATTTTCAAAGATAATATTTTTTTTGAAATAATTCAAAAAATATCTTGTATTTTTTAACTTTTCGAAAATTAATAAAACAATCACACTTTTAAAATTAATAGTTTGTTTCAGAAAATATCTTTGAAAGTAATTTTGGTAAAATGGGAATTTTTTTTTAACTTGTTTATCAATTTCGAAATGTATATTTTTTAATTTGTTAAAAAGTTTAAGAGAATATTTATATATATATATATATTTAATCGTCCCCAATGAGTTCTGGGATTTAAGGGTTAAAGATAATTATAAGTATATTTTTATTTGGAAAGATAAATGGAAATTGTGTTCAATTTCATATACAAATAACAATGATTTAATAGATAATTTCTGAAATTTGTATTTATTAATGAGATAAAAATTATAAATGGGGTAAAAAAATGTTAATCATTTTTTTTTTAAATTTTGATTATGAGTAAATTTCAAATTACACACATTATAAAGTGATATTTAGTGTACTTTTTGATTTTTTGATTTCATTTTTTAGATTTTTAGTACACTACTAATTTACAATTTTTAAAAGAAGAAAAAACATCAAGTTTTAAAAAAACAAGAATTAATAAACAGTAGGTTATTTATAAAATAATCCAAAAAATCAGTTGATAGTTATTTTTATTGATACATGATATTTTTGTTTATACAATCTTGATTTGGTACGTGCTTTATACCCAATTTTATTATATTTGGTATACTTAAAATAATAGAAAGTGGGGTACTGAAATTGTATCGATTTTTTTTTTAATAATGTTGGTAGTTTTAAATACAGTCAGTTCCACTTTTAAGGCTTAAACTATTAACGAAATTTAAGGTACAAAAAAATCTCAAATTAAGGCACAAAATTTGGAATTTTTTTTTTTACTATTTATTTTACTAGAATCTGAATTTTGTGCCTTAATTTGAGGTTTTTTTGTGCCTTAAATTTCGTTGAAAGTTTGTACCTTAAAAGTGGAACTGACTGTATCTAAACTCCATTTCACTCATAATGGCACAGCCAAAAATGAAAAAGAGACTTTATTTTTTTAAGAACCAAGCAAACTTGGATTATTCAATAATGAAAGAAATAATAAACTTCTTATTAGATTTAATAATCATAAAAGAAAAGCCTGATCAAACCATTAATTTCAAAAAAAAAAAAAAAAAATGTTAAAAAAAATTTTGGGCACTTTTCAATTGAAAGTCTCGTGCAAAATTCTCAATTTATTTAGGAAATTAAAATTTTTAACAATAATATTTTTTAATTTTAAATGTATGATTTTTAAAAGAACATACAAATCCTAACTTTTCTTAAAGTTAATTTGGAGTTTTAAAACATTTTTTTTTCAAATTTAATTTACAAAAAAAAATTACAAAATGAGAAAAAATGATTTCGATCTAAAAATTGAAACTTTAACTTGAGAAGAATAATGAATTAAAACCGTGAAATGTATTATATTTCTTCAATAAAACTGGGACACTTTGACTTAAAAAGAGTTTATAAGCCCCATTTTACTCAAAGTTGTCCAGCTAAAAACGAAAAAGAGACATTATTTTTACAAGAATTATCCCAACTTGGATTGTTTAAAAATATTAAAAATAATAAACTTCATATTAGAGTTAATAATCATAAAAGAAAAGCCTGAACAAACCATACATTTCCAAAAAAAAATGTTAAAAAAAATTTTGAGTACTTTTAAGTACTTTTAATTGCAACATCTCGTGGATATTTCACAATTTCTTTAGGAAATTAAGATTTTTGACAATAATAGTTTTTAATTGTGTATGTATGATTTTTACAAGAACATACAAATCCTAACTTTTCTTAAAGTTAATTTGGAGTTTCAAACATTTTTTTTTACAGATTTAACAAAAAAAAATAAAAAAGAAAATTAGAAAAAATAAAAAAAAAAAGGCAAAATACAAAAAAAAAATTACAAAATTAGAATCAATGCTTTCGATCTAAAAATTAAGATTTTAGTTTGAGATGAATAATGAATTAAACTCGTAGAATATATTCTATTTTTTCAATAAAAATTTCACCTTTTACTGAAAAAGAGTTTATACGATGGTTACATTTATTTATTTTATAGTTATTTCGGCTTTTCGTTTATAGATTTTATACAAAATTCACAACAGAAAAAAAAAAAAATCGAATCCATTAAACAATATTAGGGTTATATTAATATCAATTTTGTAAAAAAAATAAAAAAAATGAGCATCGATCCGTTGTTTTTTAGATCCTTAAATATGATTGAAAATTTTCCCTTTAAACTAGAACTGGTTGTATTTGTTTATATATATAACCTCTAATATTTAATTTTAATCTAAAAAAAAAAAATTGGTACAATAATATTAGGTTCACAGTTGTCTATTTCAAATAGAAAAACTCAAATGAAATTAGTTGAAATTGTAACTAAATTGTGATCGATCATTAATTGTTAATAGAATTTCAACAAATTTCCTTATACATTTTTTTAATAGTGCTAACTTCAATAATTATAACATCACATTATTTTTATTTTGATTTATAGTTACTTATTTTTACTTGTAAGTGATTATTATCAACGATGAATCGTTAAGAATATTTTTATTCGTCAATTTTTTTTAATTAGTATTGTACAGATAAGTTATTGAAAATAATTTTTTTTTTATAAAAATTGAAAATTAGCATTTCAAATAATTTGATTTGAATTTTATATAAGATGGTTTATTCTCCCCTCTTAATAGTTTTAAAATGGTATTTTTTTGAAATGATATCTCAATTATATTTTCAACTATGATAAAATAAATTTACTCTTCTTATACAAAATTCATACCGGACTAATATTTTTGATTTAATTAAAGCCTTTTCATACCCCAGAGTTCAAAAAAAAAAAAAAAAAAAAAAAAAAAAAATACCCTTTTGATCTTTAAAGGTGTATTTATTAGCTTAAAGTGGAAAGGGCCAAGTTCTATTGTAAAATAGATTATTTTGAGTTGGTTCAATATACTTACACTCTCAGAAACTCTGAATTCATTATAAAATACTTCGAAAATCCAAATTTAATTCTGAAAAATCAATTCAAGTTTATTTTCAAGTATTTGTAAACATTCAAACGAGAGGTTATTGATGAAAAATAAAATGTGCTGGCTTTTTAAACAAAAAAATTTATTTTTAAAAAAATTTCCAATGCATATTTTTCATTTGACTTACTAGAAAGGGGGTTTTACTAAATGATATATTTAAAAAAAACCTCTGTATTTAATTTTGAACAAGATTCATTGACTGATTATTATTTTAAGACGGTTGGTTTGCTTTTTTCATAATAATAGTAAATATACATCAACTTAAGTTTTGTATATTGCTTGATTTTTTGAAAAAACATTTATTTTCATCAGTATACCAATGAAAAGATTTTACTTTTTATTTTTTTTTTTATTTTTTCAATGACTCTTAATTTTTTCAACAATGTATAATTCGAAAAAATTAATTAACTGTAAAAGAATATTTTAACAATTTGAGTAACTAGGGTTTATTTGAAATTGAATTCGAATTCTTAAAATCGTTTATGTAACAAAATAAATGAATGTTTTAATAAATAAAAGAGAGGGTTATTAACAGATTAGTATCATATATTTACATACCAACTAACAAAATCGAAATCAAACAATTAAAAAAATATTATTAAAAAAAATAATCAAATATCATTTTTTCTTTGATCTTTTATTTAAAATGAGCTATTATTACTTCTTATTTGTTTGGTTTTATTTTTAATTCTAATGGAAATTCTTTGGTTGAAAATTTTTGATTAACAAATTACATCCTATTTCGAGAGAATTCCAAAAATGAAATCTAAATTTCTATTTTCATTTAATTGATTCAACTGTGATTTGATGAATAAAATAAGATATTTTTCCAATACTCCCTTCAGAAATATTGATTTTTTGTATATATGGATTTACTTTGATATATATTTTTTTTCCATTAAATTTTTAACTAAAAATATTTATGAATTTATGATTCAATTTTTTTATTTTTCTTTTCATTCGGTTGAATTTTAGGTAACATGTTGTAAATAACCCATATTGAAACCTTTAACCCATTACAAGAATTTAACTCGTGTTTTTTTTTTTTTTTTTGACTTGGATATTTAAAGAAACGAATATACAAATATATTATGGCTCGGATTTAAATTGACATCAAAGGTTTCGATCTTTGACGAATGTAAATGCTTCAAAAGTTTTCACGTTTTTATTTCTAAAATTTAGTCATATTCTACAAAATTTCTGAGATTAAATGATTTTTAATAAAAATTCAAAACTGATCTTTTTAATCATTTTTTTATCAAAAAATTACGTTGTAATCTTTCAATATCTTCATAATTCTTTTTTAAAATTTATTTAAAGAGATCTGTTTCTTGTTTATAAGTTGTTTTCATCACTTTGATTTGATTCTTTTATCTCTAAATTAAGCCAATATTTTTTACATTAATTAAATTTTGGCAATGGACTAAAGTAAAAAGAATGAGTTATTTAAACCACTTTAGTTGATTTTTTGATTTTGAGAATTAAATTTTTTTCCTATGCTCTTTTAAATAATATTCTATGTTTTTTGCACATTTTGATAAATAAATTTTAAAAAACAATTGTAAAAAATAAATTTATTTAATATTTTCTTTTAAAAAATAATCAATTAAAAGTAGGGTTCAAAACAATCTAGTGTTTGGATTAAAAGGGTTTACACATAAAAATTTATCAAAAATATGTATTTATTCTATTTTTATTTTATTCTTGGGAGATAAAATTTAATAAAAAGGGAAATTTATATTTTTTCATATTTGCAAAAATAAAAAGGTTTAGTTTAGTTTCAAATTTTAAAGTCATTATTTTGCTTTAGTATGTTCAATGATTACTGTTAATTGGATACTAAAAAAATCAACTTTCTAAATCAACTATCTAAAAAAAAAATAATCTCCCAAATTTTACCTTAAATCATCGAAGGTCCCAATTCTACAAGAATGAAATGAATAATTTAAGACCTGTTTTTAGAATAAAAAAGTGATATGTTACATGATTTAAAAAATCTTTTTTTGCAAAGCCGAAATACTATTTTGTTGAATTTATTTTGCAACAAATTATAATTCCACGTTTTCACTGAACACGTTACTAGATCCAAAACATAATTTTGTAAAACCAAATATTTTTTAACAAAAAATGGCTGTTCATAAAATTTAAAAATTAAAGATGCAACCCTGATTTTCTTGAACTCTTTTCCTTTTCACAAATAGACAGTTAAGTGATAACATTTGATTTTGAGTTGGTCAATATATATTTAATCACTCTATTTTTTTTTTCTAAAATTTTCACAATTAAAATTTTGAAAAATGGTAAAATGTCTAGGCTATCTTATGACCAATCTCTAAGACATATCAGATTCCAGAATTATAGTGTGGTATTCTTAATTGAAAATTAAATTAATAACAGAGTGAATCCAAATGCTTTTTAAAATTCTTACAAAAATTGGAAAATTCTTAATTTTACGAATAAAAATAAGAAAAAAGGCATTTGAAAAAAAAAAATAAATTGTGAAAACGAAATAAGCAGTGGTTTTCCGAATTTTATTTCGTTTTTATAATTAAAAAAAATCAGAATAAAAAAATAAACTTCAAAAATAAAAGCAAATTAAGATTTTTTCAAAACCTGACTACCTGTGACAATTTTCCAAGATATCATATTGATAAAACTTAACTACATCTTCAAAAAAATAACAAAAGCAATCTAAAAACTCGATAATCAAGTTGTGAGATCCAACAAATAGAAATTTCACATTATCTTTTTTTTATAGTTCAGTATTAACCATAAAATCAATAGAACCCATGTTTCCAAACAAACTAATTGGAAATATTAAAGAAATTAGAACTTCTTGTGAAAAAAAAATTAACCCAGTCTAATTCAAATAGACGTAAGAAACCAATTGTTTTTTCAAAAAATTATTTTTAACTTACAAATGATGTGAATTCGTTTTTCAAATACAACTGATTCTTTTTTTTATTCGTGTTTCCAGTCAACTCATAACCCCGTAGGTATCGGTATATCTCAGATCAAATAAGTTTTGGAGGGTAACTCTTTGGAAATAGAAAAAAATTATTAATTATGAATCGAGTCTTATTAAATAATTTTTAAAATTTGAAAGTCTTTTAATTGGGAAAAAATTTTAGATTTTTGATCGATTATTCGAGGCAATCTTTTTAAATTTGCAGTTCAACACAAACCCAGCTCCATGTTTTCTGATTGTTTCTTGCATCAAATAATGTGAATGTGTTTTGAAAAAAAAAGAAACATTGCTTTTATTTTGATTCAGAAGTTTCTCAAGAAAGCATTATCAAATCGAACACGGGTGAATATTTTTCTTCGTAAAATCCAAAATAATCAAATTACTTCTTAGAAAAACAATTAAATTTTAATAGTCAACACTTTTTGTGAGTATTCTTTTTCTGTTTAATAAAGTTAAAAAATAAAATTTTTTCCAAAATTTCATAATTTATGAACACATCATTTAGATTTAGGCTTGGTGAGAAAAAATTTTTTTCAACTCTATATGGGCAGAGGGGTTGTGAAAAATTTGAAATAAATTGGGAATTTTAGTAATTCCTAAATTCCAGTAAAAATACAATTTCTGAACAAAGAACAAAATAAAGAGTTACACTAGAGCATTTTTGTTTTAAAAGGTTAATCTACTAGTTAGAAAATAATAATTAAAACCTTGCTCATGACTGTAACCATCAATACCATGAAATAAAACATGAACGAGGAAACGAAAAAAGCTCATAAAGTAAGAGTTGAGTTTCACAAAAAGATTAAAAATCATTTTGTGTATTTTAATATTTTTTTGTAATTTGCTTTTTGTTTGTGATAATAATTTTGTAAATGTGTGGTTGTTCGAATTCCAAAGATAAAGAAGCTCAAAACAGTAAAAAAATTGATAAAAAAGGAAGAAAACTTAATGACAAAAACATGGAAACCATTCGCTTGCTTCTTTTAGGTTTGAATATTTTTTTACCTTTCCCCAAATATCTAAATAACAAAAAAAATCAAAAAAACTTTCATAGTACATTTCAAAAGTACAAAAACAAAAAAAATGACCAAATTACATCCAAGTGGTTTCTGAAAGCATTCAGACCATCTTGTGGTTATTTTTTTAAAACTTTTTGACTTTAATCGCCACCTGAAAATTTTTGATTTTTTATTTGGAAATTTGCTAAACTTCTTTTTTACAAAAACCCAAATTATTTCTTACCATCTATATGAACACAGGTGCTGGTGAGTCTGGCAAGTCAACTGTTGTTAAACAGTGCAAAAACTTATTTTTGAATGGCTTTAAAAAAAAGGCTCTCACACGAATGAAGAATTCCATCTCGTCGAATATAATCCAATCAATCCAAGCTTTAGTCAACATTGTCAACAACCTTGAATTTGAATACAGCGACCCAGACTTGAAGTCTGCCGAAGAGGAAATCCTTGAGCTTTCATTTGAAGATCATCTGACGACCGAAAATGGACAGCTAATCTCAAAACTCTGGAAGGACCCTGCAGTCCAAAAGGCTTATTCAAAAAGAAACAAATTCCATCTATTTGATGGTGCAAAACAGTAAAATTTTGAATCTTTTTTCTATTTCTCGAAAAAAAAATCAAAAAAAAAAAAAAAAACTTTTTTTTTAATTTGGACAAAATTCTTTTCTAATTTCCTCTACCTGCGATTTTTTTTTTGGTTATTAACTTGACAAAAAAACATTGGGTAATTCCAAAAAATTGTGTTACTCGCCAAAATGTTGTTTTCGTGTTTTAAGCCCATACTCTATTAAAATTATTTTTTCTAACGAGGATTTGACAAAAAATCAAAAAGTATTACAATCATCAAAAAATTTAAAACCAGTCAAATTAGAGTGTCCGAAGGCAACACCAAACACACCAATTTCAACACTTTCGAATTCCAATAGAAGATTCAAAAATAAGAATTTTCGTCAGAAACACAAAAATTGTAGTAAAATAAGAATTTGAAAATTAAGAAAATATTTAAAATTTGTGCTTTGAAGAAAAGATTTGACTTACCAAACATCTTGGATCCAAAAGAAATATTTTTAACTTTTGTGTTTTTAAAAATTGCATCTCAATACTGATATCTCCAAAAAAAATTTTTTGTTCGCTTTATCTTTTGCAAAATCAGAAAACTCTACTTTTGCAACATTCCATTTAATCGAAAATTTTGAAATTCAACTCATTTTTGAAGTTTCTTTTCATTTAAAAAGAACAAATTCCTTTCTTTGTCTTTATTCAAAGCAGAACAAAAACTTTTTAAAAAAATTGTACAGACAAAACAGTTTTTTAAAAAAAAGTGAGTACTTTTTTATTTTTTTAAAAAGATCAATTAATAAAGGCTTTAATCACAAAAAAGTGTGAACTTTTTTATAAAACAATCATTTTTTCTAACTTTTTTAATTTAATAAAAGGAAACAAACAAACTTTCGAAGGTGAAGACAGAGGTTGGAGTAAGAAGAAAACCGGTTTTAAAAATTTTGATTCCTCCTTTTTTCCAACTTTTTTTGGAATAAAAGTCTTTATGTTCTCGATCTTAAAAAAAAAAAGTATATACTTTTTTCAAATAAAAAACTTTACAAATGGATTAAAGCCTTAGAAATATCGGCTTTTTAAAAATAAAAAAATTCTAAAAAGTTTGCACTTTTTTACAATAACTCGATAAATTTGAAAAAAATTATTTGGATTTATCAACATTTCCCAAAAAAATAACATTTTGGAAAAATTGATGATTTCTTGTATCTCTTTCGGCTGTTCGTTCCAAACGAATTCTCCAGACACACCACATATGTAATACTTTCATTTTGGTTAAGTTAATGCGATCTTTGATCATCAAACTAAAATAAATTATGTTTAATCGGCAAAAAAAGTTGTTTTTTTTTTTTTTTTGTTTATTTGAATTTTTTATTGTATTTATTTTTCATTCTACTTTTAAAACCTTGCGAAACTATTCCCTTAAAAAATCACCAAATAAGATATTTGCCCAATTAATTTTTCATCAAAGCCAGTTATTAGTACTTTGGTATTAAGAACCCAGTAAAATTCAATAATTTCCCCATAAAACAAATACTACACTTAATTGCTGATTTGTGTTAGCGGGTATTTACAAAAAAAAGAAAAAACATAATTTTCTATATCTATTGGATAAAAGATGATAAAAACTTTCTTTAATCTTTGGAGCAAAGATCGTTTTACACTTTACCAAAATGAAAGCACTACATTTTTAATGTATCTGAAGAATTCATTTGAAACGTAGTCTCTTAAGGTTAGAAAAAGAAAAACAACAAAATTACAAAATTTTTAATTTTACTAAGACTTCAAAAAAATTACAAGTACTATCCAAATTTGATGATCTGGGAAGACAACTTTGATTATTACCTTCACATTTATTGACTTTTAAGAACGTCAAGTCAATAATAAGTGTGAAAATTGAATTTTTCGATTTGGGAAGAGATCATTTTCTCTAATCCCAATTAGAAATTACCTTGAAAATGTTCCAAAACGAAAACCAGTTTATCAAAAGGTTCATCCAATTTATTTTCAACCATCATGTTGTCAAAGTTAAGGGGAAGATAAAACTTCAAAATATAATCTAGATAACTCCAGGCATTTTAAAAGTTAAAAAATTGATTTTAGATTTTCCTTAGATTTATTCAAAAAAATTGTTTGCACAAAAAAAAATGATAACATTTAGATTTTTAATTTTCACCAACATCAAAATAACCAATTAAATTGTTAATAGTTAATAATAGATTAGATTTCAATAGCATACCCCCCCCCCCCCCCGAATCTCAAATTTTGATCGTTATCTAATCCTTATAACAAGAATTTAAATTAAAAATAATTTTTAATTTTTGAAAGCCTATTTTTGCTTTTGAGTGTGTACAAATTTTTGAAAATCGAGTTTATTGATCCAATCTCTTCCCACAACAAACTTAAAAAGAATTACTCTTTAATTTCCCATTTTAAGGGGATGCACTTAATTATTAAAAATTATTTCATATCTAATTCATTTAATCAAAATTATTTTTAAAAATCACTTTATATACTAATAAATAGCTTTTTGGACAATGTTGAAGAAATTATAAAAAAAGATTATATCCCAAGCGTAAAAGATATTTTAATGTTAAGAGTCAGGACTACTGGGATTAGTGAAACAACTTTTATTTATGAAGGAACTAAATTTTGGTAAGTGCTAATTAATTTAATTATTATTATTATTATTATTGTTTTTAAATTTAAAACCCCTTTAATTAACGAAAATTTCTTTTTTCTTTTTAATTTTTGTTTTGCTCAATTTCAATAACAAACTCATTTTGTTAATACCTGTAATTTAAAAAAAAAAAAAAAAAAAAACAAAAAATTAACCAAAATGACAATTTTTTTGGAAAATAGTATGATCGATGTTGGGGGACAAAGAAATGAAAGAAAAAAATGGATTCATTGCTTTGAAGATGTAACCTGTGTAATATTTGTAGCTTCTTTAACTGGTTATGATCAAGTTTTAGTTGAAGAAAGCAGTACCAATCGAATGAAAGAATCTTTGTCATTATTTTCAGAGTGTTGTAATTCCCAATGGTTTCAAGGCAACTCCCTTATATTATTTTTAAATAAATTAGATTTATTTGAAGAGCAAATTAAAACCTCCGAATTGCAAGAATGTTTCCCCGATTACGATGCTGGATCGAATGTAAACGAGGCTAAAAAATATATTAAAGATCAGTTTTACCAACTGAACAATAATAAAGAAAAAAATGTCTACTCATTTTTTACTTCTGCTATAAATCCTGAATTGATGAAAGATATCTTTGCGTCAGTTTCAGATACCGTCCTTCAAAAGCAAGTACAAACAGTTGGATTCATTTAAATTTTATTATATATTTAAAATAAAATTCAAATTTTTGGCACAGTTAAAGCCATAAAAAGAATAACAACTTTAAACTTTCCTTCAAATTGGAAATAATTTTAATTTTTCAAATATTTTTTTTTTTTTTTTTTTTTTTTTGTTTTCATTTCTCTTTTTCAATTAAACTTTGTTTCATTCAAAGGAGTATCCAAAAAAAAAGCATTTTTTTATTCAAATATCAATTATTTTTTATAATTAACCTTTGAAGAAAAATTTTGAAATAAACAGAATAATACACATCAAAGAATTGTTGATATATGTCCGTTAGAAAACGAATAATTAATCAATAATTTTTCTGAAAAAATTTGAAAAATCCAAAATTCTTAGGTGCTAATCCCTTTTGAGTAAAACAATAATGTGTGTTTTGATCTCTCCTATTTGAAGATCTAAAAACTTCCAAGAGAAATCAAATATGATTTCTCCAAAATCATTTTCGATTTGTTTGAATAACATTTTAAATAACATTGTTTTTACAAATTGACTATCTATATTGGAATAAAAAAAAAATTTTTGCAAATGTATTTACTTTCAAAATAAAAATAGAACAAAAAAAAAGTAAATCTTGGAAAAATGATTTAAATTTATGAAATTTCCCAAAATAAATATTTTCTTCAAATATTGTTTCAAACTTTTTAAAGGTTAATGTATTCGTCCACTGTACAATTGGCACCCTTTAACTGGAAAATGATTTACATTATGTTTTACAAGATCCAAAATTTTGTGGATATTGATTTGCATTTAAGGGACTAATCTCGATTAATTTTTTTTACCTAAATTTAATAGAGAATGAGTAAATTTTTTGTCAATTACTGAGATTCGAAAAACCCCATTTATTTAAAATATTAGGGGGGGTAGTCATTTTTGAAAATAAAATGAAATCTTGTCAAGATCGACAATTTTTTTTTTTTTGTAATGTACGTTTGGACTTATGAAATATATGAGTTAACCTCATTTAAACAATTTTTTGATTTGAGTCACTTTTTTGAAATTCAAAATTGGCATGTTTCCAATAGAAAACAAAAAAGTCACCTATTATTTTGTTTAAGAATTAAGTTTATTCTTGAAAATGAGAAAACATATTTTTCTTTTTATGTTGGAAATTCTTGATTTTGAAAGCAAATTTTTTATTTGGTTACTTTTTCTTTGATTAATATTTCAATTTAAATATTAGCCAATAAAATAAATTGTGGTATAGGTGATTCAATAAATGGATATTTTATAGAAGCATAACTACAATTTATCTATTAAATTGGGATCTATTCCGGAAAAAAAAATTTTTCTTTAATGTTTAAAAAAAGGGGAAAATACCAAAACTGCGATTATTTCCGATACGATTATTTGCGAGAAAAACAAAAATTTTTTAATTTGTATTCGGGGTGATGTCTAAACTTACAAAATGTTATCATGTGTGTTGATAATTTGTTGTGTATATCAAAAAGTATTTTTTCGGCAAAAATCGTTGTTTTTGACCAACCCGTATTTTTTTTTCTACTTGCCCCAATTTTTTTTTTATTATACGCTACAAACTATCAACACACATGATAACATTTTGTAAGTTTAAACATCACTCCAGATATAAATTAAAAAAAAATTATTTTTCTCGCAAATAATCGCATCGCAAATAATCACTTTTTAAAAACTTTACCAAAAAAAGTTATTTTCAGGTTTTCAAAAAATGAAAAAAAATTACAAAAAAATTTTTTTAACAAATTGTTTGGTCTTATTCACAAGAATCTTTATAACAATTCAAATCATTTTTGGCAATAAAAAATAGATTTTGAATTTTGAGGATAAAATTAACTAATTCCCAAATATCTTCAAGAAAATTTTATTTTGAAAAACCAAAATTTATCTTAGAACAAAAACAAAATTTCTGTGTAATCTTTTAAAATGACTTTAAAAATTTAATTATTATAACTACTCTTATTAAAAAAATACAATGATTTTTTAATCTGTTCTATATATCAATTTTTTTGGTGAACTAAAAGTTTAATCTCAAAAAAGAAAAAAAATCTTTATATTAATATTACTGATAACAAAGACTTTTTGTTGTCTAATAATGATCAAATGACAATAAATGGGGTAAAAACTTGTTATAATGTGAGAAATAAAATGAATGAAAGGGATTTCTTTTTCTGAAAAAATGGAAAAAAAAAATTGATCTCACTAAACTAATTTTCATTTATGGCTTTCTTAGTCGATCAGAATATTTTGACACTTGACATATCCAAAATTTGTAAGTTTGGAATACCACCAATAACATATTTTAATAGTTTGCCTTGTTGTCGTAGAAGACTGATCCCTTAAACATATTTCGAGATAATAAATCCATATTTAGAAATTGTTCAAAAAAAAATAAGAGAGAGTAGTCCCTTAACATTATTTCTGAATTTTCAACTAAAAAGATATAACCACAATTACTCTTTTATGTATTACTCAATTTTGAAAACCCAACAAGACAGTGATCAAAATAATGCGTGCACAAAGACTTTAACCTGTACTTCAAATTAAAACCTGTAACTAGTTTTCTTCTTGATCCAATGAAACATCCAATTCACCACACAGTAGTATACATAAGTTCAAATGGATTTTGAAGGAAAACCCTTTGATGTTTTAAGTGAATTTTAAATTTGGAATACAATTTGTTGATAATTTTTTTATATTTTACTCAATTTTTTTGAATTTTTTTGTTGATTTTGATAAAAAAATTATTTCTATCAAAAATTTACTCTTTTTTTTAAGGGAACAGTATATATTGATCTTTCATTTTTAGAATTTCTTTTTAAAAATAGAACTATATGAAACCAATATTCAGATTTATTATGGTTTATTATTGGTTTCTTTGATCTGTTGATATACAGGTCTTCTATAACATGAAAAAAATGTTTTTGATTTGGAAACAATGATTAAACTTTTTATGAACAGGTTCTTTTGGCTACAGTATTTCTTAAATTAAAACATAACCTCAGTAAAAATCCCAAAAGAAAACCGTTAATTTCTTATTTTTGCCGAAAGCTCTCGAACTCTTATAACTTCCATTTCCAAAATTACGAAATAATAAGATATTTTTGTAAAAAATTCTTTTTCTAAAAAGCATGAAGACACTTATAAAGTTTTGTTACCAATAACTGTGAAAGAAAAAATCTCTGAATCACTTCTCATCACTAAAGTTGTATTTTTTCTTGACCTAATTATCAACCTTAAATCTATTTTGCTTTTTTTACCTTTATGACAGCTTAAAATTTAAAGAAAAAGCAAAATATTCATAATCACCAAAACACGTTTTGATCACACACCCTTTCACTTTTAATCAATTATTTCTTCGATATAAATCAACTGTTGTAATTTTCCAAAAAGCAACCAAACTGAAAACAATAAATTGTACATCCTTTTCAAGAACATTTATTTGCTTTTTAATTCACCCAAAAGTATTTTTCACTTTCCAAACAAATTAGAAAATCATTTTTTTTAAAAATTACTTTTTTTGATTTTTTTGATTTTTTTTTTTTCAAATTTTTTTTTTTTTTTTTTTTTAAAATATTATTATCAACTTTTAAAATATTTTTCTTTTGTTCGACGAAGATCCCTAACAATTATGACAAGCATTTAACCAAGTACCACCTTGCGGACGTCATTGTTTCTGAGAACAATTAAAACAAATTTAATTTTTTGCTTATTTTTAATTGATCTTGCTTTATTTTTTTGTTGTTCTTTTTCTTTTTCTTTTTTACACAATTATTAGGATTAGGAAATGATTAAAAACACTTTTTAGGATTCTTCTAACAGAGTAATTTCTATGAAGACTTTCACACATGAGCTTCTGATCCAATTATCCTTAATAATTGCATTTTTTTTTTTTTTTTTTTTTTGTTGTTAAAGGTTTTTTAAGAATTTTTTGAATTATTTTTTTTTTTCTTTTGTTTACCACAAAAAAAACCATTTTTCCTTTTAGTTCTCATTTTTTAAGAAATCCAAGTAAATAATTTTAATTCAAAAAGTAGCATCAAAATTGAATTGTTTCAGATAAAGAGAAGATTTCTTACTTTAGGAGTTTTGTTTTCTGAAAAATAATTTTAAATGTTTCTTCATAACCAACAAGTATCCAAATACAATAACTTTAACATTTTTTTTTTAAATAGTTTATAATCCATTAAGACAAAATTATACACTAAAACTGAAGAACAATAATTGTTCCAAAACAACATAAATTTTAAGGACTACGTTGGTAATTTAACAATTTATCTCAACACCTTTTGTCCCAATCTCATTTAAAAAGTGAAGTTAGGATCTTGGAAATATTTTCCAATTTGGATCAAAAACTCATTTTATGTCATTTTTTTTATGAAAAATGAAAAAGAAATTTTGAGATACGTAAACTCGAACACCTTGTTAAGGATGGTAAAAATGAAAAAAAAAATAATCATGAATATTTAACATTAAAAAAACTCTCAATAATAAACTTTAAAGCTAAATAATTGTATTTTCAATGATTTTTGAACATTGGGTTACTTTGAATTGTTACATTGTCTCCACAAACAATTAATCTGTCCCAACCCTAATGGAAAATATTATAAGACATATAATTTGGTTTTCTATTATAAAATTGTGTTTTTTTGAAAGAGAAAATTCAATTTCGATCATAAGATCAAAATTTCAACTTGTCTTACTTCCTTCGAGTTTTTTTTTTTGTAAAAGCCAAGACAAAAATTAAATTTTTCCAAGAAAAGAAATTACAGAAATCATGGAAATCAAAGAAACAAAAGAAATCACAGAAACCCATGGAAACTTGAAAGCGTTTTTTGATCATTGCTTTTAAATTGTTTAAATCTGAGATTAAAACAATTTTGGAAAATGAAGATCCCATTAATGTAAGTTTTTTTTATTGATTTGTTTGTCAATTTCAAAAGGAAGCAAAAAATAGATAACTTATTTTTAATCTTCTATTATAAATTTTACAGTTTATGATGAGCTTTAATAACTCTTTTACGGTTTGTTGAACAAAATGAAATTTCAGAATAGAAAATCAATTTGAGGTCTTATAAATTTTTCAAGGTATTTCTGGAACGGCTGTATCGATTATTACAAAGGGGTTGTGATTTTGGCTTATTTTTTTTTGTTTCTTTTTGTTTTTCCTTGAATTAAATCTCCCCACCATGACTAAGAGGAGAGTGTCTCCTCGAATTTTTTTTGGAACAACATGATCCATGTCAAACACATAAAATATTAGGTTTCGTTTACTTCTTAGATAAAGTTTTTTTTGTTTGGATCGTTTCTTTTATAACCCAATTTGTTGTGCCAAGTATAATTGGGTTGAGATGCTGTGGGAAAGGTTTGGTGAGATTTTGCATGAAAGGATCTTTTGAAAATTAAATTTGGGAAAATTAGTCAGTTTTTGTTTTTAAAAAATAAATTTCTTTGTTAGTTGAAGAAAAAATGATCTGTATAATTTTGGGTATTGCGAATTTTGGTGGATTCAATACAATACCAAACCATTTACCGGACCATTTCATCAAAACAATGTCTTTTTTTTCAAAGAACAAATACCTCTAATCCAAAATTGCCAATTTTCTCCATTTTGACCTTTTGGGTGAAAATAGAAAACTATTTCATCTTAACTCACACACCAGAAAATAACACTAGTTAACCCCCAACAAGTCAAAATGGTTTTCAATTTTCACCTGGAAAGAAATTTTCTCCAAAAGCTGTTTTTTCCGATCATTCTTTTTCATTTTGAGATACGAGGAATCTAAAATTCAGACTTTTTCTGAAAAAAAATTCATTTTTTCATACTTAGATCTCACTAAATAAATATTTGTGAGATATATCAATCACCAAATACTCTTTAAAACACACCAAACAACAAATTTTCAATTGCCAACGTAGTCGTTAAAACAAAAGAATTTTTTCCTTGATTGATTTCGCTGAAGTTCTCAATAAATTTATACTACTAAAAAAAAAACTAGAAGAGAAAACCAGTTTTCAAAAGCAAATTTTAGTAGGTAGCAATTTATCTTGCTAAAAAATCCCAACAAGACCAAAAACAATAGCAAACAACTAGAAAAGTTCTTTTCATTTGTTTGATTTCAAAACATCACCAATTCTAAATATAAAAAGCTTTGACTTTTATTTCTTATTGTTTACCATTTTCTCAAATAGCCACCACGGTGTAATTTTAATTAAAAATCGGGCTTATGCTTCTTAGAACCACTAATTCTTTGAGGAAATCGTTTGACCGAATTGAATCTTTTTGACTATTATAAAACTGAACGGAATTGGAACAAAATCCCTCTCAATTTATGGAGCGGATCCGATTTTTGGGAGAAATGACCAGCTCTCACTTGGTTCAACAATATCTCTAATTCAAATTAGGGATTCGGGCAAACAGGTGGACTTTTAGTACCCACTCTTTAATGGAAAAAAAAAAAAAGCTTTGACTTTTCTTGCCTTCTTTCTTAAAGAAACTATTTTTGTCAACGAGTTTCAATTGAGGATTAAGAACAAGAATTATTTGATCTTCTCCACTATTTTGAGAAAAAAAAAAGAACCTGAAAGCACTTAAACTTCGACTCAAAAGACTATTTTTAAACTAATTATGATTGTTTTTTTGATAACAAAAATTTCCAATATGTTAACTTGATCTCTATGTTTTAATGTATATGAACAATTATTTACTTCTAATTGGTTTTATTGATCAAAGTGTTGGGTTTTTTGTATAAATTCTGTTGAATTTAAAAAAGGATCAAAAATTATTCTTTTTTTTGACAAACTATGTTTTACTCTCTAAATTTGGTTCGTTGAAAAATACTTTTTTTTGTATCAAATCTTCTAAAAGAGATAAAAAAACACTTTGTGTTGATTTTGTATGACACAAACCCAATCAGTTTATCGGTTAGCCTTCGTCCAATAATAAAAAATGAATTGTCATTTTTCACAGTTTCTTCATTTCTATTCAGAGATCCCAAAAATTAATTGTTTGGATTAATGACTGCGATTCAACATATCGTAATTTGTAATTTTGATCATGAGGTAGGGAATGTTGTCGAATATTCATATCCATCTTTACCAACTTCTTTTAAATACAAAGATGAATTAGCATTTTTATCTTTGCCGTCAAATTCAAATTTTGAAGGGGTGAACGTGTTGTATTTTACACTGGGAAATTATTACTGCATCTCAGCGTTTGGGATGTTATCACGAGAGTTTCTCTCTCAAAATGAACAAAACATTTCAAAAACTACAAGGAATTATGTCCAAAAGTCTGTTGTTGTCATGACACATCTACCACTTTTCAGCTCAATTGCAGCAAAATTAAAAATTATTGTTGACGCTTGGTTTGAACAGCACACTTTTCAAGACAGGACACTAATACACGATCTTTATAAAATCTTGAACCAATCTATTTCACCTCAAAAAAATATACGTCCCAAATCAAAAAAGAATAGTCAAGTCAAAGAACAAGAAAAAGAAAAAGAAAAAGAAAAAGAAAATAATCAAAACGAAAATGAAAAAGAAAAAGAAAAAGAAGAAAAAAAAGAAAATGAAAAAGAAAAAAAAAAAGAAGAATATGCCTCTGACATAACTGATCAGTTAATGTTTGAGTTACCTTTAAGAACACTTTGGAAAACACTTTTGGGAAAAAATATCTTAATGATCCTAAAGGCAATGCTTTTAGAAAAAAAGATCCTTTTTTATTCCAAATCTGCAGATGTTGTTTCAGAATGCGTAATAACTTTTATGTCACTACTACCAGATTTTTATCTTTTCCTTTGCCCGAAAAAGTATTCGAAAATAGTCAAAAGAAATAGATATAAAAAAGTCTTCAAAAAAACCCAAGAAGCCAACAAAAAAAAAAAAAAAAAAAAAAAATCCATTTCAAACCAATTATTAATAGTACCTGAAAACTTTGGTTTCCCTTTGCACATTTTGTCCAATGCAATTTACTTTAGCCCATTGATCAATATCTGCCAACTTGATGAAATCAAAAAGCAATATGGGGCCTTTATAATTGGTTCAAATAACATACTATTAACCGAAAATAATATTTTGAAAATTGATATGGTTATAAACATTGATTCAGGAGCAATAGATATCCATGATCAAAATTTAACAAAGAGTATCAATTGCTCTATTTCTGAAAAAAAACACCTGAAAGAAATTGACAATATTGTGAAAAATAATTATAACCAAGGCCAATGGATAGGATCACATTCTTGGATTAAACAGAATATGTATAATTATTTTTTTCGCATGGTATTAGATATATCCCGCTTTTCGAATGTAACCAAATTAAAAAGCAAAACACTAAATAAATTAAATAATAGTAATAATAAGTTAGTCTCCCAAAAAGAACAACAGAATAAGAATCAAAACAGCGAGAAACAAAGAGAAGAAGAGAACCAAAAACAAAAAAGTGAGAAGCAAAGAGAAGAAGAGAAGCAAAAACAAAACAGTGAGAAGCAAAAACAAAACAGTGGGAAGCAAAGAGAAGAAGGAAAAACACACCACCAAAAAACAAAAAAAAAATTAAGAATTGATTTGGAAAAATTATTTTTTTTATGGGACAATCTTGGGAAATATAATGATAATTTTATCCAGTCTTGGACAAAAACTAGAAATTTTCAAAAATGGGTTTTTGAATCTCCCTCCGAATTAAGGAATTTACATTATTCTTTCAATTTTCAAAATGTTGACATTATTGATGACATTGGCGAAAAGATTACTACATTTGGTAGTATCCTGGGGAAGAAGGCCTTAAATATGAAAGATAAAGTTGGTGAAACGCTATCAGAAATTATACCAACTGGGAAATTCAATAAAGAACAAGATGAACAAAAAGTCAAAGAATTAAAATTACAAAAACAAAAACAAAGACATACACAATTATTATGTGAAGTGGGCGTCGATCCAGAACTCGCCGAATGGGCTGTACTCGAAACAAAAGGAAAAGATTTTTTCCTTGCCTTAGACCGAGTTTTAGATATTGAAATGAAAGAGGAAGAAGAAAAACGCAAATTAAGGAAAAGGGGAAAATCAAAATTTAATAAGAGAAAATCAAATAAAACTAATACTCCAATTCCAAAAAATTTAGGTGGATCTATTTGGTCAGAAATAAAATCAAAAGATAACGAAAAACCTAAAAGGAAAACGAAAAAAGAAATAAATATAATTAACAATAAAAAATAAGCAAATAAATATATTATTATTAGCAAATAATGGCAATTATCGTGAATATAGCGAAAATTTTCGTTATTTCCGGAAAAAAAACAAAACACATTTTATCTGAATAAATATACACGAAATTTCAATCAAATAGGAATAAATATCTTTTTCCTTTTCTTTTTTTTTTTCTTTTTTTCTTCTTTTTTGAAAATATAGCTATTCTCGAAAAAAAAAAAATCAAAAAAAAACAATAGAGTTTTACACCTAAATGCGATAAATTCGCCGGATGTCTTTACTTGTTCGCAAAAGCCTTTATTGTTCATTAATAAATGCTTTTTTAACCAATAAATACTTTTTCTAGGATGTGGACTTTTTGCGAATAAGTGTTTTTTTCTTGCAGAAAAGGCCGGTTTTTTCACAAATAGGGACTGTATTTCGCAAATAAAACACATCTAATAATCAGGTTTGTTGGAAAAATACTCTCTCAATTTTGAAGATATTTTTGTTTCAGATCTTAATTCAAATAAAAAAAAAAATTTCTTGGGAAATAAAACCAAAATAAAAGATTTCGAATTATTAATTGTAAATTTATTTCTATTCTTTGAAAATAATTAAAGGAAAAGAAAAATATTTTTTTTTGACAAAATAATTAAAATTCCAATTTTTGAAAAAACTAAACAATTAAAAAATCCAGAAAAATGTGTTGGAATCCAAGATATAAGAGTTTTTTTAAAACAGTATTTTACCTTCAAAAGTTAAATTCTCAAGAAGAAAGAAAAATTTCCAATATATTTAAGTGATCGATGAAAAAAAACTAAACTCTTCAACTTCAGTGTTGGTATTTTTTCAAATTGTCAAATTAAGAAAAGAAGAACAACAAAGAGATAACAAGTTTCTCAAATAATAATTCTGAATTTGTGATTCTATGAACCTTAACAATGAAAAGGATTTAAAACTGAAATACTTTCCTTTAGTTTTCAGGAACTTAAGAAAATTGTTTTGTTGTTAACAACCAAACCTAGATTTTTAATGTGGGATATATAGTATCCAAAATATTTTATTTTCAAAACAACATATAATGTAATGATGAATTGGGAAATGAGAATTTATCTCAAGTTGCTACTTGGGTTTATGAAAAGGATAGAGATATTTTACCAATCTAATCAGAACAAGAATAAAATTCATTAATTGTTTTGAACTGATCTTTATGTAATTTGATTTTTTTTTTGTCCTTTTTTAAAAATAATTTTATTTTAAATATCCTTTTGTTTTCTACTAAAGTTATCATCCTATAAATTACATCTAAAAGAAAGGACCCGATTAATATAATGAATTTCATATTCTGGTAATTTCAGAAAATTCAAGAAAAAAAATTTTAAATTAAAAAAAATGATCTGTTTTTTTCTATCGAATTGATTGGCTCAAATTACCCTTCTGTGGAATTGGCTTTTTTTTTTAATAACTATAATTTGGCAAAAAATACAGTTATTGAAAAAATACTGTATATCCAAACGAAATAATTACAGTTCATAAAATCTCGACTTTTTGATGAGAAAGTCTAATAAATAAATAAAAAAATGATTTATGTTTTTGATTTTTATTACAACCCCTAGTTAATCTAGATTACAATAGATCAAATTTTGAAATTTTTTATTTATTTTCAAATATCTGAATTAAAAAAAAATTAAAAAAGATAAATTGTTTTTTTTTGGAATTTAAAACAAAAAAAAATTAAGGAGGCAAGCATATATTACTATTATGTAAATTATACTTTTGGGAACCCAAATGAAGAAAAATATTTCTTGAATTCCTTTATCAATTGAAATTTTTAAATCGTAATATCTTTTTTCACCCAATTTAATAAAATATCCCACATTAATTCAGAGTTGAATCTTTTTATTTCATTTTTCAATGTTTAAAACTGTTTTTTTAATGAAATTTTTAGTTTTATTAAATAATATTTTAAAACTTGAAATTTATTTTCAGATTGAGGCTTATAATTAATCATTAGACGAACAAAAAATCGATATGGGAAGGTAATCATTTTTCAAAAAATCAATTTACAAGTTGAAAAAAAAAATCAATTTTTCCAAATAAATTTGTTGAAATCAACAATTAAAGAATTATTTTTCAAAAAAAAAGAAATTTTAATTTTTTTTTCAATATATTTTTAATTTGGAAGGATAAAAAACAAGTCATTAATATAATTTTATTGACCCAATTATCATTTATTCGATTTTTTTTTTTTTTTACAGTAATTTTTTTTTCTAAAATATATTTAAAATTCCTTTTTGAAATGTTTTTATCAGATAAGCCAAAAAAAAAAAGAAAATTATTGAAAATATTTAATAGAGGAATTAAATAATTAGAAATAAAAAAAAAAAATCCAAATTTCAGCCTAAAAAAGAGTAAATCTTTATAAAATATGTAAAACAGCATTCATAATTTATTTTTGTTTGTACAATTTGATTGAAAAATAAATACCTTTAGAATCAAATAAAACCATATTTTTGAAGAATAATTTTAAATATATTCGTATTTATATATCAAAATCCGAAGTTAATCTATTAAATCCAATTTTAAATTACAATAATTATCTGGAATTCTTTAGAACTAAAAACTAATTGATTATTCAATAATTTTTCAAATTACAGTTTTTCAATTTAGAATTCAAAATATAAGCGAGATGAGAAGAAATTATTATACCAAAATTACTTATATGATCAATAAAATGATTATTTTTAATTATATTATACCATCTATATTTTAATTGGTATGGAAATATTTTTTTTTCCCGGACACATCACCCTTTCCATAAATTATTGACAATTCCTTTATTCATTTAAAGAAAGGATTAATACAATTTTATTTTCAATAAACGGTTGCACTTACAAATGATATAATATATCGATCCCATTAATTTTAAACTTCATTATTGACTAGTATTTTATTATTTAAAATGCCTATTGTATTTTTTAGATAGATCTTAGTTCATTTTTTTGTGAGGTGTTTCAATTTTTTGATCATTGTGAACCCGACTGATTCTTTTCTTTTAGGCTATTTAGAATTCTTGTAAAAAAATCCCTTTTAAACTTTTTTTGATATTTATTTTTTTTCTTTGATATCTGTGAAAAAAATTTGTTTTATTTGGTTTTTTTCCCATAACGACCTTGGAAAATTTTTTTTAATGTTCTTTGATTGTACCAACTGAGAAAGTTCAATTAAATAATATATTCTTCAGTGAAAAGAATCATTATGTGCATCAAATATATTCTCAGAAAGTGGATAAACCCTTAAATGATCTCTCTCTCTCTCTCTCTCTCTCTTTACAAGTTTAATTCAAGTTTGAGAATAAAGAGTTAACTTACCAATAAGAAGAATAAATAAAAAATTAAAATATGATTATAAAATTAATCAATACCCTTAAATAAATTTGTATTCAGGTTAAAAAAATTGATATCATTGATAAAAATAAACTTGAAAGAGTAACTTAATCTAATTTAAATTTACTCACTAATAATTTCTTTTTATGAAAAATGGAAAAATGTCTTCGAATTATCACAATTGTACCTTTCTAAGATTGAAACAAAATTTAATTATATATATCACACTTTTAATTTCAAATCTCTAAACATAGAAGAATTCTTAAGGATATTCTAAATATTTCTTACAATTTTTTTAACAAGTTAAATTTGTTTTCAAAATTTAGTTTGTACTTGAAAATCTCTTAAAGTCATTTTTTTTGAAAAATTTTCAATCGATAATCTATTTGACATTTTTTTTTTTTGGTTTGATTTTGATTTTGAAAAGAGTAGTATTTTTTTGTACTAATTTTGTCAGAATGAAAATTCAATTTGATGAGTAGATGTTAAATAACATAATAAAAAAACACACTCCAGAGTATGAAAGTAGTTCTTAAAAGAATAAAAGAAAAAATTCACTTTCTTCTGAAAATATTTTAAAGTGTTACCGAGGGTAAATAACCCATATAGACATGCTTTAACCCTTACAAAAATTTAACTCGTGTTTTTTTTTTCAGACTTGAGTATTAAAAGATAGGAAAAAACACATATATTCTTGGTTCAGATTTAAATTTACTTTAGAGGTTAGGTCTTTTATTTATCGAAATGGCTCAATAATATTAAATATTTTTGTTTCAAAAATGTTTTTAATATTTTAAAAATAAGTGGCTTTAAATGATTTTTTTATAAAAATTCATAAAAAGATCTTTTTCATATTATTTTGTCAAAAAATTACCTTTCTATCTTTCAATATCTTAATAATTCTGTTTTAAAATTTATTTAAAGAGCTCTATTTCCTGTTTTTATACTGTTTTCATTCCATTGGTTTGTTTCTTTTAATCGAGAGTCAGCCAATATTTTTTTGCATGGGTTAAATTTTGGTAATGGGTTAAAAAAAACACGGGTTATTTACACCACGATACAAATCTGATTCAAAAAACAATGAATTTATGAGTTCCAAAATATTAAGAGTAAAAAAAGACAAATAAGAAACGAGAATTTATTTAAATTAAAGGTTGAGTTATAAGATTGAAAAATAATTTTCTGAATTGGATTAAAAAAATTTGGTAATTTTAATGATTAACAATTAAAAACTTACCAACCTGTGATGTAAGATCATCTCAAAAAATCAACAATCAAAAACATATTCATTTTTAGAAAAAATTTCCAAAGAGTGACCCACAATTTTTAATTAAAATGGGTGTGAATTATAATTTGGAAAACAAATGTGTTAGTTTTTAAGTGTTCCTATTTATCTCTTTTTGAAATCTTGAATATTTTTTTTTCATCACCCAAATGAGTTATTTTTATAACAAGAATATTACCAAATCAATTATTTATTAATTTTAGGGAGTTACAATATAATTACCTATTAGATTAAATCAATTTATATTGATTGTATACTTGAAGAAAACAATTTGTTTTAAAATTGAAGAAAACAGAACCTTTGGAAATTTGAAAAATGAAACAATGATTAATTTTTTTTTACATTTTGATTCTTTGAGATTTGGGAATTCTTTTAATCTTCTTTTTTTTTGAAATGAATTTTTTTCCAATTATGATCCTCTTAAAATTTTTTTTTTGTTTTTTATATTTTTTCAATCAAAAGAGGGCTATTCCACAATACCCTTTCTAATTCCCAAGTCACCCCTTAGGTCTGGAACCAATTCATTGTAAATGACATGAGCCTTAAGAATCTTTGTCAAATTATTTTTTTATTTTTCCCACAATTTTTTCGGTATCTATTTGAGACATTATTTTCGACTTGAAAATTAATGAACCTAAATTTTGTTAGAGGTGAGAACAGAGGAGGCAATTTAGGAACAAACACTACTTCTTCAACCGATCAACCATTTCCTTATTCGAAAATTAAAAACATTGCAATGACATTTGATCGAACGTTCATTCAACAAACCAACAATGTAACATTCCAAATTGGAGAGGGGATTACAAAAGAGCGAATTTACAAAATCAAGAACATTAAATACATTTGCTCGGGGAGATTTCATTTTCTTTTTCACTGTGAGGATGGGAAAATATATGCTTCGGGTGTGAACACTTACGGGCAGTGTGGCCACCCGAAAGAAGAGGATCAAATAGAGAAGATCTCTGTTTTGCCAATTTTTTCAGCAAAAAAAGACTTGCCCAAGCCCATTGTCTCGATTCATGCAAACTCGCGTAACTCGTATTTTGTTTGTGGCGAAAAAAGATCACTCTATTCGTGTGGATATGGTCCACGCCTCGGGAACGGATCACAGGAGAGCGCGTTCGCGCCTGTTCTCAGTGTCTCCAAGGGGATCAAGTCTTTCTTTACCTCACCAAACGGGACGCATTTTTTTTTCATTGATGACAAAAACTCCCTTTATGGCTGCGGTGATGGCAGCTTTGGGTGTTTGGGGAATGGGGCAGGCTCAGACCATAAGAAACCAACAAGAATTAAACCGAAATTATTTAAGGTGAACACAATCAAGGACATTGCCTGTGGTTACAATTATTCAATTCTAATCACCAAGAAAGGTTCCCTCTATTTCGCAGGGAAGGTTGAACTCAATTCTGGAATGAACAACTGGGCTTGGAATTATCATCAGAAATCTCAGAATATTCTTCAAATTAGTGCTGGAAAAAAGCAATTTACAATGCTTGACGTCTTTGGGCAAGTGTACTTTTTTGAAGTTACAAAAACAGCCTATCAACAGAAAAATTATGTAAAAACTATTTTTTTAACGGACTACCGTAACATCACTTTAGTTTCAGGTCCAGGCTCTGTTGTAGTATTCGAAAAAAGCATTGACAAAACGTTATATTCTGATCTTTTGAATCTTTGGGAAAGGAAAGAATTTACCGACATCGAGATTTGTGGGATTAAATGTCATTCATTATTAATCAAATTTCGATTGGGAATTGAACCTTCATTGCTCAAAGAGAAGTTGGACCAAAAAAAATGGAGAAAAAAGAAAGACGAAATCAACGAATTATTAAAATGGGTCTATACCGATTCTCTTCCTCAAAATGATAAATTAGTGAAAAAAATTACAAAAATTTGCAAGAATTTGGGAATTCAAGATTCTTTAAAAAATTCTTTGTTGTCTTCTTTCGAGGCAATGTATAATGACCAAGAGTCAAAGGATTTTACATTGCTTTCAGAAAAAGAACCTATTTCCGTTCACAGATTGGTATTAATCGCCCGCAGTGATTTGTATAGGGGAATGTTTTTAAATATCAACGAAGACTTGGATTCAATTACAGATTATTCCGGGTACCCCCCAGAAGTCATCAAAATCATAATAAAATTCATGTACCTCGGGGGTAATATCAAAGTTAATACCCACCATGAAGAGATTTACGAAGCACAAGAATATTTTCAATTAAATATGGATTCTCTTTTAAAAGATATCGTTACACCTGGAATTTTAAAATTTGAGTCAAAGGGTGAAAATTAGATTTTCAGAAAGAACCCTTTATTTCTAGAATTATAAACTTTACCCAAAAAGGGTGAATTTCTCCAATATTATCTTTTTTTAATAAATTCAGATGGTTCAATGATCAATTGAGAATAAATAATGAAAAAAATAAAGATATTTATTTTTTTTAATCATTATGATCAATGACCAACATATGATTTAAAAATTGAATTGTTATCACTTGTTCTTTCCATCATTTTTGTTTTATTAATTTTCAAAAAGAAATATTAGGATTAATTTTTTTCATTATTTATTTGGCCAATTAATTTTAAATAATCTTTTCTTTCTTTATTTATTAAGAGAAAGGATGAATTAGAGAAAAAATTACCAAAATAAAAAAATTGAAAAGAAGAAAAATAATTAAAATTGATTTTGTTTCTGTTGAAGGTGAAACAAAATATTTTTCCAAATTTCAATTATTTTTTCTAATTGATCTTTGAAAGAGCAAATAAGAAATAATTAGAATAATATACATTAGAGAATAGTTGATCCCCATATGAAATATAACCAATAATCATTATATTTCCTTCAAAAAATCAAAAAATTAGAATTCTTATTATGTAATTGAGAAAAATAACAATGTTCATTTTGATCTTCAAATGAAGATCCAAATATAATTCCAATAGAAATCTATATCATTTTCCTACAACCATTTTTGCTCTTTCAATAAACCTAAAAGAACTGGTTTTTACATTCTGATTGTGGGCCTTGTAATAAAAAAATATTGTAAAACAATTCATATCTTAAATTCATATCGAAAAAATAGAAAATGTAAAAAAATGATTTCAATTTTGAAATTTTCAAAATATTTTTTTTTTTCTACTATTCATTTAAACACTTTAAACACATGTAATTCTTCCATTACAACTGGACCATTTTGACAAAAAAATCCTTTATTATTATAAGAAAGAAATAAGATGATTTTTATCTTAAATTAATTTTTTTTTACTATTGTTCCATATTCCTTTTTTTTTATATTCAGATTTTGTAAACCAGAAAAGAAATTTTTTTTTTTGAACTTAAAGAATGAAGTTATTTTTTATTTTAGATTGTAAATAGTCAAAAAAATGAGTAAAAAGTACATTTTTAGGACAATTTATATTTTCTAAATTACGGTGTTCCAATATAACAATTAGTATTAACTTTGGATTATTTTTTAAACTTGTATCGAAAAACTTGAAAAATTTGAAAATTCAATGAAAAGTTCTAAAAAATTTAATAAAATCTTTACTTTTCCTCTATTCTTTTAAACAATGTAAACTCTGTTTCAGTCAAAGAGGTCCAACATTTTTTCCAAGAATCAATTATTTTATATAATTGATTTTTAAAGAAAAAATAAGAAATAATCAGAATAATATAATTCAAAGAATTGATGATATATACCTGAAAGAAAACTAATTATTCAATAAATTTTCTTAAAAATTTCAAAACTCAAATTTTTAGGACCCCATTGAGAAAAAAACACTGTTCGTTTTGGTCTTCTATTGTTTTTTGAATAATAAATAGGAAACATTTTTCACTTCATTTTCCATATGTTTCTTTTAGAAATCAAGCCACCCAAACTATATGTGTTGGTATTTGTGGTCTTTATTTGAAAGAGGAAATATGAAAATGAAGTTAATTTTTTTTCACATTTTTTAAAAAAATATCAGAATCAAAGATTGAATAAAAAGCCAATAGAAATCAATATGATTTCTCAAGAATAATTTCCATCGTTTCAATAACCTTAGAATAATACATTTTTAACAAGTGAATATTGATCTTGCAATAAAAAAAAATTTTGCAACTGAATGAGGTTTTAAAAAAAAAATCGAAAAAAAGAAAAAAAAATGTGAAAAAATGATTTAAATTTTGAAAATTTCCAAAATTTTTCCTTCTAATATCTATGTAAACCCTTTAAAAACGTGTATTTCACCTATTACAAATGGGCCCATTTGACTGGAAAATGATTTATATTCAAAATAATAAATTATATTTCAAAAATTCTGACATAGTTTAAACAGTTGAAAGAATAACAACACTGCACTTTAAATTCAATTAGGGAAATAATTTTGATTTTACAAAACATTTCATTTTTTGTTTTTTCTTTGTTTTGTTTTCATTTCCTTTTTTGTAGTTATGTAATCTGTTTCTTTATATCTGAAAAATAGTTTATAAAACTGAAATCTCTATGAAATTCCCTTATAATTCTCATTTATTCACTATAAATAAATATATTTTAATTAAAAATCGATGACAAGTATTTTTTTACTGAAATTTAATCTCATTTTTTCTCGAAATAATACAAAGTTTTATCTTTATATTTTTATATCGTTTTGTTTTTATTTTCATTTCATCTATTTAGGGAAAATTGAAATTTTTTTCAAAATTTTAAACAGCTTAAAGAATAAAAATATTAGAATTTTATTCAATTTGAAAATAATTTTGAATTTATTTACTATTTCAAACATTAACTTAATTTTCACTTTTATTTTCTTTTTTTCAAGTTAATTTATCTATTTATCCCGATCGGGGATTTTTTTCTAATGGTTGATATAAGGTTAAAGTTGAGTGTGGTTAAATAGAAAAATCACATTAGATTAGTTGACCGTATCTCTAACCAGATGATCTATAATAACTTTTGTTGAAAATTTAACGAATTTACTTATACTTTTTTTTCTTCTGCTCGTCTCGTCATATTGGTGACATCTGAATTTTTATTTTTGTATTTTTTTTTTTTCTTTTCTTTTATTTTGATAAAAGGGAATGCATTTTAAACAATAATAATATGACTCCTGAATTTTGATTTTAATATTAAGTTTGGAAAAATATAATAAATTGTTTTTTTTTTTGGCCAGATTTTTTATTTTGAGTATGTTAAAATTTTTGTAATATGTTTTAATTTCTCTGATTTGGGATTTTTATGATTTCTACATTAACCAAAGGGTTAAAATTGATATATTCAGTATATTTAATCAATATACCCTTTAGAATAGTTTATGGTTTGTTTCTCTTTAATTTATAGATTTAACTGTAATATTGGAAAATCTTTTGAAATTTTTTCGAATATTTTCAATTGATCAAAAAAAAATAGCCTTTCCGTTTTTGAAAAACTAAATATACTTAAACCTCATAGTTTAAAATTTAACATTTACCATGAAAATATGAATTATTGATATTTCTTGTAAAAACTTTTAAATATCATTTGGAAATAAAATAATGCTTGATAATTTTGTTTTACTCTAATTAAAAATAATTTAGTTTCCTTAATACTAAAGCACAGAAAAGGAACTTGGATTTATTTTAGTATTTTAAGATTAAAAAAAAATTGAAAATTGAAAATGTAAAAATATGAATTTATGAATTTTTTCAAAATAATTGTACATCTTTTCACCGATTTTATGGGATTTATGAAACGTTCTTTGTTTTTTTTTTTATTAATATTAAAAAGCAATCTCCATTCTTAGTTAATATATATATATATATATATATATAAATAAAACTTATTATTATAATTAAGAAAATGAATTCAGAAAATATTAAAAAAACAAAAAGAAGATCAAGTATTATCATTTAATAATCCAAATCTTCTTCATACTCCTCTTCTTCAAATTCTGATTCTTCTTCTTCGAATTCAGATTCATCTTCTTGAGAATAAAAATCAGAATTATAAACACTTTCGTTATCATTGTTTGGAAAGACTTGAGAACCAGTTTCAAATTCGTCCGTATAAAATTCATCAGATCCATTCTCATTTTCATTTTCATTTTCATTTTTATTTTCATTTTCAATCTTGTTTTCGTTTGTTGTATTCAAATTTTGTAATAAATGTTTATTTTCTTCAAGAATTTTTGGTTTTTCAAGAATTGGATCCCTTTTCTGAATTATTTTTTGGGTTGAGTATTCTTCATCAGTTTCAAATGAATCTTTAGATTCCTCAGATTTGTTTCTGTCTTGAAAAGAATTTTGATTGCGAGCAAATGAATTATTATTTCGGCTTTCTATCGATTCATTTTTAGAACCAGAGTTTTGTTTTATTTGATCTTCATTCTGGTTTTTAGTTCTTGTTTTTGTTTCACTCTTTTTGTTCTCATTAACGGTTTCGTTCATAAAACCAATTTTTAAATTTAATTTTTCTTTTTTGTGATCGCTCACATTTTCAATAACTATTTTTTCTTGATCTTCGTTTTTATACTCCACTATGTATTTGGCTGTATTAATACTTTTGTTTGGTTTTTCCATTTCACGAATATTTGTTTCTACTAGTTTTTCTTTTTCTTTTTCTTTTTCTTTTTCTTTTTCTTTTTCTTTTTCTTTTTCTTGTTCTTGTTCTTTTTCTTTTTCTTGTTCTTTTTCTTGTTCTTGTTCTTGATAAAGGTTTTTGTTTTCAGTTAAATTATTTTGTTGGACATCTATTAACGGTCGAGTTGTTTGTTCATTTCCAATTTCTGTTTTTACTATTGTTTCATTGCCAACACCTGTTGTTTTCTTTTCGGTAACTTTAGCAATTATTATTTTTTTTCTTTTTTTTGTTTTACTGTTTTTTGTTTGTTTTTGAATTTTGTGTTGACTTTCAAAGGAATTGTATTTCTTTTTTTTCTGTAGTAATTCTTTTGTTGGGTTTGTTTTTTTTGTTTTTCCATGATAGTTCTCAAAATTAACCAAATTTGCTTCAATTTCTTTTTGAAATGGATTGTTAGATTGAAACACCCCCCCAAACGCAACTTCGGGTTGGGCTTTTGAGATTGTGTCACCCATGAAATTAACAATTAAGGAATTTCCGTTTTAAAAACTGTCAAAAATCAAGATTAAAAAAATGAGAATTCCTTGATCTCGAACGAAGTAAACGAAATAACAATTTTTAAATAAAAATAAGTGCAATTTCAAATTAATTTAAACATCTTGAAATTGAAAAGTAAAGTAAAAGTATGATAACTACAAAACCAAACTTGCTATAAATGAGATTTTCCAGAAAAGAAAGATTGTTTTATAAAAAGTTGAATCATTTTTTCCCATTTTGAAAAGGCCCAAATTCATCTTATCAAATTATTAAAAAAAAATTATTTTAGTTGAGGAAATAGAAATCTCATGGTCTGTTAAGGAAGTGTATAAAAACACACTTTAAATTAAAAACTACTCTGTTTTCAAAATAGCCTATCATAAAAAATACTGCTCAATTCGAAAAAAAAAAAACAATATTTATATAAACTGACTGTCGAGAAAAAAATGTTAGACAGAGAAAAATAGTTGTAAACCAATTTTAATTTTGAACCTTACTGAAAATGATTTTTAATTTCTTTTGTTTGTGAAATAACTCAAGAAAATAACAATAATCTACTTATTAGAATAACTATAAATGTAATTCTACTTTTTCAAAACTTTATCTCTAATAATCTTAATCAAGTTTAAAAATTACCATTTTCAGAATTAATAGTAAACTTTACTAAAACTTGGATTTTTGTTAAAATATCATGATCTACTTTAGTTATCTTACAATTCAAATGAGTATTCTACACACACCACATATTAATGAACTTGTAACACATTTAAACCTGGATTTATATAAAATTCACTTTGTTATCAATAGGATTTGATTTTCAATTTTACTAATTTTCCTAATTAAAAATACTGTCCAACCATTTTTCTGTGTCCAACATTTTTCTCTCAACAGTTATTAAATATAATTTTTTGATTCGAAGAACAGTTCAAATCATTTTTTTCTTTTTGTTAAACAAAAAAATCAGAGAAAAACAATCAAATCTTAAAAATTAAAATTCTTGCAAAAAACTTTTAAAAATCGATAAAATTCAACCTCGAATCTAAATAAATATATTTTAATTTGATTATTTATAATAAATGATTAATAACCCAATCTTAATTCATTCAATGGGTTCGGAATAATTCAAGTATTAAATTTTCAACTGATTTTACTTATTATCTCAATTTTTATACTTTTTTAAAGCAAATATAATTAATTCAAATTAATATTTCAAATAAAAAAAGAATATAAATTATATTCTCCAATAATTAATTCCAACAATAACTTTTTATTTAAACTTTTATTTTAAAAAAATAATATTCACTAATCTTTTTAATACCAAGAAATTTCATTTATTATTGGTAATAAAAAAAAAAGATTATTTTTCTGGATCTTCAAGAATTAAATATCTGATTTTATTTTTCAATTAAACCAAATCCCAACCAAATATAAATAATAATTCTCTAAGTTTCATTTAATTTAGAAATAATTTTAATTTTCCAAACTATTTTCATCTTTTTTCCATTATTTTATATTTTTATTTCCTTTTTTGTATCAAGTAATTTGAATCTTTTTTGTTAAATCTGGAAGTATTTTCTCTACGTTAATTTATTGATAAATTTCAGTTATTTTAGATCGATAACCACCAAATAAAATTGGTTTATGGTATCTTATAATTTGATTGACTGATAAAATTATTAATGAAAATTTCTACAAATTTAACAATCCACCTTTTTTTTCAGCTCATTTCATTATTTTGGATACTCTCAGATTTTTATTTTTTCGTTTTATATATATTTCTTTTATTTGGATTCAAATGATTTCTTATAAAAACATTAATATTTGAAAACTTGTCGGTTGTTTAATATAATGTTGAGATAAATATAATAAATTGGTTTTTTTTGCCAATTTTTGCTTTTGGGTGTGTCAAATTTTTGTAATGGTGTTTATTTTATTATTAATTTTTCAAAAATAATCATTATTGTTAATTTTGAAAATATAGATCAGTATCAGAATTAATTCATTAAAAATTTACCTTGTACTTGGACAGAGTGTTTATGATACTATTTTTAAGGTCATATTTTGTCATATAAATAATTTGAAATTGTATTTATTTTTTATATTCAATAATAAATATTTTTTCTATATCGAGATAATTTCTTTTTATTATCACATTGAAAAAAAATTTACTTTTTGAATATAATTTATTATGCTATATTTTAAAATGCATATTTTGATTTAAAAAAGGATTTTTTTTATTTTTTATCCTCGTTATATTTTACCTTGCATTTATAATGACAAAAATTGATGAAATAATAAATTGATATAATTACCATAAAAACTGTTTAGAATATTCAAAGTTATTTGTATATATTTATTAATTATTTTTATTCGCTTTTCATTTTCGAAGTTTTTTGAAAAAATAATTGTTTAAAGTTAGAAAATAAATTAGGAACACAAAATAAATCTAATTTTTTTCATTTGAAATCAATGATAAAACTAACTATTTTTCAATTGAAAAATAAAAAAATATTTTGATTTCCTGTATATTTGGTAAATCATTTTCTTTGTAAATTTTTTTTTATAATAAATAATTTTGACATTGACAATAAACACAATAAATATAAAAAAGATGAAAAGTAAAAATTCCCTTATAAACTAAACCCCATTCCAAAAATTTAGACAAACCCAAAATCTAAAAACAAAACAACACTCAATTTTTTATATTTTTCCAAAACTTAATATTAAACCATATTTAAATTACCAAAGTATTAATATTTTTATAAATAATCTTTTTTATCCAAATAAAAGAAAAAAATAAAAAAGAAAAAAATAAAAATCAATGTGTCCAAAAAGATGAAAGGAGAAAAATATATGATGGTATTTGTAAATTTATTAAAATTTCACCAACAATTATTGATTGATCAAATGATTATAAAACCTCACAAAATTTTATTTGATTTTTATATTAAACCAAATTCAGCATTAATATTTTATCAAGAATAGCAAAAAATACATATCTAATGAAACAGATTACAAAGCAGGTAAAAAAGGAAATAAAAAGCTAAACAAAACAGACAAAAAAATGAAAAATAGAGTTTAATAAAATCAAAATTATTTCCAAATTGAATGGAAAAGGTAGTATTTTATTCTTTTCATCGTTATAAGCTACTCCAAATTTTAATTATTTAGTTTATCGATAAAAATATCAAATAAAATTTTGATTTTATAAAATATAAATATTTTTGAGTATTATGCTACTCCTAACTTTTTTTATTAACCTTTTATTTAAAAATTTAGAAAGTTTCACTTTTACTTTTGTTTTATTTTCCATTTATTCTTAAAAAAAAAAAAAAAACATAATTTGATTTGAAGTGGATAGATGTCTAAACCACAAAAATATTTATTTTCGAAAATGATCAAGTCATAAATTTTACCAAAGAGGATTTTTATAAATTGATCAGATCAACAAATATAACAAAAAATAAAATAATTCAAAATTTAGCATAATTTTATATTGTGTACGTTATTATTTTGTTGTTCTATTTCGTAGAAATTTTCACATAAAAGATTTTTTTTTTTTTTTTCAATTAAAAAAAAAAATAAAAAAAAAGAAAACACACTTCGAATATAAGGGATGTAAAAAAAGAAAAAGAAAATGATGTAAAAAAAAAGAAAAAGAGAGAGAGAGAGAAAAAAAAAACACCAAGCAACTTAATATTGGCCAGTTGGGCGGATAATATCATCAATTTTTAAGATCATTTTAGCCATTTGTGTAGCTAATAAAAATTGTTGAATTTTTCCTCTTAATGTATCAAAAACATTTTGTTCTTTCATATTGCTAGTTCCTTTTGAAAGACAATCGATTCCGAAGAAAGGCTTTTCTTCTTTCATCTGTTTAAGTTGAATTTCAGAAACTGCTTCTAATGAGTTTAATCCTGAATTTGAAGCTAAAGCGATTGGCACAGATAAAAGTGCTTGCGAAAATGCTCTAATTGAATATTGTTCGATTCCCTTAATCTATTGAATATATTAATTGTGAAAGAAAGAAAACAAATAGAATAATGAATAGAATTAAAACATAAAAATGACATACAGAAACGGAATATTAATAAAATATTAATGAAATGAATGAAAGAATAAATAAAACGAATGAAATATTAATAAGCAAAACCAAAAGAAAAATATAAACAAAAAGAAAAATATACCTCTTTGGAAGCTTTATTAAGAGCGACTGAGCAACTAATTTCAACAGCACCACCACCATAAACAATTCTATTATCTTTAATTAAATTTCTGGTAACACAAAGAGCATCGTGGATTGATCGTTTTCCTTCTTCAACAACCATTTTATTTCCCCCCTTAACAAGAATTGTAACAGTTTTTGTATTTGAACATTTTTCAATGACAATCATTTTTTCGTCTGTTGTTCCTAAGGATTTTTCAGTTACCATTCCTGCCTTTCCTAATTTTTTTGGTGTCAATTCGGAAAATCTTGGAACAATTCTTGCACCGGTTGCAATAGCAATCAACTATTTTATCAGTTATTTATTGAAAGTATTTATATTTATGTAAAAAAGTATTCAATCAATTTTTTTAGATTATGAATATTAAAAGTAATTAGTTAAAAATTTTTGTCAAAAATAGATAAATTTTGGGACTGCGAATCCAATGAAAAAAAATCCGAAAATTTGGATTAAAGGTTTAATACAAATAAACCAAAATAAACAATTAAAGAATAATGTCTTGGATACTATTGGAAATAAAGACTCATTATTAATCTTATCATTGGGTAATGAAAAAGAAAATTATGAATCTTTATTTAAATTTCTAAATGAAAATTTAAAAATTAGAGACGTGTCATTAAGTGCTGTAGAGTGCCATCAAGTGCCTATCTTTTTTTTAATTTAAGAAATAAAAAGAAAATTTCTTAAATTTTCAGTTTTTTTCTGAAATTAAAAAAAACCTAACGGAAAGTGCCATAGAGTTCCATCAAGTGCCTCGCTTTTTATTAATTTTAGAAAATCTAACGGTGGTTTTCTTAAGGTTTTCTGTTTTAAAGATATAGCGTTAGGTTTTCTTGAAGTTTACTGTTTTAAATGTTAAGTGCTCTAGGTTTTATTGAGGTTTTCTGTTTCATTTGCTAAGTGTTCTAGGTTTCTTTGAGTTTTTTGTTTTATCTGTAAAAAGTTCTAGGTTTTTTGGAGGTTTTCTATTTTATTTGGAAATGTCAAAAAAACATAACGAAAATCTATTGATTTTCCAAATAAACAGAAAACTCAGGAAAACCTAACGACTGTAAGAGGAAATTGATTTCCCCCCTTCAAAAAAAAAAAAAAAATAGATAAATTTATCATTACAAATTTTTAATAATTTTTTTGATAAACAGATGTGTTTGAGGAGAATAAGGGAAATAATTAAATAAAAAAAAAAAAATTAAAATAAATTAATTCCAAATTTTTGTTTTTGTTGTGTAAATAACCATAGACGATACATTACTAATAATTTTAAATCAATGTTTTAAAATTTTTGTTCATTTTTCTTTTTTTGAAATTATTTATACAGCCCTGAATAAAGATTTGATTGGTTTGAATTCAAAGAAACTTTCTAAAATTAGTTGATTTTTGAAATATTCTTTTGTAACGAAATTATTTGAAAGTAGAGTTAACAAATTAAAAAAATGGAAATTGAATTAAAAATTGTTTTGACATTTTGTTGAATTCATCAGTATAAAAGTTTTTTAGGTATCCTGAAATAGTTTTTAAAAACTGATTTTAATTGATAACAGGATGGTTGACTGAAATTGCTGAAAGATGGTTCTTGTTTGTAGAGCCATTTTGAGCATATTTTGTTCAAAAAAAAACAAAAAAAAAAAAAAAATTATTTTCAAATTTTTACTTCAATATCAGTTCCAGAAACCCATCTCACAGCAGGTAATTCCTTTTGTAAAAGTAAATGGTTTGCTTCGTCATCAAAACCCCATTGGCACAAAACAACTGTGGCGCCAGATTTTTTAACCAAATCTGTCATTTTTTTAAAATAATTTTGTTCAATTTCGAGTAATTCTTTATATTTTTTTACAGAGTCAATATCTAATTTGTGTCCAGTTTTTGGTTTTGGTGGTTCGAATGGACATGTAAGGATGGCAATTTTGGCATTTTTGATTTGCTTTGGCATTTGTGGATGTGAAAAATTTTTTGGGATAATGATACCATCGATTAATTCTGTCTGTCCAAGTGTGCCCCCTGTTTTGCCTTCAAGTTTGATCAGATCAAATCTTACATCTTTTCTTTCAAGATCGGCGACAGCAAGTACAGCTTCAACTGAAATTTTTGCTATTTTGTCAGTATATTGATTCACTCTAAAAGTTTTGAAAATTTTAAAATATTAAATTGGAAAAATTAATTATGTAAAAATATATTTAAAGAAAGTTAGGAATTGTTAGTATATCATTTTAAATTTTTGAAAGAAAATAAATGTTTTGTTTTATTTTTCTTTGATTTTTTCATTTTTTTTTTTTTCCAATTGACCATTTTAATTAAACCTCCTTATAGAACAGTACTAGTCTGAAAATCTACAGGGATATCGATCTTAAATAGGGAGTAGATTTCTGAAAAAAAAACAGTTCCAAGAAATAATTGATCATATTTTTCATTTTTAACAAAAAAAATTTTTTTAAAAAATAAAAATCATAAATTTACAAACGCCATGGATTAAAAAAACAATTTACTTTTTTTTAATAATTTTTAGATTAAATTTTATGATTTCGTTTTTATTTTTGTTTTAATTTTTTACAAAATGAAATCTTATTTCAAGTTCTAAAATTTAAGTGTTAAATAGTTTTCAATTATTCTTTTCGATTTTAGAAAAAAAAATTTTCAAAATAAATTTAAAAACTAGTATTTGGCAAATTTTAAAACGGGTAGGATACAGCTGTTTTAGAAAAGTGTGTACTAAAACTTTTGCTAGGTGTTGACTGAACTGATTAAAACATATGAATTAGAAACTTTTAAGCCCTACTTACAAAACTTCGAGTCCACACTTTTTTAAAACAGCAATATCTAAAATTTAAATTTTTTATCGTTTATATTTTTGAAAATTAATAAAAATGTTGGAATAAAAAAGAAATCTACAATTATTACCCTCAGCCTTAATAAGATGTTTTAAATATTTGAAAAACATAAGATCAAATGAAATCTGTTAATTTATAAAGTTTTAAATGGGAATTTTATAGATAGAGAAACATCTATAAAGTGTTAGTTTTTAAAAATCAGAATTTGTTTTCAAAATTTTCTTTTTAGTTTGTTCAATACTTTTTTTTTTTTTTTTTATTTTTGATTAAAAATAGAATTAAACAAGTCGATCTTTAAATTTGTTTCTAAAAAATCTAATTTGTTTTTTCAAATTTAATCTTTTGAGAATTAAATGATTATCACAAATTTAAAAATCATAAAATTTCTTATTTTTAGGATTTGTAATTAAGTGCTGAGTCATTACATTAAAAAATAATTTTTTGAAATGGAAAAAAAATTTGTAATTTTTATGAGGACCTAACACCAATCAAAAACCAACGTAACCAGTGATGTACGATCGATCTCAAAAAATCAACAATCAAAAAAAGAGGTCATTTTTAGAAAAACGCACCAAAGAGAAACACTCAATGTCGAATTTGTATGGTTATGAAATATAATTTTGAAAATAACTGTGTTAGTTTTTGAAGTGTCGCTCTTTGGGCGCTTTTTTGAGATCTTGAAGATTTTTTTGTTTCATTTTTTTCATTTTTCAAATGAGTTATTTTTTATCTCAAGAACGTTACAAAATCCTTCCTTTGTTAAATTTAGAGGGTTACAAAATAACCACAAATTAGGCTAAATTGAATTAAATTGATTGTGTGCTGAAATAAAACAATTTGTTTTAAATTGATGAAAATTTAATCCTTTGGAAATATAAAAAAAGAAAAGTAATTTTTATTGTTTAATTTTGATTTTTTGAAATTGAGAATCCCTTTTCAACTTTTTTTTTCTTAGTTGGATTTTTTATCAAAGAGGATCCTATGAAATTTTTTTTTAAATTGAATTTTTGTCAAAGATGATCCAATGAAATTTTTTTTATGTTATTTGCATTTTGTCAATGAAAAGGAGGGCAATTTCACAATACCCTTTTTTGGTTTCAATACACCCTTGAGTAGCGAGTAAATTCATGGTAAGTAACTAAAGCCTTAAACTTATTTATTTTTAAGTTTTTTACCCATTGTAAAAGGAATTGAATTAAATATTAAGATAATAAATTATTTTTACATTAATAAATAAACTAAATTTCAAAAAGTACGACTCGTCAGAAATAATAAATTGAAAAAAAAAAAATATTCTTTGGTATTCAATGAAAACTAATCACCAAATCTAATGAATAATTTTACTTTTAAGTTATTTTAAAAATATAAAACCCTGATTTGATTTAAAAATTATAAAAAAATAAAATCAAAAACTAAAAAATAAAGTGAATAACAATTTTTGAAATGAGCATTATTGATTTTTTATTACTAAATTTTCACTGAAAAAAGGTTAACACAAAGATTTTTTGCTAATAATTAATATATATCACTTCAAAAAGAGATTACATCGTCTCATTTTTGGTAAGGTTTATTATAATTTTCTAAGATCTTTATTTTTTCCACATGATCTTTTGAAAAAAAATAAACAAGAAAAAAAAATAATAATAATAAAAAAGAAAAGAAAAAAGAAAAATTTTACAAAAAAAAGAAAAAGAAAAAAAAAATAAAAGAAAAATTTTTCAAAAACAAAGAAAAAGAAAAACAAATGAAAAACAAATGAAAAACAAAAATTTAAAAAAGTAAAACAAAAAAATTTGACTTAATTTGAAAAAATGGTTTGAATCAAAAAATTGAAAATTAATTTTAATAAGGATATGAGGACAAAACTACTTTTAATAGCATTATGAAGTGAGACAACATTTTTGAAAAATAGTTTAGAATTGAAAACATTGAGAGTAACAAAGTTTTTCTTATTTGGTTAATTATTAATATGCTTTAAATCTACATAGTTATTAGTTAAAGAATTTTCAATCTTCGATTTTTATTAAGTATGAGTTTATAATTCATTAAAAGAATGATGGTCATTAATTAGTTGTTTCATTAAATTTATAAATTACATTTATTTAATTGATATCCCCCTGATTTAACTTATTCCATATTCTAACATAATAATGGGTTCAATTTATTGTTATTCAAGTTTCCCATCTAAAAGTGACAAATCCACAGAATATTGTTACTTTTTCGCAAAAGACTTTATTTTTCATTAATAAATGCTTTTTTCGCGGATGTGAACTTTTTCGCGAATAAGTATTGTTTTTTTGCAATAAGTTGTGTTTTTCACCAATAGGTACTGTTTTTCGCAAATAAAACACATCTAATAATCAGGTTTGTTGGAAAAATACTCTCTCAATTTTAGATCTTTTTGTTTCAGATACAAGATTAAAAAAATATATTTTTTTGGAAAATAAAGCCAAAATAAAATATTTTGAAATATTAATTTTCTCTTTATTTTGGGGTTCATAAAAATTGAAAAAAGGATAAGAAAAATTAATCTTTTTGTCAAAATAATTAAAATTCCAAAATTGTTCGAAAAAACTAAACTATTAAAAAATCACGAAAAATGTGTTGGAATCCAAGATATAAGTGTTTTTTTAAAACAGTATTTTACCTTCAAAAGTTAAATTCTCAAGAAGAAAGTGAAATTTCCATTAGATTTAAGTGATCGATTAAAAAACAAACATTTCCAACTTTAGTGTTGAAAGTTATCTACAATGTGAAGTTAAGAAAATAACAAGAACAAAAAGAAGATAACAAGTTTCTCAAACAATCATACTGGATTTTTGGTTGTATGATACTACATAATGAAAAGGATTTAAAACCGAAATGCTTTCCTTTTAATATTCCAGATACTTTAGAAAATTGTTTAACTGAGCAAAGTTTAGAATTTCAATGTGGAGTTGATTATATCCAAAGTATTTTATTTTCATAACAATATAATAGTGATAGATAGATCGAGAAATGAGTAATTATCTTGAGTTGTTACTTGGGTTTATGAAAAGGATAGATGAATTTTGCCAATCAAATCAGAAAAATTTAGTCATTGTTTTGATCTGATCTTGATATATTTTTAATTCTTATTTGTTCATTTAGAAAAATAATTTTGTTTTAATCAACAGTTTATTGTTCAACAAAAAGTTAACAACTCCTAAATGATCGTTTTAAATAAAGAACTTGGTTAATGTAGTGAATTGGTAATTCTGAAAATTTCATAAAATTTTAAATTATGGACGATTCAAATGCTAATTTATTTTATTCGATTTGTGAATGTAAATCAAAATAACCCGAAAATAATCGTCTTATTAATTTATACAAAATTGCTTGCAATCTTTTTTTTCATCAGATTTATAGTCAAACTCTTGTCTCATGATCAATTCGATCTTCACCTTAATTGTCTTTGTGGTGAGTACAATGTGTAGATAAAAAAAAATTGGAAAAAAAAAAAAAAAAGCTTTTATCTTGAAATTTGATCTTATTGAACCTAATTATTTCAATTTTCTTTCAAAAAGTCGTTTTTACTTTTACAAAAACTGGTATTGGAATTCTTTTTCAAAAAATTGGTTTTGGTTTAGGTTGTTTGTTTGTAAAAAAAATATGTTTCTCAATAAATAACAGATTTTGTTGTTGAATTTTTTTTTTGTGTTTGAGGAACAAGATCATTTTTCAAGATCTTGCCAAAAAAGCATGATCATAAAATTTAATTAAACTCTCCTCTTACGTCCGTCACCAAAAAAAATAAGATAGGATCATCTCTTGCTTTTTTTTTCGACTATAAGAAAAAAATTATTTAAAAAAAGCAAAAAGAAAAAAGATAAAAAAAAATAAAAGAAAGATTACAAACATTTTAGAACCTAAAGAAGTTTTAGCGGCCTTAATTAAAGAACTACAATCTTCTTTATCAAATTCAATTTTATCACAAATTGAAATTAAATGTTGTACAGCAATATCACATGCCTTTTCATAGCCCTCAGAAATTTTTGAAGGATGAATTCCTTTTTCAAGAAGGCTTAAAGATTCTTCTAATAATGCACCAGCAAAGACAACAACACTTGTTGTTCCATCACCAATTTCGTCGTCCTGCCCTTGACTTAATTCAACTAAAAGTTTGGCAATTGGGTTTTCAACTTGCATCTTTTTAAGTAAAAAAATTTGAGTTTATTTTTTTTGTGTGTGAGAAAACCAAAGAAATAAGTTTGGAATAATTTGGGATCAAAACAAAGAAAAAACCTTTTTCTTTTTTAGATTTCATCTGTTCATTTTGTTTTTGATGTGTTAAAAAATTCAAATTACATTTTTGAGAATAGTTGCACCATCGTTTGTTGCTGTAACTTCACCGTCTTGATCCACAAGGATTTTATCCATACCAAGAGGACCGATTGAAGTTTTCATTAAATTTGCTACAGTCATTGCAGCAAGGATATTTGCTTTACGGGCTTCAGATCCTGTTAGTCTTTCTTTTTGATCTTGGTCACGAATAATGATGAAAGGCTTTCCAGAGGAATCATATCTAAGCATTTTAGGTTGTATTTAATAAATAATTAGAGCGTGATTGCACAAAATATAAAATTAAAAAAAATGGCAGCACCTAATGAATTGAATATAGGTTTTAGTGCCTCTACGATTATGTTAATTTCCTTTTTGATCCACCAATACAGAGATTGAAACTTAAATTAGGATTATTTTATCTTTTTTGAAATTAATAATGATATATATAATTTGTTAGCAAGAGGTTTTTATGCTTATGATTATGGAGCTAATCTTTGAAATTAAAAAATATCAAAAATGGTTTCTTTTTCAGGGTATAAATATGAATTATTAGATACTAGGTATTCCAATTTTGAGTTTCAATTTTTAGATTTGGAAAAGTAAGTAAATATAAAAATTTCAAAAATAACAATTATTAATTGTGATTCTTGTGAAAACTTTTAATAATTTATTATCCCTTTGTTGATGGAAGAAATGTAAATTACACTTTAAATGTCCTTTTACTTAAATTAACCTAAATATTAAGAATATGTAATGACATATATTTCTCTATTATTCAAGGGAAATATATGTCGAAAATTTTTTATTTTAAAAAGTATAAACAAAAAATTGAAAAGAAAAAAAAGATAGAAGAAAAGAAAAAGAAATTGAAATTTAAAAAGAGTTTAGACTAAGTTTTTGGGATAAAATAAATAAAATAAAAATAAACTCTTTTCCAGTCAAAGGTGTCCATTTTTATCGAGAAATAGAACATCTTCTATGAGTATAATCCATTATTCTTCTCAAAGAAAAAGTTACAATTTTTTTATCGGATCATTTTTTTCTCATTTAATAAATTTATTTTTTTGTTAATTGATTTTTACTTTTTTTTTTTTATTTTTTTTTATTTTATTATCTTTTTTAACAAATAAATTTTTAAAAAAAAATGTTTGAAACTCCAAATTAATATAAAGAAAAGTGTTACTTTTTTATTTTCTTTCAAAATTAATATATTGATAAAATAAAAAATTTATTGTAAACATTTTCAATTTTCCAAAGAAGATGAGAAATTGCAAGAGACATCCAATAAAAGGTGTCCCAAAAAATTTTTATTAACATTTTTTTTTGTTTGAAATTTATTGTTTTTTTAGGTATTTCACTTATAATTATATACTCTAATAGAAGTTTATTATTTCTCTTATTTCTAAATAGTTTTTGTTTGGTTTATTCTGTAAAAAAAGTGAATTTTTCATTTTTTGCAGGGCAAGTTTGAGTGAAATTGTATTTAATGTCATTTAATTAAGAAGACCAAAAAACGTAGATCCAATAATTTTAGCCAATTTGGTTTGATTTGATGTTTGTTAATAAATATTCGTATGTGCCCATGTGGATATCTAAACAGGAAACCATCAATTCTACCATCCTAACTTGATTAATTTTTTAAATTATTTAAATCAATAAAAATACAATTTTGGAAACGGATGAGATCCTAACATAAGTGACTGTTGTTAAAAAAAATGATATTATCAATTACATCATCTGGGAAGAAAAGGATATGAAACACCAGAAAATAAGCTTGAAAAAAAAAAAAAAATTCAAATTGTTTCTGGTTAAGATACAGATGAATTGATGGGGGGAATGAACATAAAAGAAATTTATCATCATTAATAGAGAATATTTCAGAGCGCATATGATTAGTCAAGCTCGATGGAAAAACAATTTCAAATCCAAATGATTTTATATAATCTCGTCAACAATATTTTATCTCAACATCAATAACTCTAAACATTTTTTTCTTTTCTTATTATAAATCCATAATTGTTTATATATTCTTCATTTTTTATTTTCTCATTTTTTCCATTTCTTCTCAATTTTTTTATTGACTTTTTCATTTACTCTTTTTTTTGAAAACAGAAAATAGTTTGAAATGTTTCTAATACTGTATCTATTGTATACTCTCTTTGAATTAGAAACTCACAAATTTAGTCACTTCAAATTTCTCTCTTTACAAAATTAAGTGTTTTTGTTTTTTAACACTAGTGCATTAACAATAAATCTTGAATCTTTACTTTTTTGTATGATATTTTTTTTCAAGATATTTTTTGAAATTAAAAAAGTATATTTTTATTCATATTTGAAAACCTAGATTAGTTTTTTAATATTAAAATTATATGTTGGTGTATTATTATTATTTCAAAAAATAAATAAGCTGAGAAAAGTAAAATAAAATTTTAAAAAAATAAAAAATTTATTTTTAATCTGTATTATTTATATAATACATTTTTTTTCTAAAAAATATTTATATAATATTTGTGATATATTGTAAACATTACAAAATGAAAATTTTTTCATTAGATCAGAACAATTTTATTTTTTTTTTATGAATAACAATAAAAGTTGGAGATGTTTTTTTTTTATTTCTTTTTTATAAAGGATTGTTTAATGTCTTTATGTATTTTTATCAATGGGAATATATAAAAAATCATAAAGTCAAAAAATTATAGAATAGTACATTTTCTTTTCCCTTTGGGTCTTTTGGATTTCCCGTCTGTTAAAAGATTTTTTTCAATTGCTTCTCTGACAACTCTAACTAATGCAAAAAAGGCTTTTTCGATATTTTCACCTGTTTTAGCTGAAGTTTCAATGTATGGGGCAGAAAAATCTTCTGCCATCGATTTTCCTTCTTTGTCATTTATTACACGTTCATCTACCAAATCAATTTTATTTGCAACCAAGCATATTGGATATTGGACAGCGTTTTTTGCTTGTAATATCTATTAGTGGTGTGTAAAGATTATTAAAGAGTATGTATTTAAAAGTTTACAAAAAAACAAAATTAAGATCAAAAATAAATTATCAATTAATTATTTCAAAATCATGTATTTATTTATTTATTTTTGTTTTTGAACAAAAGTTTAGATTATTACAATTTAGGTTGTTCTTCTTTTACGATTTATTTTTTTATTTGCAAACTACAAAAAGTAATAAATACTTTTGATCGGAATTTTTAATAAATCATAAATTATTCAATAAAAATCGAAAATATAATTTTTAGAAAAAAGGTGGAAACATTGAGTTTATAATAATCATATTAAATTTATTTTAAGTGGATTAGACTAAAATTGTTTTATTTCAATTTTTCAAAATAGATTTTGTAAAAGAAAGAATTAAAAAAAAAAACTATTTTTTTATTGAATCTTTACTATATCTTTATTAAGGTTTGTAGTTTGATTCTTTTTTTTTAATTTTTATTTTTATTTCACAAACTTTACAACATCATTCAAAATTTAAAGAATAATTTTTAAAAAAAGAAAATCATGAGAATTTTAGTTTTTTTCAGATGATATTAATGAATTTTTTTTTATTTGACAGTAGAAATAGCATCCGATTATGTAATTTCCTTTTTGTATTGTAATCTCCGCTGCCTGTCCAAAAATACAAGATATAGATTTTTTTGTTTTTAAATATTTGATTACATATATGTGCAAAATATGATGTCTTAATTTTTTAATTTTTTGGATTTATTGTTAAGGGACTAGTCTCTATAATTTTTTATTTTGACCAATTTCGAAATAATGATTCATTATCTCGAAAAAATGTTTAATATTGAAAATAAACAGGGTTTTTCAAATCTAAATAAAAGGCAAAAAAATTTTCTCAATCTCTATTAAATTTAGAAATTGGTCAAAAAAAAAATAATAGAGACTAGTGCCTTAAGGGTTAAAAATGTTATAAAATAAGAAAAAACATTTAATCTGGTAATGAGGTAATTTTGAAGTGGCTAAATTTGTGACTTCTCTGGTGACTAATTCCGTGGCTAAATTTGTAACTTTTCAATTCAAAGAGCGTCTCGGTCCCATTAAGTTGCCTCTAGACACAGTCATTAGAAGTATTTGAAACTTAATTTATTTTTCTCAAAGAAGAGAAATTTATTTTTATTTTTTTTTTTTTATTGTTAAGTGTTAGAAAAGAAGAAAAAACACCTAATCTGGTAAAGAGGGGATTTTAAATTATATTCTTGTTGTATTGTAATATTTGATCAATTTGATAATTTTTTTGTAGAAATAAAGACCTTTTAAAAAGTGTGAGCAAAAAAGCCTTCAAAATGATCTCAAAAAAGAGTGTCATTAAACTTTAGTAGATCTGTTTTAACGTCTCAATTAAAACTTTTTTTGGAATACTTTTTTAAAATGAATTTACTTGGGATTTAATAAAAAAAACTTTGTCTATTTATTTGTTTGGTCTTTTTTTATTGTATACATCTTATATATTGGGATGTTATTTTGGGAAACTAAGAACCCTTAAATGAAAAGAATTTAAGAATTGAAAAAGGATTGCCAGTTGGAATTTTATATCGTTTAAATTTCAAAGACCAGTATTAAAAAAAGAAAAATCTTAAAATTTGAGAAAGAGATCAATGGAAAGTGTCAACAGCCCAGTACCAATTTGAATGGTTCGTGGTTAAAGTAATCTTAGCCGTCAACATCAAAATTGCTTCTACAATATTCCAATAGATACAAAAACTCGCTTTTGGTGTAATTTTAAAAATGAAAGCTAAAAAGCAGGCTTTTAGCTTGTGAAACCCAATAATTTTGAGATACAACCATCTGAACAAGATAATTTTTTGTACTGTTTTACTGGTATTTGCATCATAAATCGGATAAAAATTTTCACTTCATTTTCAGTTCCCTTTTTCAAATAAAGGTAACAAATTACAACCTACCTCTAGGAAAACTCTATTTGTAAAAAGAAATCCGAAAATGAAGTGAAAGTAAATTCCCTTTTATTATGTAAAATACTTTTAAACCTCTGAATAAGAATTGTAAAAAAATTCATCTCAATTTATACTGTTATTTTCCAATTAATAAATGAAAATTTTTATTTCAATTTCCAAAATGAATATTATTTATAACTGTTACAATCAAATTAGCAGAGTAAAAATTTTGTCTTAGAGTTCAAGTAAGGAAGTTTATTTTATTGTCTCAAAATATCATTTCTAAACGATTTTGTAAAGATCTTTGGGGTTTTCTTCAACTTGTCCACACGAAAAACATTTTGGAATGTTTTAACTAAAAATTTTCATTTTTTAATGGGAAAATAATAGTTTCGCAAAGAACTGGTTCTTGAGGGTCTTATTTCTTTTAAATGGTTGTGATTAGATCGAAACCTATTGCACTTACAATTCTCAAGAATACCATTGATCAACTCTCACTAGATTATATAATATCTCTAATTTCAAGAGTTAGCAGTTAGGTAACAAAGAAATAAAATAGTGTTGGCGTTTTCAATTGGAAAAAAAAAAAAAAAAAAAGAATCAATGAAATAAAAAATTAAAAAGAATAAGAAATACAAACCAAATCTCGAAATTCAAGAGTTTCTTCAAATGAAGTTCTACTTGTCACAGAATATACAAGTAAAAAGCCTTGTCCAGTTCTTAAATACTATATTTCACAAAAAGATAAAAATAAAAAAAAGTTAAGATTAAATTGAGAATTAAACAAAGAAAAAATTATTACAAAATTAACAACAATTACAAAATAAAAAAATTTAAAAAAAGATCAAAAAGGAGAACAAAAGAATCTTCTTTTGAACAAGCTTTTTTTTCAAACAGAATTGGGCTTGTTTAAAGAAAAATTAACAAAATATTCACATACTTGTTCTCTCATAGCAGAATATTCTTCTTGACCTGCTGTATCAAGAATATCCAAGAGGATGGTTTCTCCGTCAACTGTTACTTGCTTTCGATAAGATTCCTCGATTGTGGGATCTTGATATTTTTTTAAAATTTAGATCAAATAGGAAAAATAAAGATAACAAAAATAAGAAACAAATTAAGAATTTTTGTTTGTTTTTTTTTTTTGTTCTGTTTTTCGTTTTGTTTTTTTACAAAAAAGATTTAAGAAAGAAAGATACCATATTCAGTGATAAAATGGTTTTGTAAAAATTGAATTGTAATTGCTGATTTGCCAACACCACCACCACCAACAACAACAATCTAAATGAGATTAGAAAGAGGAAGTTTTTTTTTTTTTTTTTTTTTTTTTTTTGAAGAACAAAGAGATTAAGAAGATTTAAATAAAAAGAAAAAGATTTTGAAATTGAAAAGGTTCTTTAGGATGCGTACTTTGTAGCTTATAGTTTCAGACATTGTTTTTTGAGAAGAAGATAATTGGTTTTGGAAAAATTTTTTTTTTTCAAAATTAAATTGAAAGGTTTTTAATGGATAAAAATGAAAAAATGTGTATTTTTTGATTATTTTAATTTGAGTGGGTTTATAGAGGGGGAAGAATTAATTCAAGATTTCGATTTTTCTCTCATTTAAAATTTTTTTTCAAAAATCTAAACCTCTTTCTTTTTTAATTTTTTAAAATAATAAAAAAAGAATTTGCCTTTTTAAGGAATTAAAATGGCAAAAATCGAAATAATTGCAACCAGTATCAGAATTGTGTCTTTTTCTAATTTGTAATAAAAGTTTCTTCTCAAAGTTAACATTTTTAAAAAAAGGAAAAGTTAATTAAAAAAACAATTTTATATTTAAAAAAAACGTTAAAAGCCCAATTGACGATAAAACGCCATAATAAATCTTCAATGAGTTTGTCTTCAAAGACTTAATTTATGTGAAGGTAAAAAAAAAAAATTATTTTTTCTACAAAAAAATAAGATTTAAGGGACTCAGATAATATTTGATTTTCTATGAAAATGTACTTAAAGTAAAAAAAACAGACAAAAAGCTCACTTTAAAAGTTTTAGAGAGTGGTAAGGCCAAAACAATTGTCTATTTTTTAAAATGTTGTCTTATCTGTAAAAATGAATGAGTATATATTACTAACTTAATTCCAAGGTCTCAAAAAAATTTCTTTGAAGATCAAAAAAATATTTACTCTAATAAAAGAACGTTTAGTTGTAAGATCTTGTTAAAATTCAAAAGTTTTATTTTTTTTTATTTCGAAAATTTGGAATAACCATTTTCTGTTATATAATTTGAAATTTAAATAAAATAGATTGAAAATTAAAATTATCTTAAGACTGGGTCTTTCCCCTTTATTTTAAAAGTATTTGGGAATATTGAATCAGGATAAATATCCTCGAAAATAAAGTGCTAGTACTAGATGAAGTGATATCAAAAAATAATTGAATTTCGTTTAGCTTGTTTTTGTTCCAGAATTTATATAAGATTTTAGAGTAAAATTTTCTCGTTCAAATACAAAGATCCGAAATTGAATTATTTTGGAATTCAATCAGTTCTATAACCACCCAATTATTTTTATTTACATTGTGTATTTCATCCGCCATCGGGTATTAATTAGGATAGACTTTAGCAAAATATAAAAGGGTATAAATCCTAATATAATGAAATTATTAAAAATAGATACCCTTTTCAATTCTTCACGACCAATTTTATTTCTTTTTTAAGATTTTATTTCAAAATTAAATTTTCAATTACAGTCAGTTACATTTTAAAGGTACATACTTCAACGTAAATTCAAGTTCAAAAAAAATCTCAAATTAAGGTATATATTTCAGATCCTAGTAAAATAAATTGTAAAAAAAAAATTCAATTTTTTTACTTAATTTGAGATTTTTTTGTGCCTTAAATTTCGTAGAAGTTTTGTGCCTTAAAAGTGGAACTGACGGTATTGACTCTCATGGTAAAAATTTAACTGTTTATCTTTAAGAAAAACAGAATAATAATAGTTACATAATATTTTTTTTACGATTATTAACTTTGAAAGTGAACCATCTTTTGCCACTGAATGTTTCGCTATTTGGTTAACTATCCCATTTGATTACACCCCACTGGAATTTTCTTAAATTATAAAGAAAAGTTACAAATGAAAAAAAAAAAAAACATCAGTGATTAAAAGTTAATACTGTGTGACTGAAACACCCCATTATATATGTAACTTAGAAATAAAAAGGAAAAAGTATAAGCCAAAAAAAAAACAAAAGCAAAAAAAGAATAATGATAAAAAACTAAAGAAAATAGAAATAATATAGATTAAACATGTATTCATTTTAAACTATCATATAAAACATAAAACTAACAATATAGTGTCTCTGATTTTGAGTGTCTTAATTAAAGGATAAATTTTTTTTTTTCCTTTTTTTTAATTGCTTTTTTTTCATTTTGCAATTTTTTTTTTTAATTTGTTATGAATTTACTTTTTCACATCAAGATAATACATACATATCCTATCCACAAAAAATCATCAAAAATAATTACTTTACACTTAAACTACCCTTTTGGATTTTTATATAAAAAACCAATCTTGAGTGTAATTTAAAACTTCTTTAACAAAAACAAAAAAATTAATTTGATTTTCAAATATTTTTTGGTTGTATAACGTACAAAGGAAAAATTGTAACATCTTTGTAATAGTACTCTACCCATTTTGGCAATGAGAATTGATACCTTAGATGCTTGGAACAAGTCTTGATATTGATAGATGATATTACAAAAATAAGAAAAAATCGATGTATAAATACAATAATTAATTGTGTATCCTTTATGAAAATTTTGTCAAGACATTTTTGTCATCTCAAAAATAAAAGATGAATATCCCATCTATTAAACCTTGTTTCAGTCAAAGTCGCCCAGCATTTTTTTCAAATATCAATTATTTTATATAATTGACCTTTTAAGAGTAAATAAGAAACAATCAGAATAATGCAAATCGAAGAATGGTTGATATCCGTCTGAGATGAAACAAAGTAATCAATAGATTCTCTTAAAAATTAAAAAACTCAAATTCTAATACCTCTATTAAGAATAACAAGAATGTTAGTTTTGATCTCCCACTGTTAATTGAATAATAAATAGGAACCAATTTTCAAATCATTATCCATACTTTTCTTTAGAAACGAAGTCATTAAAAAAGGTGAGTTCGGATTTGTGGTCTCTATTTGAATAAGTAAATATAAAATGAAGTGAAAATTTTTCACATTTATTATTCAAATATCAGGATCAAAGATTGAATAAAATTCCAATAGAAATCTATATGATTTCTCAACAACCATTTCCATGGTTTCAATAACATTAATAATAATACGATTTTACCAAGTTACTATTGATCTTGCAATAAAAAAAATTTTGCAACGTAATTATGTGTCAAAAAAAAATCGAAAAAAAAAAAAACAAACAATGTGAAAAAATGATTTCTTTTTGAAAATTACCAAAACAAAATTTTTCCTTCTAATATCCATGTAAGCCCTTTAAGCACATGTATTTCACCCATTACAACTGATCCCCCTTTGACTCGAAAATGGTTTATATATAAACCCCACCTTATATTAATTGATCCAAATGAAAACTTATTTGACCTTCGATGTTCTACAAGCATTGATTTGATTTAACATGGCTTTTAAATTATTTTAGTTTAACATTTTTACTTGTGACTTTAATTTTGTAAAAAAAAAAAAATATCAAAAAATTGTATTTTGAAAAAGAAATTTCATAATACCTTTTACATAAAATATATTCTGTATAATATCTTTTATATAAAATAAAATATATAACATAAATCACAGAAAACAATTTCAAAAAAAAAAAATTAGATCTCAAAAAATGGAGTAATATATTTTGATTTTTTAAAAGCATTTTTGTTCTTAGTTGGATAATTAAATCAAAATCTTAAAAGGGGCTTTATTTCAAAATATTTTTTTTTAATCCCCTTCATAGAAATTACGGAAAATCCCTATTGATCAAGCGAGAATAAAATTAATTTTAAATTAAAATTTAACAATTAGATTTCATTTTAAAAATTAAATGAATAAATAATGAATTAATTTTTTTTTTCGAACTTGCACAGTTACATTTTTAAACATTAATTTTTTTTTTTTCTTTGCTTTTGTTGTATAAAAAAATTATTTCTGGTTTTTCTTGGATGATTTTTTGGATTTCTGAACCCCCTTGGGAATGTATTTATTGAATTATCAATATTATTTACATTTCCGAATTGTTGCTGATTTAAATAATTGTTGTTATACATGTGATTTGGCATTGAATTAAAGTCATTTCCATAACCTTCTTGGAATTGGACGCCTTGGTAGAGCTGCTGCTGCTTTTGTTGATTATTAAACCTATCTTCTGGGTACATATTGTTGTTGCGAGTTTCCAAATTAATGTTTTGTTTTGGGTTGATTCTCTGGCTAAATTGATTTGACTGGTTTAAATCAAAAAAAGTTGGTTGTTGATAGGGTAAAGAAAACTTTGTAGATGGATATATTTGTTGTTGCTGCTGCTGTTGTTCTTGTTGCTGAACATTGAAATTTCTACCTTTATTAAATGTTTTTTCATCATTGCGTGGAATTCTAAAATAATTTTGATTTATAGTTCTTTCTGGAACTCTAACATTCGTTTGGTTTGAAAATTTTTTCATTTTATGATCTTGCTTCTTGTTAGTATTAATTTCATTTCTTTTAATTTGTTTTTTGTTAGATAATGATTTTCGACCTAAATTAATATTAATTGTTGGAATTTTATTGAAATAATTTGGAAAGGTTATTACACCATTTGTAAATAATCTTTTTACATTGGGTAATTTGTTTTCATCCTCAAAATCATTTTTTTCTTCATCCTTATCTTCATTTTCCTCTTCCTCTTCATCTTCATCTTCCTCTTCATCTTCATCTTCCTCTTCATCTTCATCTTCCTCATCATCTTCCTCTTCCTCTTCATCTTCATCTTCATCTTCATCTTCCTCTTCCTCTTCCTCTTCCTCCTCCTCATCTTCCTCCTCATCCTCATCCTCTTCGTCCTCATCTTCATCCTCATCATCCTCATCCTCATCCTCTTCACCATTTTCAATTTGACTTTCGTTTTCATTTTCATTTTGATCATCTTCCTCCTGATCCTCGTTCTCATGGCCCTCTCCTTCCTCTTCGTCTTCTTGTATTTCATTTTCCTTTTCTTTTTCATCTAGTTTATTTAATCCCATTGATTCAAGTATATTTGTTTGCTTTGAATTTTCTAGTTTATTTTTAATGTTGATATCCAAAATTTGATTAGAGACCTGTACAACATTTTGTAGAAATTCTTTTTCATTGTTTTGTTTGATATGTTTTTCCATATTTTCAGTTTGTGGTTCAGTTTTAATTTCTTCAAGATCCTTTTCTTTGGTATTTTCAATAGGTGTATCGATTTTTATAGAATTTTTCTTTTCATCGACTTTTACGTTTTTTGGTTTTTGTTTTTCTTTATTCTGTTTTGTTATTCTTTTTGTTTTTGTTTTTTTTTTGAGATTCTTTTTCTTTTCTTTTCTTTTCTTTTTGTTAGAAGATTTATTCGAAAGCATTTGTGCCATTGACACTTGACCAGATTTGAAATTTTTTGTTTTCAAATTTTTAAGTTTAATCTTTTTTGGTTTTGAATCTTTTAAATTAGCTTTTTCGTTTACGTTTTTATTATTTTTTTCTTCAATTTCCTTATTTGGTTTCTTTTGAATTTTTTCCTTACCTTCTTCATATCTTCCCCTTCCCCTTCCCCTTCCTCTTCCTCTTCCTCTACCGCGACCCCTTCCTCTATTATAATCAATTCCTCTCCCTCTTCCTCGTCCACGACCCCTCCCTCTAATATAATCGATTCCTCTTCCTCTTCCTCTTCCTCTTCCCCTTCCTCTTCCCCTATACCCTGCTATCTTATTTTCTTCTTTTTTAACCTTTGATAATTCATTAACAGTGGGTTTCTTTTTCTTTTTCTCTTTTTTATTTGAAGTTGTGGACCATGTTGCATTGTTTTCTTTTTGTGCATCTATATTTTTGAATCAAGTTAATAAAAATAATAATTTTATTGAAAATTGTGAAAATTATTTTTTTTGATTAATAAATTCTTTATGGTTTTAGAAGATAAATTTCTTTCACTGGGAATTATATTATTATAATGTTTGTTGAGATCAAAATTTCTAAAAAAATATTTATTAGTCATTACAATTTATTTTGCATTTTTACTGTTTAATTTTAAAGAGGAATTTTTAATTTAAATTTTAATTTTTTTCTCAAAATTTGATAAATATTACAGTTTAAATAATATAGTTTGAATAACTCATGATATCCCGATAAATACTAATAGTTGATTAGTTTTAAAAACATAATATTAAAAATAATTTGGATAATTAAATTTTTTTTTTTTTTTCAAAAGTTAAAATTTTCACTTGAATGTTTGATATTTCTGTAATCTACAAAATTATAAAAATTCCATTTTATTTTATTCAATGATTAATTTTTAAACTAAAATTCAAAATTTTCCACACGGCGGAAATGTTCCAAAGAATCAAAATAATACAATTTCATTCAAATTGGAAATAATTTTGATTTTTATAAAATATGAAAATCATTTTTTCATCTTTTAGTTTTTTGTTTTCATTTCATTTTTTGAATTACGTAATTTGTTTCATTCGATCAAAATTTTTTTCAACAATTGATATTGTTCTAAAGTTGAGTTGTACCAAATAGAAGAACTCAAATAAAATTAATTGGTAGTATCTAACCATTTGATCGATCAATATTCCTAATAGAATTTCAACAAATTTAGCAATCAATTTTTTTGTTTTGCTCTCTCCAAAATTTTTAACACACCCTTGATTTATTAGAATTGATAATTATTTATTTTTTGTTTTGTGAGTATTGTAATTTATAATTAATTGATAACATTTCAATTAACGAAAGGTTTTAATTTGGTATTTTTTCTTGAACTGATTAAATAAGTATTTTTTTTTCACAAATCGAATTTTTGCGTGTTAAAAATTTTGAATTGGGGGTTTATTTGGATTCTTTCATATCAAGAGGGATATATAATAAATATGTACTGAAAGGTTTTATTTTAAATAGTATTAATTTTTTTTTCAAATAATTATTATCAAAAAAGTTCAAATACTGATATCTCTTAATTTAAATCAAATCTTCTTAGTCTTTTCTAAAAAAAAAAAAAAAAAATTCTAAATTTTAATTATTAAATCATATCAACTAAATTTGCCCTAAAGTGAATCTTAGGATAATTAAATTTATTAAAAATTCAAAAATAAAGACCAAAATTTTGATATTTTTGTTGAAAAAAAAAATGTTTACAAATAATGAATTTTTTAGTGTTTACGAAATCTAAACTAAATTCCAAAAATTTGTACACAGCTTAAACAGTTGAAAGAATAATAATACTCCACTTTATATTCAATTTGGAAATAATTTTGATTTTACAAACTATTTCATTTTTTGTCTTTTTTGTTTTGTTATCATTTCCTTTTTTCAAGTTACGTAATCTGTTTCGTTAGATCTGGAATTTTTTTTCAAATGACTGAAAGAAGGTTAGTGTTGAGTTCTGTTTAATAGAAAAATCACATGTAATTGGTAGATGGTATCTTATCATTGGATCGATCAACAATTGTTGATGAAATTTCAACAAATTTACCAATACATTTTTAGTTCCACTCGTTTCATTATTTTTGACACAACAATTTTTATTTTTGAGTTTTATATTTTTTTCTTTTATTTGGATTAAAATGATTACTTATTAAAATATTAATACTGGGTAATTTAAATGTTGTTTTATATTAGGTTTGGAAAAATATAATAAATTGGTTTTTTTTTTTGCATATTTTTGAATTTGGGTGTTTCTGTGATGTCCAAATTTTTGGAATGGGGTTTAGTACACAATGAATTTTAAAAGAATAAAAGTGTTTCGAATTTTGAATTATTATCAAACGATAAAAATATTAATAAAGAAATTATCAACAAAAAAAAAATTATCTTAATTTTTTATTAACACCAAAAAATATATTCAATGATTGGCTTCTTATTCTTTCAGATGGAAAATTAAATTACTTCAAACCAAGAAAAATGTTATTTATTCGTAAACAAGGAAATCTAGGAGATCCAATGAACTGCCAATCGATTTCTCTAGATAAATCCATTCTTAGAATATTTTTAAAAATTTTATATCATAAAATTAGATATTATTGGAAATTTATCTCAAAGAAACAATTTAGATTTAGACTGGAATTGGGATTAGAATACTCATTCTTAATATAATTTAAAATTTAAAAGATTTTTCAAAAATTATCAAAAAAAAGTGTAACAATAGATATCACAAAATACTTTGATTCGATTCATCATGATTTAATGGAAAAATCTAATAATTTGTTGTTTTACAAGAAAATTGATAATTTTTTGGAATAAAACAGAAAATCCCAAGAAGTCCACTATTAGCTTTTTCTTTTCTTTTTTTTTTTTTATTTTATTAAAATTAAAAGAAAATTTATTCAAATTCGCGCTTTATTTCAAAAATTAAAAAAAAATGTTGTTAGGTTTTTTTGAGTTTTCTATTTATTTGGAAAATTAATAGATTTTTGTTAGGTTATCTTAAGTTTTCTATTTGATAGGAAAATCTATTGATTTTCGTTAGGTTTTTTTGAGTTTTCTATTTATTTGTGAAATCAATAGATTTTTGTTAGGTTTTTTTACTTTAGAAATAAAATAGAAAACCTCAAAAAAACCTAGAACACTTCACAGATAAAACAGGAAACCTCAAGAAAAGCAACTTTATCTTTTCCAGAATCTAAAAGAATTGAGTAAAATTTTTGATTTTATTCTATTCTTTTGAATTCTGGAAAAGCGCCTTTAGTTTTTTTTTAATTTTTGTAATAAAAAGAAAATTTAATCAAATTTTTTCTTTTTATTTCTTAAATTAAAAAAGCCTAGAACTTGAGGACACTCTACGGCACCTGACTTCACTCCACGGCAATATACAATGTCACCTTAGCCATTTCCAAAAAAGTAGGGCAAATTTATTTTAAAATATCTTTATTAAACCGAATTCTAATAAAACAATTAAATATCCAAAATTTTTATTAATCATAAATTGATTCTTAATAATAATCCAATTTGTCTGATAGTATGACATTACTTTAATAAAAGATATTAAATTTTCTGCTCTTGATTTTATATTAATATTTTTGAAGGTATGAAAATTGGTGATTAATTTTATCTTTTTGATCATAAAAATTGTTTTGCTAAGAGGTTTAATCTTGACAAAATTTCCAAGATAATGCAAAACTTATAACATTCTTAAATTGTCTATAAAATCTTTTGTTTCCTTATTCACCATATTGCCCATTTTTAATTGAAATTGGCTCAACCTCGTTTTGAAGAAAAATAAATGTATTTTTTTTTTATTTTTTGGGAAATATTTTGATTAACACATTTTGAAATAAATCCAATAGGTGTTGATTCAATTCGCATTAAAGGAGTAGGCTGATGGTAAAATTTTTTTCCAAAATATTTCAACATTCAAGATCAATGAAAAAATAGTTTGTTTGTATGGATGAACACTATTGATCTTTCAAGCTAATACTGAACTTTCAAAAAAAAAAAAAAAAAATGTGAATTTGCGAGTTTTTATTTCTCCCCGCTGACAGTTTCAAATATATTTACATTATTTCTTTGAAGATTAAGTTCAGTAACATGCTGTTCTTTGTGGAATTTGAAACTGGAGTAGGTGGGGTTTTGAGAAATTGCAAATTTGTTTTTTCATTTTTTGATTTTTTATGTAAACAAAAAAAAATAAACTTTTTGAAAAGTATTTTTTATTTCATTATTTTGTTTTTTTTTTTTAATTTTGAATTTCTGAATATTAGTAAAATTTTAAATTCTCAATTTTTTATAAGAATTTTTTGAAGCATTTGAACTTGAGAACAAATATAACTTTCAATGAAGAAAAACATACGATATTCTTAGGATCTGTTGTAGCTAACCCACCTCCTTAATATTCCACTTAATTTGATATTTATTATTTACGAATAGAACCACTAACAGAGAAAAATTTCTATGAAATATAAAAAAAAATGTCACACTTTTTTGGAAATACATTACAAAAACCCTTCATCAGCCGAGATTTTTAATTTGGTCAAATAAATGATTTTATTATCTTTTTTTATTTTTATTTTAATAAAGTCTAAGATTTTATTTTTTTCTATTTTTTACTGACTGAATTTTCTTTATATCAAAAAGAAGAGCTACAAAGGGAAAATACCTTCAAGTGGTTACTTGCGAATACTGGTATACCAAAGAATGGAAATATGAGTAACTTTAAAATAAAAAAAAAAAAGTAAGGGTAAAAAATATCAGGTTTTTAAAGCAAAAACGATCAAAAAGAAAAAAGAAATGGCAGCAATTAAAAAATGTCCCCCAATTAAACTTTCATGATCAACTATCAAATTAAACTAAATTAACCAAAATTATTGTGGATGCGATTTTGGGTGTTCTTAATGAAAATAAATAGCATTGGATTTTTCATTTTTTACCAATAGTTTCTTTTAAACCACTGTGAAATACTTTTTAAATTTCTTTCTTTTTCTTTTTTCAAATTTTTATTTTTGGCATTTTCAGCAATAAAAAGAATTTTTTTCTTTTCTTTTAGACTTCTCGATTTGTCTTTTCCAATTATTTAAGGAAAAGCTATCCTTTGATTTATAACACTGTTAAAGTTATAATGGGGATAACAACCACTAAATAAAGTTTAGTCGTTCTATCTTTCGGATATTACCTCCCTTTCATTCATAATAAAAAAATAAATTATAAGATCTTTATTCTCAGTTATTTGATTTTCAAAATTTTTTTCTTTACTTGCTCCCTTCTTTCAATAAAAAAAAATGAATAAAAAAAATATTTAATTTTAAATCAAGGAAGATTAAATAAAAGCTTTTTACTTTTTTGTTTTATTTTGGATTATGACTTTTTCCTTTTTATTGTAATTTTTTTAAATTTTGGAAAATGATAGGTTGCTTTTTTCAAAGATTTACCTAGATAAAGCAAAAGTTAAAAATTCAAGGTTCTTTTTGAATCCAAAATTTATTTTTTCAGAAATATCCCAGAAGTTTCAAAATTTATTGAACCAATTCTAATTTTAGTTTGTTGCAAAATATTTGTGTAGTTGGGTACAGTAGTTTTCAAAAAGTTTTCACTTTTTGAAAATTAAAACTATTTTCAAGTTTTCTATTTTTAGAAAGTGAAGGGTACAGCATTTAAATGTAATGTAGAGGCTGGGAAGTGGGAAAGAAGACACTTTTTTGAAAAAAAAGTCTTCACTTTTTTAAAACAAAAAACTTTAACAAAGTTTTTATTCTGACAAAATCAAAAAAAAAAATTCATTACTTTTTTAAAATGATTGTAATTTGTTTTATGATTGAGTTTTGGAAGAACAATATTTTTGTTTAAAAATATAGTAGTTGATAATTCTTGGTTTTTAAATTAAAACCTGAGATCAGACCAAGGTAGATCTCCCAAATCAATATTAAAGAATTTGTTAAAGTTTGAAATCCAATACACCCAAATTTTTTGTTTGTTTTCCAAATTAACTTTTTTGAGAGTTCCTCTTGAATAAATTATAAAGAAGAGAGTTTTTTGTTGTGTTAAAATAATAACAGTTAAGAGTTTCCTTGAATAGTATTTGTTTGATCGGGCTTTTGAATTTAGGAAATTAAAAAAAATGTTTCAAAATTTGTTTTTTAAACTGTAGTGAGCGAACCAAAGATTAATTTGTTGAGTTTCGATAAAGTTCAAATAAAAAAAAAAAAGTTCTCTATGAAAAAAATTCACTGAGTAGGGTCAAAGTGACTATTTTGTGTTTGGTTGTTAATTTTTGAAGAGGTGTTGTTTTTTAATTTGAATCCAAAAATTTCATAAATTAAAAAAAATTTTGTTGAATAACTTGATCTAATTCCAAACCATTACCTCAAGTATTAATAAAGACTTGGGATTGTAAAATAATTTTGAAGAAAAGAATAGAGAATCTTTTTTTTTTTGAAAAATTCAACCAAAAAAAAGCAAATTTTGTAAAAAAAAAAATAAAAAAAAAAAAGAAGATACGTCCTTCTTGTTAATTTTTGAAAGAAAAAAAAAATAAAACGAAAAGTTCAACATACACCTTAAATTTTCAATTGTTCTTTTTTGATTTAACTTTGATTCGACGTACACTTGGTAAACAATTTCTGGAGAAATTTTATTATCAAAAACTTTTGTTACAGTTTTGACAACAGATCTATGTTTTTCTGGGATGAATTTTTTCATTTTGTTGAAATACTTGTTATCTTTTTCTTTCTGGATCATATTGCGGCTGCTTGTCCTTTTTTTGCTTTTTTTTTGAGACACTAAAAAAAGAATACGAGCAAACAAAAAGAAAAAAAAACAAAAAGAAAAAAACAAAAAGACAGTTAAGAGCCTTGAAAATAATTAAGATTGAAAATATCAGTTGTTGTGATAGTTTTACTCTTTATGCCAGTCTTTTAAAAATTACTTTGGGATATTGAAATAATAATAAAAAAAAAAAAATGAATCAATTCAAAAGTTAATTAATGGTTATGATTTACGAAAATTTATTGTTAATTTGTACACAATGTACAAAAGAAACAAGTGTGTCTGAACTAAACAGAATTTATGTTCTCAAAACAATTGAGAAAATCTCAAAAAAGGTTTTATGTGAAATATAAAAAGAAAGGTTTTGGATTGTAATTGAAAAATTTATAATGTAATACGATTGATTTGTGTTAAATTTCTTCAAGATTATGGAGGATTTAAGGTTTACAATCCCAAAGTTCGAAAAAAAGATTAACTTGTGTGAGGTGTATGCTAGTTATATTTTGTTTATATAGCTGATAGATCTTGGTCTTAGTATAAATTTTAAGGGTGGTTCAAAAAGACTATTTTATACAATTTATTTATTTTTTACGAAATCCAGATCTATGAGTGAAAGGGCTAAGAGACTGATCTATATTTAATAAGAAATATTGCCTTTTTAGTATTTAATTGATAACATTTATTTACCTTTTACTCAATTAATTATCTTTTACAAATAATAAATTTTTTGAAAAGCTCCAAATAAAACGTAAGCCAATTAAAAATTTCAATTGAAAAACATGGATATTAATATTTTTTTTTCAAATACACAGTAATCTATTAGCCTTCCATCTTAAATTCTCGTTTCAAAAAAAAATAAATAAATTATATAAAATAGTCTTTTTGAACCACTCTTAAAATTTATACTAAGACCAAGATCTATCAGCTAAAAACCAAATTAATAACTAGTCTACACCTGACACAAGTTAATCTTTTTTTCGAATCTCAGGAATTGTAAGCTTTGAAAGAAAATTCTGTAGTTCATAATTTTTCAATTTTTTTTTGAATTTAGATTATCACTCGTATTTCTTTTAATTGATTGAATCTTATGTTAACCAGATAATATATCATGTATTACAGAATTAAAAGAGATAAATAAATACATTATAAAAATAAAATGTATTGCATCTTACTTTTTGTGGTATGTAAAATTTCTATTAGATTTATTTGAGTTTTATTTTAGAAAAAAAAATTGATAGATTTTTTTGAATAAAAAGAATAATATAATCAAAACATCTTAAATATTTTAATAAAGAACTTTATTTTTAATTATGAATCAAAGAGAATTAGAAAATTTAATTTCAAGAAATAATTAAAAAAAAAAATATTATTAATAAAAAAAAAAATTGTTTATTTCTTGATTATTTGTGAAGAGAGGTATTCAACAAAATTACTTCATGTTTCACTGAAAGACTAAATTTATTCAGAATGCTTTCACCGAACTATAATATCGAAAACATTATAACTCTATAATAGTTCACCCTGAAAAAAATTCAAGAACTATTCTTTTATACAAATATCATAAAAAGCAAAAGAAAAGTTATAAATTTTTTTAAAAAAATAAAAATCACAAAAAAAAAAGCAAAAATTCAATATTTTTAAAAAAGCTTGGTTTTAAATATTGAATGTTGATAGTAATTCTCCCTGTTTGACACATTTTTTTCCAAATCTTCGTTTTTTTTTTTTGGAATTAAGATAAAATGCCTATTTAAATTCATTATTTTCTTATCAGGGGATTTTATTTTTATTTTGGTTGAAAATTCACCAAAACAAAATAAAATTTTGCTTAAAAAAGATATTATTGCCAAAAAAATTTTTTTTGAAAAGAAGTCAATTGGTAGGAATTATATTTTTATTTCTGTTTAAAAAAATGAAAAGAATTTATATTTGAAAAAATCTTGGTGGAGATTTGGGAAAATGGTGATTGTAAATAAATACTCTTGAATTTTTTGTTGACAATTTGATTTTTTACTAATTATACCTGGAATTTAACAATAAGCATAGTACTAACTGTTTAAACAATCCCTAACATGGAAGAAGTTAATACCAACACAATATATTATTGGCATGTTAGTCAGAATTTAATCCTGCTTTAAGGCGTTTATATTAAATAGAAGATAAAAGGTTGTAGTTATTTCTCTATTTTACTCACCAAAACAAAAAAATACCTTTGATTAGTTTCCATAGACTCTAATTTACAATTCAAGAAAAAAAATCAAAATAAATAATAAAAAATAAAATAAATTTTGTGACAAAATAACTGAAACCCAAAAAAAAGTATTTCAACAATAATTATAATTTGTATTTTTTTTTTGAATAAAGATACAATTATGAAATATAAGTATTTTAATAAATTTTGATTATTTTGACAATTTTTCCATGATTTACTTTCAAAAAAAAAACAATAAATTTGATAAAAGTTAACAATTTACATATTTCTTGATATAAAAGACCATCAATAAATTTGTAACACTCAAAATCAAAAATAGATAAAAAAATCCAATTTATTATATTTTTCCAAACATAAAATAAAACCACTTTTAAGTAAGCTATTGTTAATATTTGTTATACCTACCCCCTTATAATATATATATATATATATAAAAGAAAACTATAATAATAATACAAGTATTCAAAATAACCATTGTGAAAAAAATTTAGGTCATTAAAAAAAATTGGGTCAGTCAAAAATTTGTTTTCGTTTTTTAAATAATAAATATTAGCAAAATGGTTATTGATCAAAGTAAAATTTTATGAACAAATCTTACATTTAATAAAAACCAAAGTCACTATCAATAATAATTTTCAAATGCAATATTATCTTGTTGTATTTTGAGCTTTTAGAATTACTATGGAACTCTAAAAAAAAAAAATTATTTTTAATTGTAAACTTTACTAAAAATGTTGATTTTTTTTTATTAGATTACATTCCAAGATCAAGTTAATCATTGTTTGGGAAAACCAAAAATTAATAACCATTTTAAATTAAAGTTTGTGTATGGGGATTTTAAGAATTTAAATGGTTTCTGAAATCTTGATATTTCGGTATTTTGAAGTTTTGATTGTAAACATTAGTGGAAAACAATCTCTTTCAAAAAAACAGCCTTTTTGGAAGATTTTATTATTCAATTTGATTTAAAAGTTTATTTAAGATTAACAGTGATAGATTTGCGTTCATTAACAATGATAAATATCTTATTGAATTAATAGATTTTAATATTTCCTATTAAATATTTCTCTTATTTTTAGTAAAGTTTACAATTAAAAGTAAAATTTTGTTTTTTAGAGTTCCATAGTAATTCTAAAAGCTCAAAATACAACAAGATAATATTTCATTTGAAAATTATTATTGATAGTGACTTTGGTTTTTATTAAATGTAAGATTTGTTCATAAAATTTTACTTTGATCAAAAACCATTTTGATAATATTTATTATTTAAAAAACGAAAACAAATTTTTGACTGACCCAATTTTTTTTAATGACCCAAATTTTTTTCACAATGGTAATGAAAAAAGCCGAAAATCATTCTAGAACTAAATTTAATAATATTTCATTAACAATTATTAATTGATCTCATGATTAGATACTATCAACTAATTATATGTATTTTTTCTATTTAACAAACTCAAGATTAACTTTATATCAACCTATAAAAAAAAAAATTATTATCCAATGAAACAAATTTACTACTGGAAAAAAGGATATGAACACAAAATAAAAAAGAAAAAAAGTGCTAAAATAGTTTTTAAATCAAAATTATTTCTAAAAAGAAAGAAAAAAAAATATTTTTAATCTCAAAATTGTTTCAAATTTGTTCATAATCATGGACTTTACTTTGTTAGTACAAGTGATTGTTTCTATATGTTTCTTAAATTTGTTAAATGGACATCTTCTTTATACTTTGTAAGACTCAAATTCAATCTGATATCTTCTTCAATAATTTAACTCATAATGTTTTATAAATCCACTTTTGATCAGAGAGGAAAATACAGAGTTCCAGTTGTGTTTCAAAAAACACTACTTGATTTCGAAAAAAATTGCAATTGAAACTACTAATCTGAGAATAATTGTTGAACATATGAAAACATAGTAAAGGCGTTCTATTCTAAAATAGTAACGATTAATACATTTCAATGCCATGATAAAGATTTGAATAAGGTTTTAACGATTCTTTTTGATTGACCAGTGATTATGGGAAAATTATTAAATTTCAAAATTGGTTAATTCTTATTATTTTCAAAATTGTCAATTCCATTGAAATATATTGGCTGCAGGGATTTAAAAAATCCTTTACCGGTAGGTTAATGTAGGTTAGGGTATGCTAGAGTAGGTTTGTATGGTTTAAATGTTTGGAGAGTATGCTTGGAAATTTTGGTAATGATTTTCAAAAAAAGTATAATTAAGAGACCAATTATACTTTTACAACTTGTTTAAAGCTGAAAAAAATTTCAACTTAACTTTGGTGGTTAAAATTGGGTTTCGAACACATTTTTAAAAATATTTAGTATTGATGATATCAAGATTTTAGATTTTCTAAAATTTAAGTAAGAAAATACTACCAATTACAAATTAATCTATTTGCTTTTTCCTCCCACAATTAGAAAAAACCATTAAAAACTTTCATACCAATGATAATAATTAAGAAACTCTTCAAAAATATGAAAAATTTCAATTTGACCAATATTGTTATTTGACCAAATTTGAAGTTTAATAATATTCCCTTGATTATGTTAATCTAAAATAATTCTTGGTGATATAATAATACCCAACATCAAAATTACAAAGCTGTGAATAAACCAAAAATTAAATATGTTCTTTGTAAAAGAAAAAAAAAAAAAATCTATTCTTCAAAATGTTCAAATAATTATTTAAAAATTTTTTCTCATATTAAATAATTATTTAGATATTTCGAAATCATTAATAAAAAAATATTTTAATATATATTAAGTATTTATTTGTAAAAATTAAAATCTATAATTTAAAAAAAATAAAAACATTTAAAAAAGAAAAAAAAAATAATTATGAGTAATTATTCAAGAAAAGAAATCTCGAGGTAAAAAAAAAAGAAGAAAGAAAAACAAAACAAAAAATTATTTTTCTTCAATATCGCTTATTTCAGAAATTGAAGTTTCCCATTCATTTCCAATAAAATTATTTACTTCTACATCATTTCCGCCTTGTAGCAATTTTTCATCTAATACACCGATTTTTATAACCTTTTCTTTTGTTTTTGAAAAGACATTAGTTTCATTGAGTCTTGTATTCTGTTCTTTTTTCTGTCTATTTTCTTGAATTTTTTTTAATTTAGAAATTTCGCTTTTTTGTGTCTTTTTATGTTTTTTAATTAATTCAAGTTCGGAATTCGACATACAAATGGCTTTTAATTGAGACACCCACTGATTTCTTTGTAATTTACTAGCAACTTGAAATTGAAAAATCTCTTTTTTATTTGTTTCGTTTTGTTGATCAGTAATAATTGGATTAATAATTTCAAAAATAAAGATTTTATTTATGTTGTTGATATTATTATTATTATTATTATTATTATTATGTTTATTTCCATTTTCATTTCCATTTCCATTTCCATTTTCATTTTTATTCTCTTTATTATTGTTCTTTTTTTGATTTTTTTGATTAATATTGTTATTGTTATTCCTGGAAGTTCTATTTACATTGTTTCGTAATTGAGGAATAGCAATTTTCGTTAACCCTTTAATTAATTTAATTGATCTTGGGTTTTTCTTTAAAGCGCTTTTTTCGGCATTTTTATAATAAATTAATCTATTACTCCGCAAAATAAAATATCTTTTTTTCCACGCTTTAAATCTCCCAATAGATTTTTTAAACATGTATCCTCTTTGAGTAGGAAATAAAAATGAATCATAATGTTGATAAAATTGATTTGATTTTTTTTTAATTTGGTTTTCAAAATAAATATTCTTTTGGTTAATACTTAAAATAGTTTCTTCAACAAAAGAAATAAACATTTGAGTATTTAGAAAATTTTTTAAAAAAATTGTGGTATGCTCGGGAGTCATTTTTAAAAACTTTTCACTCTCAAAGATCTCTTGTGAATTTTGGTATTCTTCATTAGATGTAATAATAAAATTATGATAAGAATGGAACCAATCAACGAAAATTGAAATAAACCCTTTCCGTAATCCAATAATTCTAATTGTTTTTTTCCTGTGTTTTTGTTTTTTCTTTTTCTTTTTCTTTTTCTTTTTCTTTTTCTTGTTCTTGCTATTGTTCTTGTTCTTGTTCTTATTTTTTTTCTTCCCCCCTTTCTGTTTCTTGTTCTTTTTCTCCTGATTTTTTTTTTCTTTATTTCCTTTTTCGTTTTCTTTGTTCCCTTCCTCATGTTTCTCATTTTGCTTATTTTCAATTCTAACCGTATTTTTACCCCCAACAAAATATTCATTCTCTTTGTTACTCTTTTGTTCATTTACAATTTCCTTGTTCTCTCCTTTATTTGTTTGACTTTTTTTACTTTGATTTTCTTTTTCTTTTAGATTTTCTTTTTCTTTTAAATTTTCATTCTCCTTTATTTGATTTCCCTTTTCTTTATCAGTTTCATTTTCTATTCCTTTTTCATCATCATATTCATTCCCTTTGTTGCTATTTTCTTCATTTACAATTTCCTTGTTCTCATCTTTATTTGCTTGACTTTTTTTACTTTGATTTTCTTTTTCTTTTAGATTTTCTTTTTCTTTTAAAATTTCATTATCATTTTCATTTTCATTTTCATTTTCATTTTCATTTTCATTTTGTTCCCCTTTTTTGTCTTTTCCATTTTCTGAAAGATTAGACGAAACTATTTGTGATTTTGGCTTTGAAACTATTGAATCATCTGATTCTTCAAAATTTTCAGAATTACTTTCATTTCTTAAATCAGATAAAAATACTAATGGGCTATGTAAACTTTCAATTGAGTCACTAAATGTATTTTTGGAATCTAAAAATGTTTTATTTTTTAAAAATATTTTACTGCTGTCACTGCTGTCGCTATTGTCACTATACGATTTTTTATTGCCAATTTCAATTGTTTCTGAATTATTTTCTAAATTCAAGAATTGTGAAGATAATTGAGAAGATTCGCTTCCAGAAGACATATTTGTTTCAAATTCATTATTTGAAATCTTTTTATTGAAAGATAATGATTTTGATAAAGTTGGAATCCTTTTCTTTTCCTTTTTTCTCTTTTTTTGTGGAGAAAAATATTTAAATTTAATTTTTTCTTTTAATGAAGTATTATTTGAGATGTAATTTTTTTTTTTTTTTTTTTTTGTTAAAGATTTATTGGCTGATGATCGGCCCATCAATTTCTTCGGATCGGCCAGACTAAAACGCTTTTTTAGATTATTTTTATTTTTATTTTTTTTTTTTGATGAAAATGAATTTATATTAATAAAATTTCGATACCTTTTAGGTGTTAATTTTATTTTTGTATTTCCAAATTTTGTTAAAGATCTTTTTTCTTTAATCCCATTTTTATTATTGAAGCCACCTTTCCCCTTTTCAAGGCTTTTTTCTTCATTATCATCATCATCATTCACATCGTCTTCATTGCCATAATCGTCATCAGAAGAAGAAGCTGAAGAATAGCGATATGTCGGTTCATATCCGGTTTCTTGTTTAATCATTTTAATTTTTGAAAGGCCTGAGATTGGTGAAATTCTTAAAGCTTTTTGTGGTCCTTCATACAAATTTGCATTTTTTTTAATAATTTTTAATAGTTGCTTTATGGTTCTTTTTGGAAGTGATTTTAATGGTATTTGAGAAGCAATGTGATCGGTATCTAAATCAATAATTATCACCTTTTTTGAAAATTTTAATGTTATTGTTAAAAAAAAAAAAATATTTTATATTCAAGAAATTTTATAATAAACATTAATAAATTAAATGTTGGTTAGTTGATTTTAATTTTATGAGAAAATTTTTAAGGTTATATTAATAAATCAAATAAACAAATGTTAAAAGTCTGTTTTATTTTGTATTTCAGAATTGAAAATTTGTAATTTGAAAAAGAGATGACATATTTTATTTTTATTCACTTTATCGAAATTTAATTTTGTATTTTTTATACTTTTTACCTTTTCCAAATTTATCTTTTTCAGTGGGTCAACCTCGATTTTTTTGTCAATTCTTTAATAATGATACAATTTTGATAAAATTCTATATTTGGTTTTATTTATTCCAAATACTACTAGAATTATAAGAAGAAAAATGCCAGATCTATCAGTTCTTCAAAATATTAAATAAAGGGGATTTATTGTAAAAATAATCCCATTCTACAATCCAAAAAAAAATCCAATAATAAGTATTCTTAAAGATCTGGAAAATATTCTTTTTTAAATACTAATTCAATTTTATCTTGGTAGAATTCATTTTGAGTATTTTATTTGACTCTATTTCAATTTTTAAATTTATTTGTCAAATTAAAAACTTTTTAAAAATCAAAAGTAATTTTTTGGCAAATAAAAAAATCAAAAGAAACGAAATTTTCACAGAGAGACAATAAAAACTAATCTCGAAAACTCACACCCAACAACAACTATAACAACACACCTCTTTAAATATTGCTTTAGCTTTTAAATATTTCCAAGATAAGAGGAATTATTACCTAATGAAGAAACACTAAAAAATGAAAATTGCAGAACAACATTTTGACTTTTAAAAAAACTTTCTATACTTTAATGATCAGTACTTTAAAGAGAAGAAACTCACACAACCATTTTTTTCTTTATAAAAATAACAAATTAATTTCAAATAGAGGAAAAATAAACTGAAAATTTTTAATCGAGGTCGTTTCAGTTGTTTGGGTTCCTTAGGTTCCTTTGGTTCCTCCTCTTTTTGTTTTTTTAGGTGTTTGGAAGAGGTTAAAAGGAATAAAAAATCATTATATGAATTGGTTGACTTGGCCGTGACTAACCTAAACCAAACTTGTTCATGGATCAGATCTTAAACGAATCGAATTGAACTTATGCAAATGAAGAGAACTGAATCCAACGAATGTGATCTGAAACCAAACTAAAGTGAACTGAATTGAACTTTCCTTACAATCTGTCAAGTCGTCACTTTTACTGGTTTTTTGCTGTCTAGTCGGTATCTTGTACTGGGATTTTGCGAAAACTAGATTTGGGAAACTTGCAATAAAAAAAAAAATAAAAAAAAAAAAGCAAATCAAATAAAAATAAAAAAAGGAAAGTAACTTTTGTAAAAAACTCAGAGCTCTATAGATTTAACCTAAAAATCTATATATTTCTAAATTAAAACTTAATAAAGTAACCTATTTCATTTGATCGATACTTGTTCAAATATTGAGATCCTCTTTATTAAAAAAAATTATGGTGGCGATCCAAAAAAATTCGATATAATAGGGAAGAACCGCCAACCCATTCAACACTTTGTATACAAAAAAAACTTTCCAATCAAGTTTTTACTTTTTTTCTATTCTTTTGATCAAAACTCTCTTTCTATTTCTTGCTTTTCTTTCTCTTTTTCTTGTCTTTGTTTAGAAATAATTTTTTTTCTTTTCATTTTTTAAAGAAAAGATATCCTATGAGTTATAATCTTGCCTAAATTATAGCTAGAATAACCAACTTAAAATCCAATTTTAGAGTTTCAGGAAGTGCCGTAGAGTGCAATAGAGTGCCGTCAAGTGCCTAGCTTTTTTTTAATTTTAGAAATTAAAAGAAAATTAAATAAAATCTAATTGCAAACAGGGGGTAATTTTGTTGAATCGCATCTCTTCAATAATAATAAAAAAAAAAAAAAACTGAAACTCGTTTTAGATGAAAATCCTGTATTTTCAAAAAATATATTCTTAATCTTCTGATTTTATTTCGAAAAGATTTTGTAATTATTCATTGCTTCGAGAAAATGTGTGTTTTTTTGTTTAAAATATGTTTTCTGGGGATAAAAAATATCTTTTGTAAACTGGTTTGTGTATGACCTGTTCAAATTAAAAAATGAATTATTAAAATTGATCGAGTCAAATTATGAATCAAAATAATTTGTACATGGACACAGGAAAATGGTTTATATCAATTCCTTATAATTACTGAACTTATTTGTTGGATTTTTTTCTAAGTTTTAGTTTTGAAATAATATTTTTTTTTTTTTGGAAAATTCTCAAATGAGTTATTTTCAATTGAATTCAAATTCATTTTTAGATAGTTCAGGTATAGTAACGTAAAAAAAATCTGACATGACAATAATCCAGGACACGCTTTTTAATAATTAATCTTAGGAAAATTGATGTGCAATTTCTTTTATTTGAAATCAAATCCTTTTTAAATTATAACCTACCAATTTTTTTATGAACTCAGTAATAAACCGATTCCTAAAGTTCATTAAAGTGGGGTATCTCTAGAATACCTCATTTTTTGTTTGATGGCATATACAGATCAACTTTTTGTGAAAAACAATCTAATTTTATCGAGGTTTGCAAGAGTTTGGAAAATGATAATTTTTATTCTTGTTTTTTGATTGATTATTTGTGTTTTGAAACAAGTTTAATTTAATTAATCATCATTCTAATAAGTGAAGAGTTATAATTTTAAAAATTTGATTTTAAATAAAAGAAATTATTCAGCAATTACACAACAATTTCCGTAATATTATAATTAAAAAATCTTGTCAATGGATTATTTTCATGCACGGTATTTGATTCAATATTATAATTGAATTTTTGACCTGTATTTTTTTGGAACTCTTTTAATAATAGATGTAAAAATTTTTTAACAAACTTTTTCTTGTCTTTATTTTTTATTTTTCTTTTCTTATTTTTTCTTTCAAATAATACATGATTCGGTTCTCAATGACATATAACGTTCTTGTTAATAATAATAATAAAATAATATTATTTATTAATCCAAAGAAGAACAATACATATTTAAGTTGAAATTTTTTTAAATTAAAAAAATGTTCAATCATTGAGTAAATTGAGATATAATCAAAAACAGTCGAGTTTTTTTTTTTTTTCATAAAATACTCTTTTTGAGAATATTTCAATTGACTCCAATAAATTATTTTACAATTAGTATTAAAAATTAAATTAAAATTATTCATTTTTTATGGGAAAATAAAAAAAAAATAAAGGATTCTGTGCTATTTTGGGTGTTACAAAGAAAGATTGTGAAATAAACAATTCAAATTAAAAAAAAATCCATCACATTATTTCTAGTATTGAATTATCAATAGGATCCAAAGAAAAAAAATAAATTGAAATTTCTTACATCGTTTGGTGCGTAGGCTTCAAGAAATAATGAAGAATAACATCCACATATATATGGAACGGGTGATTGGAAGATTTCTTTGAAAGAAACTGGGAGAATGGGAATAAATGGATAGGTCCATTTAAAAGGGTATATTAAAGAATTTAAAGCTAAAATACAACTTGTGATTTTTTGTAAAGTTTGTGAAATAAAGACAAGTTTTCTTTCGTTTAATATTGCATTCCAGACAATAATAACATTCCTAGGTGATAAACACTGAAACAATACCTGGTAACAAATCTATTTTAATTATTTTAGATTAGATAACAAAAGATTTAAAAATAAAGATATATATTTGATAGAAAATAATATTAGATTGAATTTTTATTCTTTCAGTTTGAGAAAATGTAAATGATTTGATAATTTATCAAAATTTGTTTATTTCTTATTGGTGCATATTTTTGTTGGTGTTTAATTGTGTGTTATGTTAAAAGTACATGAGACATTTAAAATTAAAATAATTGTTTTTTTTTAAGTATTTTTATTCTTTATTGTATAAAAGATTTAACTCTTATATTAATTTAATTAAAATAGGCTATAATAATAATTTTATTGTGAATATCATTTTATTTAAAAGATATTTTAATCTATTAGGTTTTTTTTTTCTTCTTCAAATTTTTCCAAATATTTTGTTTTAATTATCGTTTGGAAATTAAACTTTTTCTTGATATATATTATCAATGTGTAATTTTAGTGTAAAACAATATTATTTTTTTTTTTTTTTTTTTTTTTTTTCTCAAGAGGATGTATTTAATTTCGTGATTTGATAATCTTCTGAATCATATAAACCCACAATCAAATAATCATTTTTTTAAAAACAAAGAATTATTAAAAAATGCTTATTTTTATTGTTCTCGAAGTGTCATTTTAAATATTCATTCTTTAGTTTCTTTTTTTTTTATTTTTAGAATTTTAAAATTCTTCATGAAATTCATTTTATTCTGATTTTTGAATACTTAGAATGTTAAACTTATTGAGTTTTAATTTAATAATAATTTTATCTTCATTTTTATTGAAATTCCAATTTTTGAATATTTTTCATTTGTTTTCACTTTTGATGTTCTAATATTAATTTAAATGTTTTAGGATCTTAACACACACTTGTAAAAATCTTTGCCAAAATTTGGGAACATCATCTTTTTAATTGTAGAAAATTTCTTCCTTAATATTTCATCTTAAGAGGGGATAAGATTAAAAATAGATTGTAGACTTTTGATCGGTTAATATTTAAATTAATATCTTTTGTGAATTGAAAAAATGTTAATAATTATAAAAATATTAAGGATAAAAAAAGGGTGGAAGGTGGAATAAATTTGAAATGAGAAATCATATTTTCATTTTTATTTATGTTATAAACAAAAACGAAAAAATTGGATTTTATTTTGAAAGTTTGTGTTCTATTAAAACTTTTAGTTATGTTTTATTGATTTTTAAGTAATAATTTTTATAAATTATGAGGCAGCTTTTTGAAACCTGCAAATAAAAGCTAAGCGGAAAATCCGCGAAAATGACAATTATTTCTCATCATGGTTGTTTGGTTACCTTCTAAGATTTAAAACATATGTTTATTTCATTGTGAAACAACATTGTATATTCTAAATTATTTGTCACCTGGCCAATTTCAGAAAAAATACAATATCCATTTTAGGCGTTTTTTGCCAAAAAATCATTTTCAAATTGCGAAAAATTGCGAACAATGATTACATTCTGTTGACATACTCGAAATGTTAACATTGTGTTGGTATTGTGTGGACTTTTTAATTAATGTGTTTAGGGTAAATTGTGTTCGGTTAAGGTATGTATGGTTAGGCGGTTAGAGTATGTTAGGGTATAGATATGGGTGGGTTTATTAGGGTATGTATGTGTTATTTTAGGTAGGTAAGTGGGGGGTAAGTTAGCTTGGGTTCATGTTAAGATGTGTAGGTTAGAATTGGCAGTAGTAACATTCTTCAAATGTCAACATTTCCATCTTGATTTATTAACATCTCAAAAATGTAAACACCAAAAAATAACATGTTAACATTCGCAAAAGTTTAAATATTCGCAAAATTTTCGAAGAATGTCAATATAAATGTCAACTCTAATGTCAACATAATGTTAACATTTCGCAGTTTTTCGCAAATTTGAAAATGATTTTTTGGCAAAAAACGCCTAAAATGGATATTGTATTTTTTTTTGAAATCGGTCAGGCGACAAATAATTTAGAATATACAATGTTGTTTCACAATGAAATAAACATATGTTTTCAATCTTAGAAGGTCACCAAACAACCATGATTAGAAATAATTGTCATTTTCGCAGATTTTCGTTTCGCTTTTATTTGCAGGTTTTATATATTCACAATTATGATTCATTTTTCTTTTTTTTTTAAAAATTGATTTGCTTTTTGAAAAATATTTTGGAAATAAATTGGTAAATATGTGAACAATATTTTGGATCTAAGCATTATTGTTTTATTTTACTTAGTTTAGCATGTTTCATCAAATTATAAACAATTACATCTCAATTTTTTTTTAAATTAAAATGTATTAATTGGTTTTGAATTTTTTAAAGGAATGGAAAAGTAAAGATTAATTAAAAAAATATATATAAACGGATATAAGATATGATAAAATATAAATATTTTTCTAATCTATTATTTATCTAAACTTAAGAGAATTACTATTTGATTTGATTTGTCATTTTCAACGTGTACTCATTATAATGAAAAATAGTTTATATATAAGTATCACAGGTATGACGATTTTTTTGATTTCATTAAACGGGTTTTGCACAAGTGAGAGACTCGTAAAATTCGTTTGTCTGTATATATATAATCAAAACACCAGAAAATTAGGTAAGTTGATCTAATTTGGAATTAGTAAAAAACTTAAATTTTGACCACTTTTCTTCCCCAACTAGTAAATTATTAAAAAAAAATCAATTCGTTTTCTCCGTGTTTAAAGAGTTTATAATTTTTAAGAGATTTAAACGGAAAACCTACTTTGTATTGTTTTGGTGTTTTCAAAATAGAAAATCAAACTATTTTCATGGGTTTAAATACAAAATTTCCCACTTAAATGAGAAATCGCGAATCCCCATTGTTTTCCAAGGCTTTTAAGCTAATTACGCCCTACCCATATATAATTGTTTTTTTTTTGTTGTTGTTTTTTAGTTTTTTCGTTTGCATTTTTTCACATCCCAGAAACGAAAAGTATGATTTCAAAAGAATTCTAGAACTTTTTCAAAAAATAAAAAAATAAAACAACGAATGAAACGAAAAAACATGTAAAAAATTCGAAAAAACGCGATTTTATAAGCCTTTCGTGATTTTAAAATGAAAAAATGTACTGCCTGTGGTGTATTTATGTATCTATATATATATATGTGTGTGTGTGTGTGTGTGTGTGTGTGTGTGTGTGTGTGTGTGTGTGTCTTGGAACACGATTTCTGGACTATTTTTATTTTTTCCCTTTGATTTTTTTGAAGAAATAAGTCTACCCTCTGACTTGAAACGAAATTATTTAAGTATTTCAATCCGAATAATTTGAAAAAATTAACTTTTTGTTTGAAAAATTTTTAAGGAGTAAAAAAATCCTTGCTTTTTTTCCATAGCATTAACATATAAAATCATTCATATTTGATTTTATTTTCCGAAATAAGTTTTTTTTCTTATTTCTTCTGAATTTTAAAAGTAATTTCAGCAAGTATTTATATTTTCACCAATTTTCGAAAATTTTAATTATGAAAACCTTATGGTAAAATGATTTTTGAATACCATATGATATTGAAACTTTGAAATTTAAATAAAATTCGCTACTATGTTTTTGAAAAGAATTGCAAACCCAGAATTGTAATTCAGAGTTGAATCTTTAATTTTTCAATTTTTTAAACATTTTTTTGATTAAATTTTTGGTTTTATTAAATTTGGTTTTGGATCTAGAAATATGTTTAAAGTAATGAGTAAAATCAATCAAGAACAAACCAATAAAATAGACTCGAAAAGGTCTGTATTTTAAACAAATCTTTTCTTTTTTACGAACCAAGCAAGAAAGATCACCTTTCCAAATAAATTTGTTGAAACCAAGTATGAAAAAAAAAAAATTCAACCAAAGTTTATTTTGGACAATTTGTTTTGTTCTTTGTCTTGTGAATACTGTATGAGTTTAAACAAGGGGTTTGTCTTGAATCTGTTTCCTAATTTTTTTTTAACATTTTAACTGAAACACATTTTTTCTAGTTTTGCTTTCAAAATTTCTTTTTTTCAAATATTATTATCAAACAAAGTCAAAATAAAGAATAATATTTCAAAAATTAAAATAAAAAAAAATGAATTCTCGGAATCAAAAAACAGTTACAAAAGATTCAACTCAAAGAAAAAGAAAATATGGTTCAAAAAAAAGGGAAGTAAAAATTCAGAATTATTTTGATTTTTGAAAAGAGTGGAAAATAAATAATTTGAAGATCAAACATCTTCATCCAATAAATCTATATTTTTGAAAAGGAGTAATTTAAAAAATTTCCAACTTTCTCATCCCAACCAAGAATTAGATGAATCTAAATAATTGATTCATTAAAAATTCAGCTAACGACTGTTAATTTTGAAATTTTTATATTCCAATTCACAAATCAGTTGTAGAATTATTGTGAAAACTTGAAAAATATTCACACTTTTAGTTTGTTTCAAACATCAAATTAAAACACGGAAAGTGGTTCAAGAAGCTTTGTTTCCAACAATTTAATCGTTTTAATTCTTTGATAAATTCTTTACACTTTTTTGTGCATTATCTTTCAAAAAGTAATGTTTTGTTATGTGGAGGATACAAAACAATATAGACCTTGATTTTCAGCAAGTTTGTTGTCTCATGAAAATCACAAAAAGTTTATTTTTTGTATTATTTTTTGAAATTTTGGTTTTAAAATTTCATTTTGAATTGTAACAAAAAATTCAAAAAAATCTGCAATTGCTGTGATCTGTTCTCTTCGTTCAATGGTTTGCTTCCAAAGCATTAATGAAAAATTAAGGAATCTAATTTAAGTGTATTATTTTTGTCCAAAGTTGTTAGGTGAAACAAAAAAAGGCAAAAAAAAAAATTTAACAGAGTAAGAACGATCACGAACAACACACCAAATGATCTGTTTTTCTGATGAGATTCTCACTTATTTGAAAAATTTTTTTTATGGATATTTTCCGTTAGATTGTAAATGGTGGATCTTGTTTTTGGATCTAAATACCCCTTATGGCTACTTTGTATCCATTTGTAAGAATAATTGGAAAAACCAAAAAAAATAAAATATAAAAAAAAAGAAACAAAACAAAAGAAAACCAAAAATTTGTTACATCTTCAAGCTGGATCAATTTTTTTTTCCTTTGCTTTGGAAAGCAAATTTCTTTGTTTTGAGAAAGAGAAATTGAGGTAATTTCGTTTGAAAATTCAACTTTGGATAAAAGATCTGCCAAATGCTTTGCTGTCGAAACATTGAATGCAAAATATTCGGTTGATTTGATAAATGTCTGTAAAATTATTTGAAAAGTTTGGTGGTGTGGAAGTTTTGTAATAATTGCTAGGGTTCTCGAACAATGTAGATATGGTGGCACCCCTTCGTCTCTTCCTTTTGTTGAGTTTGGTTTATTGTTTATTGTTTATTTCAATTTGGGAGGAAGAAAAATAAAAATCGATTAAATTTTGGAAATTGTGTTTATTATTTTGCAAATGAGAGTTGGTTTTAAAGCCAAAAAATGGGCTGAAAAAAAATAACAGATTGAAAGAAAGAAAGAACGAGAGAACGAAAGAAGGAAGGAAGGAAAGAACGAAAGAACGAAGAAGGGAAGGAACGAAGAAAGGAAGGAAGGATTGAAAAAAAGAAAGGAAGCAAGAAAGAAAAATCAAACCTTGTTCTTTAAATAACTCTCTTAAAGCATCATACTTTTGTTTTGTAAATTTTGGAAAAGATGTAAATGCAAAGCCATAGAGTTTGTCGCCTTTCAGATCTGTCAGAACAAACTCATGGAAAAAGGGCTTTTTTGGGGATGAGTATAAGCGCAGTCCTTTTTCTGGCTGCAAAAATCTTTCAAGATACGGTGGTGGCGCTATTTCCGGCACAACCGCAAGCAGGCTTGGAACAAACAAAATCTCCATTGCATATGTAATCTCTTCAGAGTCATTGACGTCAATGGCCTTCAGTTCATTTCCAATCCCAGAGACAACAACAAACTCAAAAATTTTGTTGTTTGTCATAAAATGCAAAAAAAATCGTTTTTTATCAAAAAAGTTTGAAAAATGATTTTGCAATCTTCCAAATACAACTTTTTACTTGTGGAAGATAAGTGAACTGTTATTTTGATCACCAAAAGTGTTCTGTATAACAAACAGGAATGTTTTTTGTATTTTGGATTTATTTGCTAATTATTGGATTAAGAGTTTGAAATATAAAGAACGATAAAATGCTTCAAATTCAACAATATTTAATGATTATAGAATTTTGTAATGAGTGATCATAGAATTGTTTCTAGTATTAAAATTCTCTTGGTTTGATTGTGAAGGAATTCAGAATTCCATTCAATATAATTTTTTATTTGTAAAAAAAATTTGTATTGAAAATAATTCATTTTACTTCACAAATTCTAATTTAAAGAATGACTGAGTTCAGTAACATACAATTAATTCACATTTTTACAGACTATTATTTTTAAAGTTTGATCACTGTTCTTATTACATGAGTTTTAACCAAATAGGTAACTTCAATTTTTCAATTGTCTATCAACCAAAAAACTGAATGTGGAAATTTAATTCACCGTTTTTGAAGTTAGTTTCATTGTTATTCATTAACCAGCTTCTCTGATCTGTTTTCAACTGTTTGCTCTTAAATTGTTTTGATAAAGTCTTGAAGAAAGATGTGGTGTAAATTCTACAAATAATTTAGATTTTTCTGTATAAAAGTAAAAGATCTGTTGTATTTTTCTTTTTAGTTTCCATGTGTAAAGTGAAACACTGAATTATTATTTGTTTCAAACAATTTTTTTGATTTTTTCTATCTTTTGAATATTCAAATTTTTTTCGTTCTAAATAAAAATTATTTTGGCAAAATATTTTTTAAGGAGAAGTAAAACCAAAATCCTTAATTTTATTTTTTCTTATTAACAATTTTGAAAAAAGTTTGGGTTATTAAAAAAAATTGGGTCAGTAAAAAGTTTTTTTTCGATTTTTAAATAGTGAATATTGGTAAAATGATTTTTGATCAAATTATCATATTATGAACAAATCTTACATTCAAGAAAAACAAAAGTAACAATCAATTATAATTTTCAAGAATAATGTTATTTCATTGCATTTTGACCCTTGTGAATTGATTTGGAACCCTAAAAATACAAAAATTTAATTTTAATTGCATATTTCACTAACATGAAAAAATAAAATTGAAAATTTCAAGTTAAACAAACTACAACTTTCATTAACCTTTCTTCATTAATAATAAAGTTTTACCAAAATATCATCAAAATTTCAGAACTTTACATTCATGAAACTATATATATTTATTGTTGTGAGTATAACCACCTTTTTTAAAAATTTAAGAGTCAATAAAAAAGGTATTTTTCAGGTTAAAAAATTTCAAAGAAACTAAAGTAAGAATTATTGATTAATTCAACTTGGAGATATTTATTTTGATATATAATAACAAATAGTTTTGAAAATGTTGTACTCATCTAATAAAACTGAAATAGGGGGGGGGGGGGGTTCCTTATGATAATTATTGCTGTGTCTTAGGATTTCCAGGGTTCAAAATGATAGAGTAAAATCAACATTTTACTCCATTCTTTTAAGTTTAGAAACCCTAACCGCTTTTGTTTTACTCTTTGGAATAAGTAAAAAATTTAAATAAATTTTCTGTTTAATTCATAAATTAAAAAAAAAAACGAAAGTGCCAGTCAAGTGCCGTAGAGTGCCTAGCTTTTTCAGAATTCAAAAGAAAAATTTTGAAAATTTCGAGTTATTTCTTATATTAAAAAAAACCTAATCGTGGTTTTCCCGAGGTTTTCTGTTTTATCTGTTAAGTGTTCTATGTTTTTTTTTTGAAGTTTTCTATTTTATTTAGAAAACTCAAAAAACCTTACGAAAATCTATTTATTTTACAAATAAACAGAAAACTCAAGAAAAGATAACGACTGTTTTCCAGAATTCAAAATAATAGAGAAAAATCCTTTATTTTACTCAATTCTTTCAAATTCTTAAAAATGATAATGGTGTTTTGTTTTTTTTTTTTTTACCTTTTGAAATAAACCGAAAATTTCAAAAATTTTCTGTTCATTTCATAAGTTAAAAAACACTTAACCGGAAAATTAAAAAAATAATATTTTTTTCAATTTATATCAATAAAAAAATCTTTAATAGTTAAAAAAATTGGTAATCCATTTAAAATATTTTCATTAAAATTCAAATTCTTTGAAAATATATGATTCTAACCTCTTAAATGTGAAAAAATATTCAAATTTTTTACTATTAAATTTGAAATAAATCTTATTACAAACTGGAAAATAGGATATTACAACTTTAATTGTAAAATATCTAAAAAAATATTATTTTATACAAGATATTTTATTAATAAAGCGTGTTTATTATAAGTGAGGTTATCAAAAAGTTTAATAAAAATGCAAATTTTTAATATTTTTTTTTTCGAATAATTTTGTCAAAATCATTTTGACGAAAAATATTCATTTTTTTTTTTATTAGATTACATTACAAGATCAAATAATTGATTGTTTACGAAAACCAAAAATTAATAATTGTTTTAAATTAAAGTTTTTTTTGGGGATTTAAAAACAAAATATCTTTTTTTACTCAAAAATATAATTTTTTTTTTAAGATTCTTGTTATTATTTTATAAATAAATTTCTAAATACCCCAATTTTTCAAAATCAATTGTTAAGATATTCTTCAAAATTTTTTATATTTATCTTTCTCTTTAATATTATAAGATTTTGAAAATAATTAATAAATCAGAAAATTTAAACATGATTATATTTAAATAAGTTCTTAAAACTGTTATTCTTAAGTTATTTGTGGATAAGTATATTTGCTTTTTTTTTTAATATAAATGGGATTATTCTTATTTCTCATTTGGGAATTATTCATAGATTGATTTAAATTATATTTCATAGAAGTAAGTAATATATATATATGGTCAGTTCCACTTTTAAGGTACAAACTTTCAAAGAAATTTAAGGCACAATAAAAATTTCAAATTAAGGCACAATATTCATATTCTAGTAAAACAAATTGTAAAAAAAAATATTACAAATTTTGTGCCTTAATTTGAGATTTTTTTGTACCTTAAATTTCGTTGAAAGTTTGTCCCTTAAAAGTGGAACTGACTATATATATATATATATATATATATATATATTGCTCCCTTTTGTAAAAGTATTGAAAAGTAATTCGATAGATATCAAATCAAAACAATTTAAAATAGGTACTAAATAGAAAAAAAAATATTTTTTTTTTTTTTTTTTTTAATTCAATTTAATTATTGAATAAATAATTAAAGTAATTTTTATAATATTTTATTTTCCATGGTTTATATTTGTATCCAATATCCCAGCATTTTGTGGAACAAACTTTGAATCCAAAAACAATTTCCTGAATTCCAATTTTTAAAGTCATAATTTATTCTATTTTTCTTGAATTGAATATATTATTCCTTTTTTTATCTTATTCTTTTGTATTGGCTAAAAGAAAATGTGGGTAATTGAGTGCATAAAATACTAACCAAAAAAAAATTTTACAAAAAAACTGTAATTTAAACACGTATCAAGGACTTTTCTTTAAATAACAATTTTTTTTTTTTTGCAAAGTTTCATTTTCGAATTACAACGAAAAAATTTTCAACCTACTTAATTTTTTTTGATCTATTAAAAATTCAACTTTAAATGTATAAAATTGAAAAATACAAACAATTATCTATAATTGTAAACTCTTTCAAAAAAAAATTCTGAAGATTGTTATATATTATTTTTTTTAAGAAATACTGAAAAATAAAAAAGTTGAAAAAAATTTTTTAAGTGAGAAAAAATGAAAATCAAGTTGTTCTTTTAATTCTATTATTTAGCTTCTTGTTGGTTTAAATTTCATTTTAAAATCGGTTTTATCATTTCAATAAAGTAATTTTTTTTTTTTTTTTAGTTTTTTGCGAAAAATCTTGTTATCTTAAATATAGCAATCACCCGTGATAAAATTCACCCAAAATCCAACTATTTAAAGTAGTCATTTTATCACAATTACTAGATGGATTTAAAATGTTAAATAGAGATCGTAAAGGTATAAAAGACATATTTATCATGATTAAAAAAAAACTAAGAATATGTTCAAAGAATAATTTGGCATAGCAAAGAATATCTTCCGATTCGAAATTCAAACTTGGTCCAGATAATATATATGATTCTGAGAAGTGTGAAGGGGTTTTTTATTGAGATAAATATTGACATCTAAAGTCCATAAACTAATATTATTTCACCTGTTTCCGCTTACTTCAAAGGTTTTTCTTAATACTCATTTCTAAATTCTCAATTTTTTTATACCTTCATTCTTCTTTTTTTTTCTTTTCTTCTTTTTTCTATCCTTTTTTTTACACTTCTTCATTTTTTTATTACAGTCATTTCCACTTTTAAGACACAAACTTTGAACGAAATTTTGGTCACAAAAAATCTAAAATTAAAGCACATTGTTTTTAATTTCTTTTTACAGCGAATTTTACTCGAATTTGGAATTTGTACCTTAATTTGAGATTGTTTGTGTGCCTCAAATTTCGTTCAAAGTTAGTGTCTTAAAAGTGGAACTTGTTGTAAGACTCTTTATTATTTCCTCTTTATTTTTTTGTAAAAATCTAAATTCAGTTTAATAAAATTCTGATGATTGTATCTATTTACTACTATCCAGTGGTATCTCAAGATCCCTTTGGATAAAAAGATTTAAATTTAAGTCATCATAAACTTCTCTCTAAACCCAGTTAAATTTTTATAACATTTAACACTTTATAATAAAATAAAGAAAACAAAATATTGGTTTTTTTTTTTCTTTTTTAGGGTATGAGTTACCATTGTAAAAAAAAATTGGGTCATTAAAAAAAATTGGGTCACTCAAAAATTCGTTTTCGTTTTTTAAATAATAAATATTAGCAAAATGTTTTTTGATCAAAGTAAAATTTTATGAACAAATCTTACATTTAATAAAAACCAAAGTCGCTATCAATTATAATTTTCAAAGGCAATATTATATTGTTGTATTTTAACCTTTTGGAATTACTGTGGAAGCCTAAAAAACAAAAATTGAATTTTAATTGTCAACTTTACTAAAAATAAGAGAAATATTTAATAGGAAATATTATAATCGATTAATTCAATAAGATATTTATCATTGTTATTAAACGCAAGTTTATCACAGTTAAACTTAAATATCCTTTTAAACCAAATTGAATAATAAAATCTTCCAAAAAAGCTGTTTTTTCAAAAGAGATTGTTTTTCACTAATGTTTACAATCAAAACTTCAAAATACCGAAATATCAAGATTTCAGAAACCATTTAAATTCTTTAAATCCCCATACACAAACTTTAAACAAAAATGGTTATTAATTTTTTGGTCTTCCCAAACAATGACTAACTTGATCTTGGAATGTAATCCAATAAAAAAAATCAACTTTTTTAGTAAAGTTTTCAATTAAAAATAAATTTTTGTTTTTTAGGCTTCCACAGTAATTCCAAAAGGTTAAAATACAACAATATAATATTGCCTTTGAAAATTATAATTGATAGCGACTTTGGTTTTTATTAAATGTAAGATTTGTTCATAAAATTTTACTTTGATCAAAAAACATTTTGCTAATATTTATTATTTAAAAAACGAAAACGAATTTTTGAGTGACCCCAATTTTTTTTAATGACCCAAATTTTTTTCAAAATGGTTATTTCAATTTTTGAAATAGATAAAATTATTAATAATTGTCTAAAAAAAAAAAAACATAATTTTTTGGAATTATTAAAGTAGGTGTCGTTTTTTAATATTTGTAATCAAACGTTAAGCTGATAATCAATATTCTGATTTAAAATGTGAAAAAAAGAGAAAACATGAAAGGGGGGTATAAGAAAAGAATCCCGAAAGTTTAAAATTAAAAGAAAAGAAAAAATATTAAAATTTTCTTTATTGGTTTTGAAATAATAAAAAAATATTTTCTGAATTAGATAAAAGATAATAAATTGGAAGAAAGAAAGACAAAGGAAAAAAAAAAAAAAAACTATAACTAAAACAGTCCCTTTTTTTGAACCAATAAATAAGACTTTGGGATAATAAAATATAAAAAAGAATAATCAAAAAAAAAATTAAAATTTAATTCTTTCCAATTCATCTAACTTGTCGGGATCAACATGTTCCAGAATCCATTTGTGTTTTAAAACTTGATGTAAATTTAATCGCTTTTCGGGGTCTTTTTTTAATAATTTTTTAATTAAATCCTTTGCGCCTTGTGAGACATAGTTTGGGATTCTTAGTTGGGCGTTTTGGATCTTGTTATAAGTCTGCGAAGTGCCGCGAGCCTCGAAGGGTGGTTTGCCAACCAAAAATTCGTAAAGAAGTATCCCGATGGACCAAACGTCTATTGTTTGGCCATAGCCGTCGCCGTCGATCATTTCTGGTGACAAATAGTCCAGGGTACCACAGAAGGTTGTTCGCCTAGCTTCTTCAGCAAGAACGGACCAACCAAAATCTGCAATTTTCAGTTCGCCATTTTTCCCAATCAGGATGTTTTCGGGTTTGATGTCACGATGGATCACATTTTTCGAGTGGCAATAGGATAAGGCCGACGCCAGGGATGCAATGTAGTTGGCGGCAAGTGGTTCTTCAAATCGTTTAACTTTGCATAATTGTTTAAAAAGTTCACCGCCATTGGCATATTCCAAAACTAAATACACACGTACGTTGTCCTGGTAATGCCCGTACATCCTCAGAACGTTTTTGTGCTTTAATTGTGATTGCACCTCAACTTCTCTTTTCAATTGGTGCTCTGCGTCGATTTCTCTGAGTTTGTTCTTGAAAAGTACCTTGAGTGCTACAAATTCTTTGGATTTCTTTTCTTTTGCAAGATACACATTCCCAAATTGGCCCTTGCCAAGAGCTCGGCCCACAATTAGATCGCTTTTTGACCATTGGGTTTTTTGATCCAAAATTGAAAGTGGTGTTTTCCTTGTTATTTTCTTGACAATTTTGTTACAATTCGTCAGAGTATTTTTTTTTATGGATCTTTTATTAAATGGTTTGGCTTGTTTTTTTTTTGTTTTTTCTCTCAAACACTTTTGTTGTTGTCTTCGTCTTTGTTCTTGTTCATAGCCATCACTATCTTCTTCTTCTTCCTCTTCCTCTTCCTCATTTTTTTCACGCTGTTGTTGTTGTTGTTGAATTTGATATTCTTGATCTTTATTATATCTTTGTTTGAATTGTTTTTTGTTAGAGTCTTTGTCTTGTTGGATTTTTTGTAATTTCTGTAATGCGTTCCTTTGAAATACCTTCATAACTAATATCTGCGATTCTCTTCTGGAATTCATTGCCTTTTTTTGGTTATTTGGAAGAATTGATTCCAATTGGTTTGTGGGTAGTTGTTTTTCATTTTCTAGTTTTTTTTCTTCTTGTGCTTGCTCTTCCTCTTGCTCTACCTCTTCCTCTTCCTGTTGTATCAGTTCTTTTTTTGTTTGTCTTTTATCTTTTTTTTTTGTTTCACTTTGATTTTTTTTTTTCATTTGGAGGTTTTTTGTTCTCTTTATTTTTGTTTTTTGTGGTTTCGATTTTACGATTCTTTTTAATTTCTTTGGTTTGTTGAGACGACGAATTCTTGTGTTTGAATTTTTAGATTTGGAAATTTTTGATAATTTTGTAGGGGAGATATTTTTAATAGGGAATTTTCCTTTTTTTGTTGTTAATTTTTTTGGTTGGATCCTTCGTATTTTTTTTTTTTTAATTGGTTGGTTACTGAATTCCTTTGTACCTTTTGTTTGTAGTGTGTTTTGGGGTTTTGTAATTTTTTTTTTATTGATCCCTTTTGTCAATTTTTTTTTCAAAACCCTTTTCTTCAGTATTTTTTTTTTCCTCATTTCCTTGCTTTCTTTTTTGTTTCCATTTTGTTTTTCAAGATTTATATTTTTACTTTTGGAAGTTGAAAAGGTCCATTTTTTAGTTACTGGATCATAAATACGTTTAATTTCAAGTGTCCCGATTTTTTTTTTGTTTTTTTGGTTTTTCTTCCTTAAATTAGTTCCTTTTTTTTGTTTCATTCGATTTATTTTCTTTGGTTTTTTTTTGCCGTTATTAATCCCTATTCGGATTTTTTTTTCTTCTTTGCCTTGTTGGACATTTTCGCCATGTTCTTTTTGCTTAATCTGGGTGGGCTGTTCTTCCCCTTTCTCTTGATTTTGAGTTTGAAATTGATTTTTATTTAATTTGTCAACTTTAATCAAATTGCTCTCCAAATTATTTCTTGTTTTGTAAATTGGAATGTTATTTTGATTTGAATTTTCGATCGGCTTTTCTTCCACTTTTTTTTCTTTGAAATTGAAATTTGATGAACTCATAAAATTAAAAATATTTGTCTTGTCCTCTTTCGGCTTGCTTTGGGTTTTGGGTGATTCTTGATAGGAAATAATCGTATTGGGATCAAGTGACTGTGTTCTCCTTCCAATTTTTTTTTTTTTTTTGGTTTTTTTCATTGAATAATCCTCTTTATTAAACAGATTATTTGGGAGTATGCCATTTGACAAACCAATCGTACTTGCTCGTAAACGGCTTCGTAATCGAACTAAACCAGTAGACACGGAGTTATCGGATCTAATTTTTGGTATAATGTTTTCACTAGCCGTTATTTTTTCCTCACAATTCGAATTTTCGTTTTTATTGTGTATATATTTTTCAGAATCAGATGAAAGTGAATAGTATCTGTTCTTATTCCTCAAAGGATTCCTTGAAGATCTATTGAGTGTTAATTGTTTGGATCAGAAAATATTGTTAAATTATTTGTTTTTTTTTTTTGATTTTGAATAAGAAATTTAAATCGTTGTTTTTGGTTAAGTTGTTTTTTATTTTGAGGTTTTTGGATTGGGTTCTTACTTTTTTGGTTGAAAATAATCAAACTCATCAAAGTCACTTCTTTCTGTTGGTATCATTAATGAAGAAAAATTATCATTCATTTGAATTCAAGATTTTTTTAAGTAAACAAAAGGAGACTGAAAAATATAAAAAAAAAATAAAATGATTTTTTATTGAAAAAATCATTTTATTATTAAAATATTTTTGACCGTTATTTTTTAAAAAATAGTTAGTGAGTTTGAAATACAGTTTTTCACAGATTTTATTTGGTGAAAAAAATAAATATAATCAATTGTTTTTCTATATTTACAACAAACAATGTTTATTAAATACAAGTAAAAAATATATACTTTTTAATTCCAACAATTGGGCTAAAATAAGGTTTTGGTTTGAGAAATGAACTTTAAAGATTTATTTTAATTCTTTTTTTGTTTTGGAAAGCTGAATGAAAATTGTTGATCTTTAATTTTCTAATAAACAGCAAAAGAGTTTTTTTGAATGAGTTATTGTATTTAATTGATTTTTTCTGATCCAATTTCTTGAGAAAAGAACAAACTGATAAAATTCTTCCAGCGATTTTTTAAAACGAGTATTTGAATTATATATGGGAAAAAATTTTCACTTCCTTTTCAAATTTTTTCTTTAATAAATAGATTTTTCAAAGGAATAGAGTGTATTTTTACTCTTTTTATAAAAGGAAAAGAAAAATGAAGTGAAAATTTTTTCCTTTTAAGGACTAAGTTTTTAGGTGAAAACAGTAAAATAATGGAGAAAATCACCCTTGAATAAGTTATGTAATCCAAGTAATATTTGTCCAAGGACCATTTCTTTTAGAAATAATGTGAAATTTTAACAATTTTCACAATTTTTACCTTGTACGATCATGCTATATTTTGATTTTAATATTTTAGAATTTCCATTTCTACTTACTCAACTCACACTATTTTCTAGAGCTGTTCTACATATTTTTTAAATTACTTTTACAAGTTTGAAATGTTCCAAAATTTGAAATGCACTTGGAAATCCCCAAAAGCAATTTTTTACAATTATTTTTTTTGTTATTTTCAGTTTTCCTTTTTATTGAAAAACAAAGAAAAATAATCTCGGTGAAAAGGCAAAGATGACAAAAAATGTTTTTTTTTTTTTTTTTGTCCAATTTCTTTGGTGTGAAATTTTTTTTTGAGAAGTGAAAGTGAAATAACACAATTACTCAACCCCCTCAAGGATGGGAACGTAGTCCTTAAAATTCAAATATTAGTATCATATTGAAAATAATTTTTCTACATCTTGAATTTGAAATGTGAATTAAGAACCCCTATTACCACAAATACCAATCTTCCATTTTCAAGCAATTTTCTGAAATGTATTATTTGTTTTAAAAGATTAATCCATTCATTTCTTTTTTTTATAAAGTCCAAAAATCCAACATATTTCCAAATTATTTTTAAAAAAGTATTTGCTTTGAAGAATATAGAAATCTTTTTTACTTCCCACAAAAAACCATTGAACCTTTTATTAAGTTTAACTATTTAATGTGAAAAATCAGCTTCAATAAGTGTTTTTCTTTTTAGTTTGAAGGATTTCTTGATTTCTTTTGCATACATTATAATACTTCCCTTCAAGAAAATTAAAAGAAAATCCCCATCAATTTATTTTTCATTTACTATTAATTGCAAAATAAAAAAGATCAAAATTTTCATTCAGCTTTCCAAAAAAAATAAAAACACATCTCAAGAACTAATACAAAATATCAAAGTTCCTAATTCTCTAAAAAGGAAAATTAATAATTTAATCTTCATATCCGAATCAAAAAAGTTGATATTATAGATGATTTATTAAAATCTATTTGTGGAAAGTTGAATGAAAATTTTGTTACATTTATTTTGAAACTAATAGTATGTAACAAGGAAAACTTTTCATTCTTGAAAAGATTTCCAAAAAAAATTAATTTAATTGATTCTTCGACTTTAAATAAACAAAAAATCATGTTTATCTGGTTTAAAAAAGAGTTAAAAGATTAATATAATCACAAAAGAACCAATCATATAATTTTTTTTTTTTTTTGAAATGATTAATAATAATAAAAATGACTTTCAAATTCAAGTTTAGGTTACTTACAATTAAGGTTTTTATATATAAGTGGTTTTATTCAAATTAAATAAACTTAAATAATAATAAATGATAAATCCAAATTTATAATTACAAAGTAAGTACCCATCCGAAGTGAAAATTTCCCAAGATTAGAGATTTATAGAGTATATTTTTTAAGATCACAAAAAATTAAAATTAAAATGAGATCCACAATTTCCTCTTTTTCTGTTTGTGTGATATTAGCAAAAAATAAAGAAGATAGATTGAAAAGTATTTTTTATATATTAAAATAAATATATATATATATTATTTTTTTTCTTTATAAATAATAAAAAAGTTTCCCAGTTATTGAATATTGGTATTTTTATGCGATTAACAAATATATATTTTAATTATATCCAAATACTGTGAACAACAGCCCTTAAGGATTGTGTGGCAAGGTAAAAACGAGGAAATCTATTAAAAACTCCGATGAAAAAGTTCTATACTCCCAGTTAAAGTTACATACAAAGAATTACTTTTAGAAACAATTTAAAATTTCATCATTTCCAAAAATTTTTTATACAATTTTGTCCTTTCTTTGATACTTACCAAAATTCGATTTTACAATTTCACAATTTCTATTTCAAATCTAAAAAGGTAAAATCATTTCCCAAGCTGTTTTCAACATTTTTTTTCCTTTACTTTTATAAGTTTGAAAGTTTTTAAAATTTGAACTTGTAGTTGAAAACCCCTTTAAGTCATTTTTTTACAATTTTCCTTTTTTTTGTTATTTTCAGTTTTCCTTTTCATTGAAAAACAAATAAAAATAATCTCGGTGAAAAGGTAAAGATGACAAAAAATGTTTTTTTTTTTTTTTTGGTCCAATTTCTTCATAATGAAAATTCTTTTTGAGAAATGAAACTAAAATATAACTACAGCCGTTTCAACTCAGGTGTGAATCGCACTCATTCGTTGAATGGTCGAGAAACATTTTAAATTGACTTGGAAGGTTTCCCAACCATTCAACAAATGAGTGCTATTCACACCTGAGTTGAAACAGCTGTATAAATCAACACTTAACCCCCCGTGATAGAAATAAAGTCCTTAAATGAACAAATCCCAAAGTAGAATTATTTTACAAATCGACTTTTTAGAGACAATAGAATACTTTTATCATAAAATACAATTTATCAACAATTTCAACACATTAACATTAAACTCTTTGATATAGAAGAAGATAAACCTTGAAATGAATAAATCAATAAAAAAAAAATTTCAAATGTTGAAATACCCCAAGTTCCAAAAAACCAAGAAAACATTAAAAATACACAAATAACAAAAATATATCATTACTTAAATCATTTTTTAAACTTTTTGACTTTTTTAGAGATTACACTAAACAAATTTTCTCGAACAAAATGACTTCTAATTCATTTGCAAGATTTGAAAAATGGTTGGATCTTATGAAAAAAAAAGATCTTGAGGCAACACAAAAAAAAAAAAAACAAAGAACAAACATCCCACCAATTCGCAAAAATAATGACAAGTTCAATCTCAAACAACAAACCAACACAACAAAAACCGAAAAGAAACAAAAAAATGTCAAGTCAAATAAACAAAAAATTGAAAACTTTACTGTTCCAACTGTGGAAGAAATCTTATCGACTTCATCCGAAGAAGAAGAAATCACGATTAAAAAGGAACCTGAAAAAAAGAAACGAATCAGTTCATATGATTACGACGGGTGGGACAAATTAATTTATGAAGAGAAAAAGAAAAAAAAATTAATCGACGAAGCACTTGAGCACAAAGCAAAAGGAAACAAATGTTATGGAAGCAAAAAATGGAAAGAAGCAATTACGCATTATACAAAGGCAATTTCGATTTATGATGGAGATCACATTTTTTATTCAAATAGAGCAGCCTGCTATCTCAAAATTAAAATGTACAAGTCAGCAGAAGAGGACTGCACAAGGGCGTTACAAATTGATCCAAAGTTTATCAAGGCTTGGTTTCGACGTGGTTTGGCACGTAAAAACTTAAAAAACTATAGATTTGCCATCAAGGACTTTAAAAAGGTTTTAAAATTACAGCCAGAAAACCAAGCCTCTGTCAAAGAAATTCTTGCAATAAACAAACAAATAAAACAAGACAATCCTTTGAACTCGAGTCAAAAAACAAATTCGTCGAAACAAACAAAAGCAAAACCGAATCTTCAAAAGAATGTCAAAATTAATGGTTCCCATTCAAAAAAACTCGAAAATGAACGAAAGCAACTTGAAAGGATCCAAGAACAATTGTTGGGATTAAACGTAACACCAAAACAAAATATAAAGCAAAAACAAGTAAATAAACCACAAATTCAAGTTATTGAAAACAACAAAAACGAAGATGAAAATTTGAAACAAAACAAAAAGAAAAAAGAAAAACCCTCTTCCTTAAAAACAGAAAATAAAATAATAAATGAAAAGGAAATCAAAAAAGTTATAACAAATAAAACAATTGAACAGAATTATAATAATAAGAACACCAAGGACCAACAAACTACGGAGAATACCATAACGACTCCTAACACGACAAAAACAAAAACAATCCAGAATAAGAAAACTGATAAAGAAAAGCTCAAAAAACAACAAACACCCAAAGTAGCAGAATTAAAATCAATAGAAGTTTCGATACCTAATACCTCACCCAAGACCTTTTTCGAATTTGAAAAAATCTGGAGACAATTTTCCCAAATACAAAACGAAGAAACCAAACTGGATTCCAAAAAAAAATACCTCGAGATCATTAATCCTCAATTACTTCCAAAAATCTTTCAAAATTCCTTTTCCGTCGAATATTTTGTTGAAATACTTCAAATATTACAGTACCGATTAAAAATAAATAAATTTCCAAACGAATTCATGAAATCAAATATAAATAAAATTCTATATTACATTTCACAAATACCTAGATTTAGTATGGCATTCATGTTTCTATCCAGAAAGGAAAAGCAAATTTTAACAGAAATTATTGGAAAAACAAACGTCCAAAAAAACGAATTATATTTAAAGGTACGTAAATTATATAAAATGTAAACGAAGAAAAATATTATCAATTTATTTTTATAAACCAAAAACAAAACAAAAAGATACATATAATACATGCATTACTTAAACGTTTTTTTTTTTTTTATTTTATTTTTATTTCGTTTATGCCAAGAAAATTGATATCTTGATTTTTAAGTTTTTTTTTCACAAATTAATAGAATTACGATAAAAATTACTTTTTTTTTTATTTTATTTTTTTTTATTTTATTTTTTTTTATTTTATTTTATTTTTATTTTAAGAGAGGTAATTCAAGAAAATAACCACCTAATGTTTCCCCCATTCCATATATATATATATATATATATATAGAGAGAGAGAGAGAGAGAGAGAGTTTAATCCCCTAGTTACAGCTGTTCCAAACCTACAATGAAATTTCACAGACATAGAAATTGACTTTTGGTCTCAGTTAAATCCAAAAAAAAAAATCTTCCGTTATACGCTATCATATATATTTTATGGTTTGACATAGGTTTTTTTAAAAAATATTTCTAATTGAAAGACAGAGAAAAAAATCTTGTTTTTTTTGAAACAAATTACAAAATCCATCACAAAGCGTCCAAAGATCGAAGATCTAATTTAATAATCATTTTTTAAAATGGTCTTGGCTTTTGATTTTTAAGGTCTTTAGAAATTAAGGATACACCAAAAAACTGAAAAATTTTCGAAATTATTGTTCATTTAGAAAGTTTTTTATTCAAAAATTCAAATTTGAATATTTTCTCTATGGGAAATTTTTGTTCTATTATAAAATTTCATGGTTTGTAATAGGCTGTCGTATAACCATAAAATCCTGTCATAAAATGGCTAGTATGATAAAGAAAATGAATTTTCTGGTTATCATAGATTTCACAGTAGGGTTGGAACAGCTGTAAGCGATTTCCAAAAAAGAGTGGAAAATTTATTTTAAAATATCTTTATTCAATTCAATTGCCATGAAACTATTTGATATACAAAAGTGTTAATAACCATTTATTGATTCTTCTTAATAATTCAATTTACTTTTTAGTATGTATTAAATGTATAAAATAAAATTAGAAATTGCCCTTGATTTCATCTGGAAATATTTAGGGGTGAAAATTTGTGTTTATTTTTTTTTCTTTTTAATCAGAAAAAATTGTTTTCCTAAGAGGTTCAATCCCCATAAACTTTTCAATAAGGGTGGCTTATAATTGTATTTAATTGTTTAGAAAATCATAAAAATCATTCACACACCACTAATATGAAAAAATAAAATTGAATATTTCAAGTTGGAGAAAATTTTTACTTCAATTAACATTTTATCGAGTTTAATATGGTTTATTCAATATAATCAACATTTCAGTTCTTAAAAATCTTGAGGCTGCTGTATTTATTGTTGTGGATAATACTACGGTTTTTAAAAATGTCTATTCGAGAAAAAAATAATATTTTGGTGGGTAAAAAATTTTAAATGGATTTGAATATGAATTTTTGTTAAACTCAACTTTAGGATATTTTTTTGAATAGATAATAACTAATAATTTTGAAAACACATCTACTTATCTAAAAAAAAGTCAAATACAGAAAAAAAAATAACTGGTGATAAATATTGAGTGTCCTAGGTTTTTCAGGATTCAAAAGAACCGAGTATCAACATAGAGATTTTAATCTATTCTTTTAAATTAAAAAAAAAAAAAAAACAATCTAAGTGTACGTAAAGTGCTATAAAGTTCCGTAAAGTGCCTACATTTTCCAGAATTTAAATGAATGGAGTAAAATCTAGATGATTTTACTTGATTTTTTAGAGTACTGCAAAACCTAATGTAACGAACTCGATTAAAAATTTGTGGTTTATTTTTCCTATATTTGGAATTAATTTGTTATCTTTATAAAGAAAAGAATGGTTGGGCGAGTTTCCACTCTTTAAAGCTCCGATCATTAAATTATGGATATCTTTTAATAACAAAATGTTGTTCTGTTATTTTCAATTTTTAGTGTTTCTTCATTAGGTAATAATTCCTCTTATCTTGGAAATATTTCAAAACTAAAACAATATTTACAGAGGCGTTGTTGTTAGAGTTGTTGTTGGGCGTGAGTTTTGAATATTATTTTTATTGTCTAACTTTAAAAATTTCGTTTCTTTTGATTTTTTTATTTACCAAAAATTAACTATGATTTTTAAAAAGTTTTTAATTTGATAAATAAATTTACAAATTGAAATCGAGTAAAATAAAAAACTCAAAATGAATTCTATCGAGATGAAATTGAATTAGATCTAAAAAAAGAATATTTTCAGATATCTAAGAATACAAATTATTGGAGGTTTTTTGAGGATAGTAGAATGGGATTATTTTTACAATAAATCCCCTTTATTATATATTTTGAAATAATGATAGATCTGACATTTTTCTTCTTATAATTCGAGTGGTATTTGGAATAAAAAAATTGAAATAAGAATTTTATCAAAATTGGTTCATTATTAAAGGATTTCCAAAAAAATCGTGGTTGATCCAATATAAGTGACCTTGTTTTTTGCACTTTTTGAAATTTAATCAATAATTTCTTAAATTTTCAGTTTATTTCAAAAATTATAAAAACCTAACAGAAGTCATGTAGAGTGCCTAGGTTTTTTTAATCCAAAAGAATTGAATAAAATCTTTGATTTTATTCTATTCTTTTTTTTTTTTTTCATTTAAAAAAACCTAACGAAAGTGTCCGTAGAGTGCCTAGGTTTTCTTGAAGTTTTCTGTTTATTTGGAAATCTATCGATTTTCTTTAGATTTTTTTTAATTTTTGAAATAAACAGTAAAATTTCAGAAATTTTCAGTTTATTTCAAAAAGTAAAAAAAAACCTATAACACTTCACAAATAAACAGAAAACCCAAGAAAAGCTAACAGTGGTTTTTCAGAATTTAAAAGAATAGAGAAAAATCTTTGATTTTACTCAATTCTTTTAAAGCCTGGAAAAGCTAACGGTGTTTTTTTTTTACTTTTTGAAATAAACCGAAAATTTCTGAAATTTTACTGTTTATTTCAAAAATTAAAAAAAATCTAACGAAAATCGATAAATTTCCAAATAAACAGAAAACCTCAAGAAAACCTAACGGAAAAATAAAAAAAAAATATTTTTTCCAATTTAAAAGAATAAATAATTCTTTATTAGTCCAATTAATTGAACCTATTCGAAAGATATTCGTCAGATTTAAAAAACTTTTAAAATATAATAAAATAACCGCTTAGCTATCTAGAAAAAAAATTTTCAAAATTTTTTATTATTAAATTTCAAAAAAATATTAATAGAAGCTGAAAAATTTTATTTTTCAACTTTAATTGTAAAATATCTTTAAAAATAATTTTTTGATCAAAGATATTTTATTAAATAAGAGCGTTTATTATTATTATATTTATTAAAAAGTGTAAAATTAGCAATTGTTTGCATTTTTTTTTGGAAAAATTTTTTCATGATAGTATAACATAAATTTCAGAAAAGCGAAAAAGAAAGACAATGTGATGAAATTTTTATAAATTAAAAATTCAAATATTGAGCAAATCGGCATTTTTGTTCACAATAACATAAAAGTTAGAAAAAAGCGAACTTTGAGAGTCTAAAAAGAGAAGAAAATATAAAATTTACCAAATTTTTTTAAAAAAAAAGGATTTTTGTTGTCGAATTGTAGTTTTAGTCAAAAACAATAAATAAAAAAAAGTTAAAACAAAAATAAAACCAAGAAAAGATCTGATTAAACAAGAAATAAATTCAAGGTTGAGGAAGCAAATCGAGAAAAAAAAAGGAAATAATCGAAGAAGAGAAGAAAAAGAAGAAGAAAAAAAAGGTTTGTAATTTGTGGTTACAAACCCCATTCTCCCAATATTGAATTTTTTATTGCACGAATAAATTGGGTTGGAACAAAATATAACCAAACAGTACTCTTTTTTGTATTACCGATTTGCAAACCAAGGACAGAGTATTGTTCAATATCCGGGATCCTTTGTGAGTAAACCTTCTTAATGTGAGAAAGAGGGATCTTTTTGGTGCTTTTTGATGAACCAATCCAGAGTTGGTCTTGTGTAAATTTGAAAATTAATTGTACCTTGTCTCCTTTTTCGTTGAATACATAACGAATTGGTGTTGTTGGTAAGGGGTAGTGCTTGTTTTTGATTCCTACATGTGCATTTGATGGGATCCCTTTTTCTAATATTTTCAAATGTTCCTTTTGTGTGCAAATGTCTTGATCTTCGTCCTCTGATCCGTTTCGATCTTGAACCTCGTTTTCTAAATCCTTTTCGCTGAGTGGGATATTTGCTTTTGTTATTTCTTTAAAGGTGCTACCAATAATTAAAACCTTGCAATTGTTTTTGAATTTTGCACTTTCAAGTGTTTTTTTGTTGTTCTTTTGCATCCCTTTATACATCACTTTCTGAAGGTTGACAGGAATCCCAGTCAGCTTTTTGGCTTCTTCTTTTAATTTGCCAATTGTGTCTGTGGATTGCATTGTGACTGGGTACATTTGTTTACGGTATTTTAGTTTGAATTTGATTTCACTCATTTTGATTAGGGGGAACACTTTGATTGTTTTTGTTCGATGAAATAAATTTTTGAAAGGTCGAAAGAAAAAAGGATGTTTTCAGTTTTTGGAACAAAATGTTAAAAAATGGTATTTAAATTGTAAATTTTTCAGGAGTTATCTGACAACTACAATAAATTCAATCAAGAAACGAAGAAACGTATTCGATATTACACTTTAGACTCACCTTACAGGCGAATACAAAAATTTTATTGATCAATTATTTACAAACGAAATTATAATTTGAAAAATTACCTTCTCTCGTAAAAGTGTCCGAAGAGTTTGTTTGTTCAATACTGTTCAATTTAAAATAAAAAGATCAAAATTTTCAATCATCTTTCCAAGAAATAAATCAAACAATCATAATAAAAAGGTTAATTATTTCTTGAGAGAAAATTAATAATTTAAACTAATTTGCAGTATTAAATTATCGAAAGGCTTAATGGTTTGTAAAACCTTTTTTCTGAAAGCTGAATGAAAATTTTGTTGCATTTATTTTGCAACAAATCGCAACATGTGTTGACTTGAAAAAATTTTGTTTTTTCAGACTTTGACTGTTGTTTTGGTTTTTTTTGTGTTTTAAAGTGTTGTATTAAAAAGATAAATATTGTTATAGCTGTTTTAAAAAAGTGTGGACTCGAAGTTTTGTAAGTAGGGCTTAAAACTTTCTAATTCATATGTTTTAATCAGTTCCGTCAACACCTAACAAAAGTTTTGGTACACACTTTTCTAAAACAGCTGTATTTGTTTTTAATTGTTGTAGATATGAAAAATTTTACAAGAGTTTGTTTATTTTGAAAAAGGAAACCTAACCTCTCAATATACTTTTCATCTTCCAACTTATTAATCAACACTTTTCATTCAATGACCCCTCAAAATTTTTTTCTTCTAATTGAACGAAAAACAAAAAGATCTTCATTAGACAATTGGAATTAATATTTTTAGAAATCTAATTTACTCTCAGTATAGAACACTTTGAATTTAAATTTATTTTAGAATGATATGACCAATGGTCTTGTTGAATATTTTTAAATAGTAAAAATTCGGCTGATTAACTTTTTTTTAAATTCTGGAATATGGTTTCTTTTAGGAATCGAATCTCGTCCCACTATAGATCACAAAAAAAGAACGAGGTAAATAAATTCACCAAATGGAAGAGATGATTTTCGGGCTATGGTTGAAAGTCAAAAAGAAAAATCAAGTAAATTTTTTTTGATCATTTTATTTTTCAAAAAATCTTGAAAAATTAAGGAATCATTTTTCAACATTTAGAGACACAAAAGAGTTTTTCAGAAAAGTTTTGTATCTTTATTGGTTGTTTTTTTATTGATCAAACTGAAAGATTTGGTGCCTATGGATTTTGTAAACAAGTTTGTTGAAATTTGAGGGAATTAGATTTAGTTCAACAATAGGGTTTTTGATCTTGAAAGGTTGTAGAAAAATAATTTGAGTAAAATGATCTATTGTAAATACTATTTGATTTGAAAAGTACAATTTTTAACTGAACTGTAGTATTCAGGAATAATAGAATAAATATCAAAAACAAACATTAAGGGGGGTAAATATATTTGAAACTATATTTATTAAACTGAATCTTCAAAAAAGTATTTAAATATACAAAATCATTAAATACCCTTTATATGTTCCTAAGAATAATTCAATGTGATTATTAGTATTGTTTTAAATAAATAAAAGATATTCAATTTTCTATCTCGATTTTATCTGATATTTTTAGTGGGTGAAAATTAGTGTTTATTATTTTCTTTTCGATAGAAAAAATAGTTTTCTTAAAGAAGGTTTAATCTCAACAAATTTTCAAATAGAATCTAAAACATATAACTGCATTTTAATGTTTAAAAATACTTTGTACCCTTTCCATATTTCCAGTTTATTATTGAAATTGGTTATACATTGTTTTTACCAAAAAAAGTGCTATTTTTTTTTCATTTTTCGAAATATTTCAATAAATATATTTTAGAATAAACATAAAGTCATTGATTCAATTGGTATTAATATTTCACTTAATTTGGTATTCTCAAGTAAAAAATACCTTCACTAACAAAGATAATTTTTTATTAAATGTAAAAAAAAATGCCCCACTTTTTTGGAAATACCTTATATATATATATATATATATCTTCAGATTTTCCACATTATACATATTCCTTAAGGATGGCAAATTATCCCCCCCCCTCTCTCTTTTTAATGAAACTGAATTTCACTGAAAGTTCCTCACCAAAAATGAAAAATTTACTTTTTTTAAGAACCAAACTTAGATTGTTTCAAAATACGAGATTTAATAAATTTTGGGTTAAAGTTGAGATTCATAAAAGAAATACATAAAAAAACCATAAATTTCAAAAAAAAAAAAAAAAAAAAAATTTTTGCCACTTTTAATCGAACATCTCGTTCAAAAAAACCTAATTTCTTTCGGAAATTAAAATTATTGACAAGAAGATTTTTTATTTGTAAATGTATTCATTTTAAAATAAATTACAAAGGTTCACTTTTTGTAAAGTTAATTTGGAGTTTCAAAGGATTTTTTTTGGTTAAAATTTACTTTTTGAAACAAAAATAAAAAAAAAAAGAAAAGAAAAAAAAATAAAAAAAAAAAGTAAAAAGCAAAATACAAAAAAAAAAAATTGACTAAATTAGAAAAAATGATTCTGATCAATTAATTAAAAATGTATTACAAGAAGAGTAATCGATTAAACTAATAGAATAAGGTATTTCCAAAAAAGTATGACATTTTTTTTTTAACATTTCATTAAAAATCATCTTTGTTAGTGAAGGTATTCGTCAATTGATAATACCAAAAAAAGTTAAATATTAATACCGATTGAATCAATGACTAAGCTGTTTATTCCAAAATATATTTGTTGAAATATTTCGAAAAAAATGAAAAATAAAAAAAAAATAGCATATTTTTTTTGGAGAAAAAAATGTAGGACGAATTTCAATAAAAAACTGGAAATATCTAAAAGGGTTCAAACGATTTTTAAACAACCAAATGCAGTTATATGTTTTAGATTCTATTAAAAAATTTGTTGAGATTAAACCTTCTTAAAGAAAACGATTTTTTGGATCAAAATAAAAATACTACACACCAATTTCCACTCCTAAAAATATTAGATAAAATCGAGATCAGAAAATTTTATTTCTTTGATTTATGTAATACAATACTGAGAAACAAATTTAATTATTATCAAGAATCAATAAATGGTATTTAACGATTTTGTAAATTTAAAAACTTTTTTGAAGATTGAGTTTAAGTGATTAATCCCTATCAAATTTTTTACCTAAATTTAATAGAGATTGTGAATTTTTTTTCACAATTACTGAGATTTGAAAACTCTGTTTATTTTCAATGTTTACCATATTTCTAGATAAGGAACTCTTATTTAGAAATTGGTCAAAAAAAAAATAATAGAGACGAATTCTGCAATAAATATATTTTAAAATAAAATTGCCCCACATTCTTGGAAATTGTTTGTGTTCTATTCTTCAAGAAAACTGACCCCTTTGACTGAAAAAGAGTTTAGTACAAAACTAATTTTTGATTAACTTTTTGTTTTGATATGATCATTTTATTTTTTTTCAATTCCAATTATTACTATCATAATTTTTAAACCAAAAAGCTAAAAAATATTCTATTATTCTGATAAATTGAATTGTTAATTATATCTCTATTAATACGAGTTAGAAAAGTCACTTTTATTGAATTTATTAATTATAAAGGTGTATTTTTATGAGTTTTTTTTTTTTTTTCAAAAAAAGTTCAACTTTCAAGAACACTAGAATAGTAGATTCTTATGATTGAAAAGTTATATTGATTTCGGAATAATAATTTTTAATCACAGGTTGTAAAATTTTTATTTATTATTGATGCTCTATATCATTTCATATCCGTATTGTAAATTCTGGTTAGGTGCGCTCGAGTGTCGTAGAGTTCCGAGGTTTTTTTTAATTTTAGAAATAAAAAGAAAATTTTTGAAATTTTCTTTTAATTTCTAAAGTAAAAAAAAAAACTAAAGGCAGTTTTCTTGAGGTTTTCAGTTTTATTTTTAAGATCTATTGATTTTCGTTAGGTTTTTTTGAGTTTTCTATTTATTTGTGAAGTGTTCTAGGTTTTTTTTACTTTTTGAAATAAACAGAAAAAATCAATAGATTTTCGAAATAAAATAGAAAACCTAGAACACTTCACAAATAAACAGAAAAATCAAGAAAACCTAACGAAAATCAATAGATTTTCCTAATAAAATAAAAAAACCTAGAACACTTCCAAATAAATAGAAAACCCAAAAAACCCTAGAACACTTAACAAACAAACAGAAAACCCAAGAAAACCTAACTACGTCAGGCCTCTGAAAATAATCGAAAAATCCTAGATTTTTCTAAATTCTTTTGAATTCTGGAAAATCTAGGCACTTCCCAATTATGAAAAAAAAAAAACGAAAAATCTGGATTTAATAATTTGATAAAAAAACTAGAAAAATTTCTAATATCAATGATATTATTAATAAAAAAATAAAAAGACAATATTTTTATAAAGTGGCAACAAATCGTAAAGATATAATTGTCTAAAAGTTGTTTATTATATATGACTAAATCCTTGGCTGTCTTCAAAAATCTTTTTTAAACAAAATGTGTCTACTTTATTCCAAAAAATTTTTCAATCCAAGAAAAAATTCGAGTAATAATCTACAAAAATTAAGAGTTTGGAGGATGGAAGAGAGCGAACTTCTATTTAAATGTTGCCACTGTCCTTTTCATTTCCAGAGCTACTTAAGTGTTCAAACATTCCAGAATTGTTTTTTTGTGTAAAGTTAAGTGTTTCCGAAAGTGAAAAATTTTTAAAAATAAAATCTTTTTTTGGATCCTGGAAAATGAGTTGTTTTCTTCGGTATTTCTTTTGTTGGAATACAATTTTTGGGTTTGCACCGTTTCTAATTAAAACCAATTTTGCAACTTTGGAGGCATTCCTTGAAGTAGAAGAACATAAAACTATTGAAAAGACGATCATAACCAAGCAAAGAATCAAAGTTGCAAGAACGCATTTCCAAAATTTCCCAGGAAAGCTGATCGTGCCAACCGTTGCTGTTTGGTTAAAATTTGGGTTATTGAAAGTAATATTTAAATCCATAACATCAATGGAGCCACCACATGTATTGATAGACTTTGGTGCATTGTATCTTGTTATCGAAATCAAATTTGGTGAAATAAAGGAAATGTCAATAAGAAAATATTTAGTTGTAAAATCTAACACAAAATCTAGTAGATTTTCCGAGCTTAATGGGAAAGTTGCTTGGACAGTGACGTTGACTGGTACACCAACAGGAATTGGAATTGGTGGGAAGGGTATATCTACATTTTCATCTGAATTGGTATAAATTGTTGGTAAATTAAGAACAAGTAAACAGAAAAGAATGATCTTGAAAGTAAGCTTTTGCATTTTTGAAAGTCAAAAAAGTAAAAAAATGATTTAACGCTTTTATTTTTAATCTTTTACTTTTTCAAACATTACCAACACCTCTTTCGATTTTTAATCTTATCAACTTTTTGAAATAATTTTCAAATTACAAATTTTGCGTGGAAGTTCGAGGAGGAAAATATTTTTTAAGGGGATAATTATATATTATTTATAGTTTTTCCCAGAAGTGTGAGAGGATTAATCGTGATTTAAGATCCATTAAATCCGAAAAAACAACTATTTTATACATTTTAGAGAAATTAATTCATATTATTAATTTATAAGAATATAATTTTTCAGATTTATTTTTTAGAAAAAAGACCAGTTTCTTTTTTGTTTGGATTTTTTGATTTGAAAAAGCAAAGTAAAAACATTTTAATGTTTATAAAGTCTCTCTTTTTGTAATTTCCCAGAATTCGTTTAAAGAAATATAACATTGAAACTATAATTTTATTTCAGAAAAAAAGAGAAAATAAACAAAGATTTATTCATTCTGAACCCTTTATCAAATTTACGGAAATGAATTTAAATTATTTATTTGAAAGAATTTTTTTTTACACTTAATTTTAGATATACATTTCTTTACTTTTTTTCACATTTTTCTTTTTGGTTATTTTTTGGGGATTATAGAGGAATCTTTTGAAAAAATTGAGCAGCTTTTTCTTGAGATTCAATGAGTAGAAACCTCTCATTGATTATTGATCAAAAAAATTTTTAGCTACAAAAATGCTAATATCTTGATCAAAAATGATCAATTCATTTTAATCTTCTAAAAGCTTTGAGAAAAGCTCATAGTGTAAAGCTTTTCGAAATTTTCCAGTTTTGTATGGAAGTTATTCACGAGATATTTTTTAAAAATCATTTTTTTTAATTTATCTTTTTTTTTGTCTTGGTTAAAAATGTTTTGGAAAATGGGATAAGATTTTAAAGAAGAAACCAAATTAATTGCTAAATGAACACTTGGTAGTGTTTTAATTAGAGATAATTAATAAAAAGCTGACCAATCCAAAATATGAAAAAAGGAAAGAAAAAATACACAAAGTGATTGAAACGAAAAGATGTTAAAAGTGTTTTTTTGAGTGGAGAGAATATGTAAACTGAAAAGAAGATTGGAAAGGAAAAACAGATCTTTTAATAAAAAACTTTTTTTTATTTGTTTAAATTTGTTTTGCTTATTACTGAGTTTTTTTCGATTTCGTGGTAAATCAACTGAATATCATAAATTATTTCTCCTCAACTGTCAGTGTAGTTTCCATCGAAATCTAGCACTCGCAATTGGTTATCTTAGTTATTTTGAGAAGAATATCTTGCGTGTCTTTGTAATCTAATTTCTCGAGCAAACTCTCGACTTAGATTACTTCGACCTTAGATATTCTTCTCAAAATAACTAAGATAACCAATCGACTCTTGCAAAATTACTTCGGATACTCACGACCTCTCGAAAGAATAAGAACTGATATACTGGATATTATGTTATTTTCTTTTGAATTTTTAGACTTGATAAATAAAAACTAACATTTGTAAAAGATTTTTATTTTTAGAGATTTCTCTTTTAGAATTTGTAATATTTTATATTGACAAATAACATTTACAATTTTGATCTAGTTTTGAAAATACAATAAAAATAAATCAAATAATGAATAAATTCAAGATATAGCAATAAGAGATCATTTATTTTATTCAAAAATATTTATCTAAATTCATCAAAATTTCAAAGATTAAATAATAGTATTTTTCAATTATTTGTAGAATAAATAAGGAACTATTATTATAATAGAATAAGTTATTTGATAATAACTATTTTTTTTTTTTTTTTTTTTTATTAGAATTTTTTATTTTAATTACTTTTAGTTGTTTGAGAATATTTAAACAATTGAGAAATAATAATAAAAAATATTAAAACATTTAATCTTTGGGTTATTACTAATACATTGAAAGAATTAAGAATAGGTAATTAAATACTAATTTATAATAACCAAATTAAAATTATTTTTCTATTTATTTTAAGTTTTTATTAAATTTTAAAGATTTGTATAAAGTGTTATTATAAATTTTTTTATTTAATAGTTGGGTTATTTATCTTGTTATTTTTTTGTTAAAAATAAGAAATAATTACTTTCAACTGTTCATTTAATAAAGAATATAAGTGTTTCAAGTTTAAAATAATTATTGTAATTTTTTTGATATTAAGTAGATTTTTTTTTTTTGCTGGATTAAATCAAAACTTTATGGTTTTATTTAGAAAAAATATTTTTATACACTACCTTAAAAGATTATAAGATATCTTTTATCTTCAAAGAAAATAGATTGGTTGAAATAATTGAAAATAGGTAAAATTTTGAACTGTTACTAAAATCAGGAAAAATGAATAAGACTTGAAAAAAATAATTCTGTAATGAAAATTACGTGAAAAGTTAATGGTATTCAAGTTACCGATTATTATTTATTTTTTCATATCTCAATTTGAGGTGAATTTTTTTAATCAATTCTCAATAAATATTCTAGATTATTTTTTTTTTTTTTTTAGTTAACTTTCCCATTAAATAAGAAATATTGAAGATCAAAATATTTATGAATTATTTAATTTTTTCTTTTTTTTTGTGAAAAATGTGGTATAACTACCCCCCAGATTTTTTTTTCAAAGTTATTTTTATCAGTGGAAATGTTTTTAAAGCACTACAAAAAAGTACTTAGTGAACTAATCTCTCGATATTTAATATATTTTTTTTGTCAAATAAATCATTTTGGAATTCTTTTACATTTTCTTTAGTTATATAAAGAAAAAGGAAAGAAAAATGCAGTATATACTTAAAATGATGAATAGATGTTTTTTTATTGAATTTAAGTTTCAAAAAGTTGAAAATAGTGTTGTTATGAATGAGTTCCCTAAAAAATAATTCTCCTTTATTTGGTAATTGTCATCCAGATACTTTTTGAAAAAATTTTTTTACTCAGTTTTATAAATAACTTTATTATTGATAGTTATTATTAATTAATTTTTTAAAAATCAATTGTATAATTATTTGAAAAAACAAAAAAAACACAATAAAAATAGTTTTTAAAATTATCTTTACAATTGATGATGAATTTAAATAAACCTATTTGTAGAATCTGATGCAAAATCTTTTTGATATGAATTTTTTAAAACAAAGTTATGAAAATAATTAATTGTTAATATTTTTATTTGTCTCAAATAATTAAAGTTGATTAAATATAAAAAAATCGTATCTGTATTTTCACAAATTAGTACAACCAAGAACCTTCATTTAGGGTAACATAAAGGCAAATGGTTATCTAAGCATTTTTTTTTTGTTTTAGATAATGCATTACACATTTCACCACTCAACAAAATTTATAAGTCCTGATTCTTGTGTAACCTTCAATGCCTTTTTTCTTTCTTCAAGTGTAAGTTTCCTATTTATATCTTCAATTTGCGAAGCTTTATAACAAGGACGATATTGGAACATCAAATTATAACGTGTACTAATTCCTAAATTATGGGCTACCCATCGCGCACATTCTTTTGTACAGCAATTAATATGGGTTGGTAAAACAAGGTGTCTTATTAAAATATCTGCACCAGATTTTTGTGCTTGTAATAAATTCCTATGGATAACTGAACAATAATTTCTTCTTTTCGATAACATTTTCCCACATTTGTCACTGCCATATTTAAGATCTGAGAGATAAAGATCAACGACTCCATCTAATAACTGGCTGGCTTCTTCTGAATGATACATATTTGAATTCCAAACACAGGGTATATTTTCTTTAATATTTTGGAGCACATGCAAGATAAAAGGGAGATTTGGAATGGGATCACCTCCAACCCAATTCATATTTCTCATTCCTCTTTTCCCACATCTTTTGAAATATTTTTGAATGGTGTTTGCAAGCTCAATTGGATCCATTATCTGACCATTTAATGAATTTTGTGAAATGTCTAATTTTTATTTTGATGTTGATGTAAAAAAAAAATTAAAAATACCAGATTTAACATTTAATATTTAGACAAATCCCAACAATAAAAAAAATGAAAATTTTGTTCAAAAAAATAATAATAATAATAATAATAATTTTAGAAAAAAGACTTTTATACAGTACAAAAAATATATTGAACTCTGATTATTAATAGTATTTTTTATTATACTAATATATAAATTATTATAATGTGGAATCAAATATTGATATATATTAAAAAAAATAGAAATTAGAAACATATCTTTCTTTAAAGCAATTACAAATTCAAATAATTCTTTTTCTTTTTTTTTTGATCTTTCTTTTTTTTTTTATTTTTAATTTTAAAAAAATTTTTATTGATTTTTTTTAAGTATATCTATATTAACAAGATTTCACTCAAAATAGTCTAGCTAAAAATGAAAAATTCAATTTTTTTTTTTTGAAGAATTAGTGTACGATTGTTTAGAAATAAGAGAACTTATATAGATATGGGGTGATGTTGATATTCATGAAAGAAATACCTGGAAAAACAATAAAATTCCAAAAAAAAATTAAATGTTAAAAAATTGTTCACCTTTCATTGAAATGTCCAGATATTAAAATTACTCAATTTCTTTAGGAAATTAACATGGTTGATAATAAGTTTTTTCATCGAAAATGTTTTTTTTTTTTTTTTTTTTTTTTTAGAAATAACAAATCCTCTCTTTTCTGTATGTTAATTTGGAGTTTCAAATATTTTTTTTTTCAAATTGACTTTTAAAAAAATGTTAATATAAAAATTTGGAAAAATTTATTTGAAATCATCAGGAAATTTACTATCTCTTAAATATTTTTTCTTATTTAAGAAAATGAAGTAAAAACCCGAGTACAAAAATAACACTAACTTTTAACACTATTTTCAGAAATGAATTATTGTTTTAATAAGTTATTCCAAATTTCCCTCATTTTAAAAAAAAGTTCAAAATCCGAACATTTACAAATTATTATAAAAAAATTATTAGTGTTGTAGAAGAAGAAAGAGGTTTGTTTGAATATATAGGAAAGTGTAAAAAAATATATACTTTAAAAATAAAACAACTAAATTTTAAATATTCTAGACTAAAAAAAAAAATATCAAAAATATTACAATCAATATTTTAAACTTGAAAAAAAATATTATTATTTATCCAACATAAATTAAATCAATTCTTTCATTTTGTTGGACAAAAAAATCTGAAGAATAACTTAACTATTATGATACAAATTTTACAATAATACTTATTTAAAACTTGGAAAATTCAACTTAATTTATCAAGAAATAATTTTAATTTGATGATTTTCATAATAATAATTAACAACCCAATCCTAATTATTCCAGTGAGCTGGTAATAACATAAAGATTAAACCCATCAAGTTGTTTACTTTTATTTCTCTATTTTTTACATATTTTCAATACAATAAAATTAATTCAAATTAAAAAAGATACTTCTATTTTAATAATGTGAGGATGTTTTCAAACCTTTATTAAAGAGTTTTCTATTTTGAAAAATTTTTAACTTTTTCAGAATTAAAACTTTTTTGAATTTTTCTATTTTAACTAAGTTCACACTTTTTTTAGATTATTAAAAATTTTTTGAAAGTTTTCTATTTTAATATAGTGGGGAATCAACCTTTAAATATAGTGTGTATGTTAGTGTTTGAAGAAAAGTCCTTTTTTAAAAATGAAAACTTATAAAAAGTTGTAATTCTGAAAATCTCAAAAAAAAAAAATACCTCACTTTTTTAGAATGACTTTAATAAATAAAAAAAAAATGAATAAATGGAATTAAATAACTTTTTTAAATCTAAACAGTTCGTTTTTTCAAGTTTGAATGTTTGAAGAACAATATTCCAAAATCTTTTAAAATTTCAAAAGATTTAATAAATATTTGGTGAATAAAATAAAAGATCAATTTTTATAGATCTTCAAGGATTCACTATTTGATTTGTTGATTATTGTATTTTCAAAATATGATTAAAGTTTCAAGGTTATTTGTTCATATAGACTCTTTTGAATTACCAAAAGTGAGATTTCATAAAAATAAAAATTGTTGATAAATTTTTTTTTCTTTTATTTCAAATCCAAAAATCCCAAACAAAAAAAGATTAAGATCTTTTTACTGAAAATAACATTTGTAATATGAATTATTTCAAAAATGATTACTTATTTCTCTAAAGTTGATAAATGAATTTGGTTTATCAAGTTTTATTGAATCCTTGTGTAAAGAACTACAATTATTACTTGGGGAAAAATAATAAATAATATTAATAATCATTAATGACTACGTTCCCACCCTCTACGGTCTTTTCTTATTTTGTTATTTTACATTCACTTCTAAAAACGAATTTATATTCAGAAAAAATTGGACAAAAAATTACTATTTTTCAAAAATTAAAATCAACAAAAAAAACAAATGTTCAATAGATTTTTGAATGAAAATTTTAAAAAATAAATGACTTTAAGGGATTTTAAAGTACAAGTTCAAATATTAAAAACCTTTCAAACTTGTAGAAGTTACTGTAAAAAAGATTTAGAACAGCCTGGGAAATTATATTGTGTTTGACATAGATTGGGAATAAAAATTAATAAATGTTTAAAGCAAATTTTGGTATGGATCTCAGTTTAGGTAAATTAGGTAAAATTGTTGGAAATTCTGAAAAATTTTCCTTATTTTGTAAAAAGAAATTCTCAATGGATAAATTTAACTGAGATTATGGAATTCTTTATTGAGATTTTTTATCAACAGTGTCAAATTTTTCACTTGAGTACATTGTCCTTAAGAGAAAACTTGAGGAATGATGAAAAAACAAAAAGCTGATTTCTTTCAGTTCAAGTCAAAAAAACAGTCACCAAAATTGTATTTTCATAAATCAATAATTGTGAATTGTATAAAATTCTTCCTATATTTTAAAGTCATTTAAACAAAACTCAATTTAAATCAATAAAGAATGGTTCAAGAAGAAAAAAATCTAAGGAATTGATCAAAAAGAAAAAGTGAAAAAAAAATTTAAAAGGGATATTTACCGTAGTTTTGACAAAAAATACACTTAAAATTACACCCAGAAAAAAAGATTGTCAAGCTTGGGACTAATTCTGGTTCTTCTCCGTGGTGAAGAAAAATACTTGAAATACGAGGGCTGACCCCGACTTTACATTTTCCTTTTTTAGTTTTTCGATCTTTTTCGCATCTGTTTTCACAAAGAATACAATTTCTCAAGATGCGATCACCAATTTCACATTTCAGATCCAATAAAGTCTGTTGTTTCTTATTTGTGTTTGTATTTTGATCTTCTTGAATTTCATTGTTTATTGTTTTGTCTTGGATTGAATGAAATTTGATCATCGAGCTTTTATGAAATTCCCACAGCTTTTCAAGAGGGGTCGAAGAATCAAAAGGCTCTTTAACATAGATTTCTTTTGAGAGTTGGTATGTACATTTTTGTTTCCCCCTTAGAATGTTTGTGTACAACGGGAGAGTTTCTTTGAGGTTGGTAGTGAATTTGATTTTTCTTTCAAAACTGATCATTTTGAAAACAAATAAAAAAATGAATTTCTTTGATTTGTTGTTGAAAAAAGAGAAGTTTAGAAAATAAAAATCTTTTAATGACACAGAAGTGATCTTTTCTAAATCAAATTATCAACTTATTCCATTTATAAAATTTTTGGTTTCTAAATAATTTATTGGACTGCAAAATTCAAATTAAGGTTTACAATCCCTAAAATTTGAAAAAAAGATTATCTTGTATCCGCTTTAGCAACTTATTGTTTAGGTTCTTAGCTGATCGTTCTTGGACTTTGTAGGGGTTTTAAATTTGATTCAAGCATGTCAATTTTTGGTCAATTTAATTTTTTTTTGAAAGAGGAATTGACGAGTGTAAGGGCTAATATATTGAAAGTTAAGTTAGAAAAAATTTCGTTTTCATTTTGCCAATTGAAAATTTAATTTTGGTTTGGTTTTATTTAGAACTTTTAGAAAAATTTATTTTTTTTTTCAGTAATTGAGTAAAAAGTAATACACAAGAGTAAATATGAATGTTGTAAAAAATAAAGTTTTTACACTTTTAGAGAGAAATATAGAGCTCCATTCATTTATCCACAATTTTGGTAATAGTAAATATAATATCTGATTATGTTAATAGACTAAGAACAATTTTAATGGTAAAATCGTTTGGCAAACAACAATCTTTCAAATTTAAAAAAAAAATAGTTCTCAAACAAAGTATTGGTATTTGCCAAACGATTTTATATTGAAAATCCCTTTGAGATCAAAAACCAAAACGGATATTTTGTTTACTATTACCAAAATTGGATAAATACATGGAACTCTTTATTTATCTCTAAAATTGTAAACACTTTATTTTTTACAACATTCCTTATTTACACTTGTGTAGGAATATTTCAATTGATAACCCAAAATCAATTTTCAATCCTTACTTTGAATTGTAAAAGAAAAAGATCATAATTTTCATTTCGCTTTCCAAAAAAAACACACATTTCAAGAATTAATAAAAAACATAAAAAGCCACGAATTCTAATTTGGCTGATAAACAATTTAAGCTTCTTTTCAGAAATAAAAATTTGAAAAGTTCGATGATTTAAAAATATTTTTTAGAAAGATGAATATAAAAATAAGTTTCCTCAACACAAAAAAATAAAAGACTGTTAATCCACATACCAATATATTAGTCCTTAGACCCATAGATTCGGATTTCTGAAAAAAAAAAAAAATTAATTGTCAAAAAATTATCTTTTTAAATCAGCATTAAAATTCTTACCAAGCAGAAGGCTGATCAAATAAGAACCAAATTAACAATAAGTTGCTAAAGTGGATACAAGATAATCATATATCAAAACTCAGGGATTGGAAACCTTAAAGTTAATAAAATTGTATCTCAACTGTCCAATAAGAAAGACCCATTTAAAATATCTCCAGAAATATCATTTAGAATTGATTTTGGGATGCGCTTGATTTTTTTCATTGAAAAAGTAATTATTTTGGGGAATACGGAATATAAATTATAGTTTATTTTTGGAAATATGACCGGTGAAACAAATTTCTATTTCAGGTATTAGCATCATCAAGTTACATCTCTAATTAACGTTGGCTTCAATTAAAAGTAGATGGTCTTTATTCGAATTGTTATAGAAAAAGATATTAATAACATTCGTGAGTATTTAATATTAGCTTTTTTACAAATAATAATTTTTAAAAATTTTTCATTTTTTTTTTTTTTAATTGATTTTCCATAGCTAATAATAGAAAAACGAAAATGATTTGATCCCAGTATTTAAAAATTAATATTCAGAACATCCAAAAGTAACTATTTTTTCAATTTTTGAATTACAAGATATGCTCAATTAACTGTGCATAAAACCTCAAGACCAATTATTTTTATTTCGTTTTTATAAAGTGGGTTGTTTTTTAATATATTTCAACAAATCAAGGTAAATAAACCTTCGAAAAAAAATCTATTCGTAAATTCAGAATTTTTTAAAGAAATTGAATTTTTTATTTATTAATCTACATTTCGCGATCTAGTATAGAAAGATATTTGGCAACTTTGGAGTCTGAAAATTGATAATTTGACCTATATATTAGTTATAGAATTCAGGAGTTTTTTTACTAAGACAAGGATCAGTATTAATTGATAAAAATGGTCAATTATTACTATTTTACTATTCGATTTTTAAGATTTATTTGAAACATGGAACATTAATATTATTTACATCCAATAACAAAGAACATTGAATAACGATTTCTCTATATGAGTACTAATCCCTTAAAGAAGTATATACGTGTTAGAACTTATGAGTACTCCAGTGACTGGAAAATTGAACCATCAAAATCATTTCATTAACCAAATATATTCATATTTTAATAAATATTAAAAGTGGAATATATCCTAATATAATATATTTATAAACTAACTAAAAAATTGAAATAAAAAAAAATTGATCAAGTAAAAATAAATAAAAAATATCCTTTAATTGATCTTCTCTGTCACATTTGTTACAATTACTTCTTCTTTACTTGATTTTTGTTTTTATTTATGAATTTTGTTTGGAAAATTTTTTGATAAAAAAAGTACATTCCATCTCTAAAGAATTTTCCAACAAGAATTTTAATTCGAATTGTAATTCGATATATCGAATTTTAATTTTTTTTAAAGAAAATGTGATTATTTTTTAATTCTGTTTCAGAAATAAATATTTATTAGGTAAATTTGTTTGATTGGGGAATTATTTCTTTTCTCTTTAATTGTCAACTAAAAATAATTCTGAATTCTGGTTGAAATTTTTTCTCAATTTTAGATTTTATTTGGTATCAATTTTTTTGTAACTGTTTTTTGATTTTAATATTCAATTTTTTTTCTTTTAATCTTTGGAATATTATTCTTTTTTTTGGTTTTTTTTGATAAAAATATTTAAAAAAGAATTATGAAAGAAATTTATAACAAAATGTTTTGTAAAATAATAACAAATTGTAATGGGTCGATAATTTCAAGATTATAAATTGTTTAGATTCCTACAAATTAAGAAGATAAAGAGAACAAATCTTCAAAAATTAACTTGGAAGAATTTCGATTTTTTTACATTGTTCATTCTTGATTGAAACAAATTTATCTTGAAAGGTGATTTTTCGTGTTTGGTCTTCTAAAAAAGAAAAGATTTATTTCAAATTCATATCTTTCCCAGATCTATTTTTTTTCTTACTCTTTGTTTAATTTCACTCTTTTGTATAAACACTTTTCTAAATCCAAAACCAAATTTAATTACAACCAAAAATTTAATCATTAAAAATGTTCAAAAAAATCGAAAAAGTTGAAATTTCAACTCTGAATTACTTTGGGGTCACTTTCTTTTCACAAATAGAGTAGCATACGATTTTTTGGTTTCAAAGTTTCTATAGGTGGTTACACTCAAAAAAATCTTTATTCAGTAATGTTTACACAATTTAAATTTTTCAAAATAGTAAAATGTACTTTTTTCCTTAAAGATAAATTTTTGCAAAAATAATTCATTTTTAAATGTCAAGAAGGATTATTAACGTATTAACCAAAATAGAAGGTGAATTTCTGAATGTGTAAGTAAAGAATTCACTTGGTATATCCGCCTTAAAATCAATTCTACATATTTTGATTCGATATTTATTCCTTTCCTAGGTTAATTTCCAGAAACACCTTTGTACCTTCTTAATTGTTTAAAACAAGTTTAAAGGGTTTTCAAAATTTCGGGTTTTACTGAAAGGAAAGAATAAAGGTTCACAAGGACAATTTGATGACTATTGGACAATTTCAGAAAAAAAGTTTACTTCAGAATTTATCTTAAAAATGTCAATAAACATCACCGAGAAAGTACTAATCTTTTAAACGTTATGTAAAATCTTCCAAAAACCAATTTCTCATTTTACAAATCGAATTATAAAGCTTTGTTGCTTGTAGATAAAATCAAATCAAAAAAAATCATTTTTTTAACTATCGATCAAAGATATTTCATTAAATGTCTTTTCAAAAAAGCACAATCACAAATAACCAAGAAACAGAAATAGAAAAGAAAAAAAAAAGAGTTCCAGTCTCATCAGCCTCAACTTACAAATCAAAAGGACAAGTTTTCGAAAGAGATTGTGAAATTTTTTCTTGTATGTTGAATCAAACAAACATCAACTCCAATAATAATAAATATTATGAAATACAAATCATTGAAATAGGAAATGGGTTTATTTTGTTTACACATTGGGGAAGGGTTGGTAGTAATGGTTACACAAATGAAAAGAGTTATGAAAAGGAAGATGTTTGCATTGAGGAATTTAAAAAAAAATTTTTCCAAAAAACTGCAAATAGATGGAACGATCGAGCAAATTTTAAATGTGTACAAAGAAAGTACAACATGCTGGAAATTGATTATTAGTCAAAAAAAAAAAGGTATTTTGAGACAAAAAGTATATTAAATACCAATCAGATAAATTTGGTTTTTTTGGGTGAACCGGGATCTCAAATTTAAACTTTAAGGGAACTGTCCCTACAAAAATAAATTGACTTTTACAATTCTTGAATTCAAGTTTTGCTTTGCTATTAAATCCAACGTTTTACTTTCGACTATCAAATTAAACACTTGAGGTATGATAATGGTATTTTTATTCTAAATGGGAAAAAACTTTTACTTCATTTTCTATTTCCTTTTTCAATAAAGTTTTCCAAAATTACAACCCAACTTCTTTTGAAAGCCATATTTTCATTTTCCTTTTTCAAATCGAGAGTTCACAAATTACATCCTTCTTCTTTTTTGAGAACTCTTATTTAGTAAAAGAGAAATCTGGAAAAGGAAGTGAAAATTTTTCCTACTGTAGTCAAAATAAAGTGTTCAAAAAAAATTTAATGCGTGTTTCAAAATAAAAAGCGTGTTTTTTTGTTATAGAGGACCTATACATTAACCAATCAAAGAAACCAATAATAAACCCTAAAAAAAAATGGTATTGGTTTCTTAAAGTTCTATTATTTAAAAAAAAATTCTAAAAATGAAGGATCAAATTGTAAAATTTATCTCAAAAAATAGAGTAAATTGATAAGAAAATTTTTAATCATCAAAAAAACAAAAAAATTGAGAATATTATGGAAAATTTTCAACTATTTGCATTAATAATTTAAATTTTACTGAAATTAACCAGACCTTTACTTTCAAAATTGATTTGAACTTAGGTATACTATTAGGTAGTAGATTGGATGTTGCCTTGTTACAAGAAGAAAAAAAGCATGGATTAACAATTGAAACACGAATTATAGTCTTTGTTCACGCATTGTTTTGATCACTGTATTTATTATGTTAGAGTACCAGTTAAACACGAAAAATTTCTATTCTAGAGTAATAGACTGTGTCAAAAAAAAAAAAAAAAAATAGAAATTAGAGATTGAAATTTTTTCTCTCTCTTTTTCTTTTTCTTTGGGTTGAATCTTTTCTTGTTGTTTTTTGGTATTGAGAAAATCAATTCTTTTACTTGAATTTTTGAAACATTAATCTTATGACGAAAGAAAAATATATATATATATTCATGAATTTCGCTATTAGTTAATACAAATAGAAAATGTGGAACATCTATTGTCGATCGAAAAAAAACCGTCTTAATTAATAAAAAAATAAATAAAAATAAAACTATTTTCAAAATAAAAGTTGATTATTAATGTGTAAAAAAATTATAAAGAATTAAATTTACAGGTATTAATCTATATCAATAATTTCGTGCTTAACAGCACTCTTTAAAGAATTGTGATTGTCAAAATTACTATTATTGATTCTTTGCTGCACTGAACGCGTATAGCTTCTAAAATTGTGATAAAGACAAATTTGGTTAGAATTTAGTATTTTGATACCTACTTGTACCCCGCATGAGCAAAATGCGCCTTGGTAAAGCACTAAAGAATATTCATCTGTTTGGGTTTTTTCTTTATTTATTTCACCATTGAAATTGGAGATTTGTTGTTGGTTACCAAGTACATAAAACGTTTGGTATTCGCCTTCCAATATGATTCCGCAAGACTTTGGAACTAAATCAAGATTTTCCATATTATTTTGCCAAGAATAGACCACCTTTTCACAAGATGAACAAAAAATTTCATTTTGGATAGTTTGCTGCTGCTGCTGCTGCTGCTGCTGCTGCTGAAAATTATTATTGCCTATGGATTGTGACATGATTGATGAAGAGGATAAAATGGAATTTGAATTATTATTGATATAATTTACATTGGCTGTATTTGTTGAGTTATAATTGCCCCCATTAAAACTGTTTTGGCTATTGTTGATTAAAGTGCTTGATGAAGAAAATATGTTATTATTTGTTGACAAAATACCATTAGAAAAGGGATTATTATTAGAGTGTGTTTTTTGATAGTTTTGATTTTGGAATCGATCATTTTCATTTTTAGAATGATTTATTTTTTTTTTTGATTTGTTTTTCAAGAGATTTGGAAGCCCCTTTTCAATTCCCATTTCTGATTGCCATAATCTTTTTCTATTGATCTTTAAATCCTTCGAATTCAAATCGATAATTTCGTCGCTCTCGCTGTCACTCTCACCACTATCGCCTGTGGAGCTATCATCACATAAATTAATAATTACCTGAGAATTTTTTTTTTGTTGATCCTTTTTTCTTTTTCCTTTCCGCTTTCCCCTCCCTTTTCTCTTTTCTTTTCTTTTTGGTTCCAATTTAATAGCATTCCAATTATCATTTAAAAGATTTGAATTGTTATTTAACAGATTTGTACCGTTGTTTAACAAATTTGTACGATTATTTAACAGATTTGCACGATTATTTAAAAGATTCGAATTGCTATTTAGCAGATTTACACTATTATTTAAAATATTGGAGTTGCTATTTTGAGTTTTGACATTTCCAAAGGCTGTTTGCTGTTGGTTTAAAAATGAATTATTTTGATTTGCAATCATTAATTGATTATTGAAATTGCCCCCTTGGCTAAAATTATGAAACTTTGTATTATTTAAGGCATAGGGGCGCGAGTTGCCCAAAAATGGGTTTAAATTGGAATTTTGGTTGATTAAATTCTGGTTGGAATAATTTAGTAAAGCGGTGTTTTGAATCAAATTGGACTCATTCTTGAGCTGGAATGTATTATTTTCTTGCACGCGCGAGAGGTCATTTTGAAATGAATTTTTTCTTTTGTTTAAAACATCTATTTCTTTGATCTTTTCGGAATGGAAAAACTGTTTCAAGTCATGAAAGCATTGGTTCCAGTTTTTATAGGTATTGATCGAATTTTGGATCCAGTCGACAAGGTTTATTTTGTATCCGCGATTTTGAAAGCGGTCGTCGATGAGTAAAATGGCGCCATAATCATTTTTATGTCTTAGGCATCGCCCCATGGCCTGGTTTAAGGCGCGGAATGCTTGCAGTTCGTACCAGTCGTTGCCGTCCAAGAGTCTCTTTGTGTCGTGGTACTTTGTGTTATAGTTTTTCTTTTCTTGGATGTTCAGGCTTTTTAAAGAGGGGAAGGGGATGCCCAGCAAGATCGTTGCTCTTGCCCTTGAATCTGAAAAATCGAGCCCCTCGCTGACCTTGCCTCGGTAAATTGCAAAGCAAATGGCACCGTACCCCGACTGTGCATCGACAATATCATAGTAGTCCTGGATCATTTTTGTAAATTCCTGGTTTGACGAATTGGGCTCAATGAAAATCTGCTTTGTCTTGCGGATCGATTCCAGGATCCCAGCCTTTCTCCATCGCGCAACCATTTTATTCCTCATTGTGTAGCTACTGAAAAAGACCAAGATCCCGTCTGGCACGATTCTGCAGTAATTTAAGATGATCTGCCCGACGCTATCCAAAACTTTGTTGCTTTGCAGCGACTTATAATTCAAAGTCAAGAATTTCCCGTCCAGGGTCCGCGTGATATTTGCAATGTGCGCCTGCTCTTTCAGATTAATGATATGCGGCGCCTTCAGGGTGATATTAAATGCCTCGCCTAGCTCCGAGGAAAAGGACTTTAGCGGGCTTAGAGTACCTGAGGCCAAGACAACCGATCTGCTCTTCGCAAAGGCGTCCTGGTAGGAGATTTTGGGGGACAGGCACCATAAGAAGAACTCGGAAACAATCTCCTGATCTTGCTGCATCTCCGAGCTTCTGCTGCTGCTGCTGCTGTTGTTGTTGCGGTTATTATAGCGACTGTTGCGGCCATGATAATTGCCTTGGTTCCTTTCAACGGGCTTTTCAACTATCACCAAAGCATACGTCGTTGGATCGCGATAGATATAATACAAGGCGTCAAAAAAGTCTTCAAATAATTTCTGGGTCAACATCGACAGCTCGGGGAATTTTTTGAGGTCGTTATTGTTGTCTTGGTATTTGCTCCCGATTTGCTTTAAAATGCTTTTCCAATTGATCAGCGTGCTTTTCAGTTTATTTTCAGACATTTCAAACTGTGCAAGCAACTCGAGCAGCGGGAAGCCCGTGCTGTGGAAGTACTTGTTCCCATACCGATCCTTGATCATTCTCCTTTTTAATTGGTTGATCATGTTAAAGACCTTGAACCCCAAGGCAATCATGGGATCAAACAAGGGCTTGAGAACAAACTGATCGCGTTGGGAGATGCCTTTGCACTCGCGGAGGGTGATCGCCAACTTCTTGGAATCGGTCGAAAAATCCAAAACCTCGCGGCACACGTTTTCAATGTTGTGTGCCTCGTCGATAATGACAACTTCGTTATCCAAATCAATTTTCAAATTCTTGCGTATCGTGGGCTCGATCAAATAATTATACGGGCAAAAGATCAGGTCAGACTCCTTCTGGAGCGCACGCGCCAAATAGTATGGACATACCTCGCAACTTTCACCAAGGCCAATTAGGTCCTCCATGTCCCAGACCTTGGAGGACAGCTTATAGGCCTTGTGGTTCATCTCATGATTCTCAAAATTTTGATAGTATTTGCACTTCTTTTGACGCACAAATTTCCTGCACATTAAATTTAAATTTTTTTTTGATTTCGCCCTGTCATTAATGCAGTAATGCTTTCGTGACGCGAGCAGCGTCATGTTTGGTTTGTGCGGCGTCTTTTTTAATTCACGGATCAATTGCTTGAGCTGGGAATGTGTGTGCGAGGACAGAAAGATCTTTGGCGCAGTGCTTGTCTCAAGCAGATGCCCCAGGCGCCAGCTTAGCGGGGTGCAGAGCAGCACAACAGATTTACCAGTGCCAGTGGGCGATTCAAGTAAGCAGCTCTTGCAATTCTCAAACCCATCAATCATTTTTTCACTCATCATGATTTGGGATTCATAAAAGCTATACGGGCTAACAACCCGAGTTTTTCCGATTTGGTAAAAGTATTGCTGCTTTGTTTTTTTATTTTGGTTTTGGTTTACGTTGATTGTTTCCTTTTTTAATTTGGTTTCTTTCTCATCTGTTTGTTTCAATTCTTTTTTAACTTGGGTTTGGGGTTTGCTAACGGTAACGGGGGTGGTGGTAGCAGTGCTATAAGAACTGGAATTGGGTTTGTTGTCGGAATTATTTTGTTCTTTTTTCAAGTTTGGTTGATTTTTATTTATATTTGGGCAGTTTGTAACTTGTTCTTGTTTTGGGATCAAATTTGGAAAATTTGAATTCATTTCTGTTTATGTTTTTGTTTTTGTTTTTGTTTTTGTTTGGAAAATCCTGTTTTTACAGATCTTTGTCTTTACGTTGAAAAAAATTCGATTTTAAAAAAAAATAAAAGGAGTTGTTTTATTTGCAAATAGCTATTTTTTTGGAGGTGAAAGAAAAAAAAATGATCGATCAAATTCGTTTTTACATTTCAACTGTTTTGGAAACAAATAAATATGATTTAGACTAAAAAGTTCACAAGAAGACTCCTGTTTCTTAAAATGTGGTTTATAAAACATCTTCATGACTGAAAAGTACAAAATCTGTTTATATTGACTTTTTGTTTGATTAAAAGAATCAAGTCAAAGTTTTAATTCTTTATCAAAAAAAAAAAGTTCTATTGATTTGTTAAAGGGATTTCGGGATCTATTTTAAATTTAATAGGGTTGTGCTTTTAAAAAAATTCTCCAATCCTTTTCAATTTCTTCAAAAACAAATTGCAAGAAGAGATAAACAAAACAAAGGTTTTTTTTATTATTTGCAAACTCTTTTTTTCATCACAAATAAAACGTAAACTTTTGGAAAATTATCTGCTTATTCTTTTGAGTTTTTTGTCAAACAAATAGTTAAAGAGTGAAAATAGTCAAAATTTCAATGTATTTTGTTTTTTACTACAAACTCTCTTTTTGTTTTTTTAAAGAAAAAACCCAAAAATTTTTTAAAAATCAACTGATTTTTTTGTATCATTATTTTTGAAATTAATTGATTGAAATTTGTGTGTTCTATTTATTTACTTGTTGGTCGTTTTTTTTTGAAATAAATTTGAATCTAGCAAGCAAAATAATTGACCACAAAGCGAGAAAATTTCAAAAAGAAGTGTTGTTAATAAACCGATATTTTTTCCCGTTTATTCGACAAATATCAGCCTTTGAAAATCTAATTTCCGTCATTGTCACAAAGATCTTGAGATAAAGGTTTTGAATTATTATAATCATTCCAAAAAATCTATCTCACCTATTTAACAAATCATTTTTTGATTTTTGATTTTTTTTTTTGAGTGAAGAATGACTTTAAAAATTGGACAAAATACAATTATTTGTGACAGCTCAGAATTAGAAGGAGACATTACCATTGGATCTAATTGTGTTCTTCATCCATTCTCACGAATTATTGCAAAGGATGGGCCAATTGTAATTGGTGATGGGAATCTTTTGGAAGCCAATTGTGTTCTGATCAACGAAAAGAAAGGAACACGTGACTCCTCTGCGCCAATGCGTATTGGTAACTATAACCGGTTTGAGATTGGGAGCGAAGTACGCTCTTTAACAATTGGGAATTGTAATGTGATCGGGATCAAAACAAAGCTTGAACGTGGTTCTGTTCTGAAAGATGGCATTGTAATTGCACCAACAGTCAATGTTAAAGATGGTGTTCAAGTACAAAATTATACAGTCATGTTTCACAAACCAGAATTAATTGTTAACATTTCATCAGAAATCCAAAAAGAGGTACACAAAATTGTTTTCTTTTCTTTTTTCTTGTTTTTTTCTTTATTAAAAAAATTCCTTGTTATTTTTTTACTATATTTTACCTCTTTTCCTATATTCTTTTTTTCTTTTTATTAATAGGAAAACAAATTAAGTACAACCGAACAAATTGCCTTTTTAAAAAATATGCTTCCAAAATATAATAATATTCGCAATTAACTTGGCTTTTATTTCACAAAACAACAATAAAACTAAATCTTTATCTTTTTTTGATTTTTTTCTTTTTTTATCAGCTTTATTCTTTTTTTTTTTTTTTTTTGTTTTACTCCATCAAAATAAACAAACGAAATTCCAACAAAAACAACTTTTCAAAAGAAACACAATTCCAAAGACAATTAAATCAAATAATGAATTTTTGACGAAGGAAAGCTTTATTAAATACAAAATTTTCATTAAAAAAGTATGGACGTTCGCAAATGAATTCTTCAGATCAACCAAAAATACTATCCTTTTATATTTGTTAAAGCTCTTAGGGTCTTTTATCCAAAGATTAAAAAAAAATTATTTTATTTTTAATGTTTTTTGGTTTTTTTTGTTCTACTTCAAAAACCTCATTTACCAAGCACTTTGAAATACACATTAAGAAGACATTTAGCCAATTAGTTTTTCATTTATTTCAGTTATTAGTACTTATAAATAGCTTCGTAAAATTGAATAATTTCCCCATAAAGCAATACTACTATTCATGAGACTCTTTTTAGCTCAGGGTTATTGACAATAGAACAAATAATAAAAACTCAGAAAGCTCCATTTTTTCGTAAAAAATAATTGGTTTTAATCTTGGGATAAAAGACCCTAAGAGCCTTAACAAATATAAAAGGATACATTCAGTTCCACTTTTAAGGCACAAACTTTTAACGAAATTTAAAGCACAATAAAAATCTCAATTTAAGGCACAAAATTTGTAATTTCTTTTTTTACAATTTATTTTACTAGAATCTGAATTTTGTGCCTTAATTTGAGATTTTTATTCTGCCTTAAATTTCGTTGAAGTTTGTGCCTTAAAAGTGGAACTCACTGTAGTATTTTTGGTTGATCTGAAGAATTTATTTGAGAACATCCATCCTTAAAGTAATTAAAAATATACTGTTATATCTTTTAAAAAATTCAAAAAAATAACACACAATTTTTACTTCGATTTCCTATTTCGTTAAATTTGAAAACTACTCATTCCTAACATTTCACTTGTAAGAATATTACCACACTCAACTTATTTTTATTGTTTCTGATAGATTTAAATGAATAAAAAACTTCTTTACCACAAGTGAGTAATAATAAACGAATAAAGGGGAATTAAACTAAAAAATTTGGAAACATATTCTGAAGTGATCAGTATTGTAAAAAAATGTGTACTTTTTGTTTTCTCTGTAATTACATCGCCGATGAAAACAATCCCAAAATCTGGATATCTGAATTAAAAAAATTAATATCTCTAATATATTAAAAAATTTTTTTAATATTATTAAAAAAAAAAGATTCAATATGTGTATTAACCCTTAGTGGGTAATAAACTTATTTTTGAGTTTTTAATAAAATTTCTCAGAAATTTTATGTTTGTGGAGTATGGTCAAGTTTCGTGAAGTTCCGTAGAGTGCCTATTTTTTTTCTAATTAGAGAAATAAACCAAAAATTTAAGGTATTTTCGATTTATTTCTTAAAGTAAAAAAAAACCTAACAGCGGTTTTCCAGAATTCAAAAAAAAAATACAGTAAAAAGCAATATTTTACTCAATTTTTTTTAAATTTAACAAAACATAACATCAAAAAAAAGGAGTTAACCCCCTTAAATAATAATAATAATAATAAAATGAGTGCTTGTTTTTAAAAAAAAATTGTTTAATTAAAAATCTTTTAAAGTTTTTGATTTTTTTGGATTTGTTTTTTAAAGTTTTTTTGAGTTTTCTCATCTCTTTTCTCATCTAATTTAAATGGTCTACATCATCAACTTTCTTTTTGCATTATTGCAATAATTTGGAGTTTCTACTTTCTACTCTATCATCATATCTATTCGAATCATTGCAAATTTATTATTGTGTTAATATAGTTATTGATAATTCCCAATTTAAATATGGCTATTTTAAATTTTTGGAATGGAATTTATTAGTAAATATATTTTAATCTTTTTTGATTTCTCCAAATAACTTATTGTTGTGAAAAAAAAGTGGGAAGATTATTATGTCAAAAATCAAAAATTTAATTGTTGACATTAGATAAACTGATCCAAACTACTCTAATTTTTTTGAAGATAATAAGAATCCAAATGGAGATTAAATACTTTTAAGAAGTATAATATCTAACGTATTTTGCTGTGATTTCAATTTCATCAAGATAGTCAAAGAAGAAAGCTAAAAAATCAAAATTTTATTTTAGAACTAAATCTTCAAAGAAAATGAAAAAAATCACAAATTTTTATCTTTGCCATTTTAAATGTTATTTTTAAAAATAAGGATTTCTTAGGTTAGTTCTTTGAATTTTAAATCGGTTTCTGTGTGCCTTTAATCTTCAATTTTGATATTCATTGTTATTTTTTAAAAAATAGAGTTTTTTATTAAGATTTACAATGAAAAATCGAAAAAATCAGAAATTGGTGATTTAGAAAATTACTATATTTTGACTAATATCGAATCTTTTAACAGTAGTCACAAAATAATTCAAATTAAATATTAAAGTATTATCTCTGAAAGTCGTAATTTACCTGATATGAACTGTCGAAGAAATGCACTTTTTACTCATTTTTGCCACTTTTTCCAATCAAAAATGAAAAGTTGATTTTTTAGCTTTCTTATTAAAGGATCTTGATGTAATTGGAATCAATGAACTCTAAGTTAGATATTATACTTCTTAAGAAGCTTTAATCCCCATTTGGGGCCGAATTGTCTTCAAAAAAATTATGGCGGTTTTGATGAATTTTACTAATGTTGACAATTAAATTTTGGATTTTTGACATAATACTCGGTGCACTTTTTTTCCTCATCCCACTTTTTTTTTTCAGAACAGTTAAACTAGTTTATTTTTAATATTCAAAAAAAATTCCCCTTTTTTATTTTATTATTTGTTAAAAAAAATATTACTTATCTTCCAACTTTTTTTTTTTTGATTAATTAAATTTTTTTTTCAAATAATTTTAATAATATATATATCTAAAACAATTAATTTTTTAAAACTTAATTTAGTATTTTTCATTTTTTTTTTAATGAAATTTATGAAAAATATTACTTTGAGTATAATTTTCATTATGAAAATAACATTTAAATTAAGTTTGATCATATTATAATCATATTTTTAATTCATTTTTGACTTTTAAAATGTTGTAATTCTTTTAGGATTTTTTATTAAATTTACAAGATCATTTTTTTTTTTTTGTTTATTATTTGTTGAAAAAATAAAAAGCTTTTAGGAAGGTTTAAATCACACGTTAAATGTTAAAATATTTAAAAAAAGGTAAAATTACCTCTAATAATTATGTAGAGCAGGTTAGTGAATATTAAAATATTTATGGATATTTGAAATGGAAAATATGAACTATTAAATTCAAATTTTTAAAAGGATCAATAAAATTTAATATTGTGAATATTGTAGGGATTGTGACAATTTCCAATATTTTGTAAAAATGTCATTTCCATTGGGTAAATTAATCTAAGATTCAGGATATACTTTCAAGAGGGTTGTTTGCAACAATTTTCACGTGAAAATGCACTTATAAAATTTATATCGAAATGAATATTAGCAACATAATAATTATTTTTTTTACAAAACAATAATTAACAAATAGATTTATAAAATAATTTTCAGATAATAGATAATATATTGAAAATACAACTAGTTTTATAAAAGAAATAAAACAATAATCAATCTTTTTTTTTTTTTAGGATTAATTTTATTGAGTAAATCGTGTAAAATTTAAAAATTAAAAAAATCCTCACTTTTGGGGTCTTCCAAATTATAATTATTAAATACTAAAATATTATTATTTTAAGTTTCTATTTTTAGATTTGGAATGAGTAATTTTGAATATTTTTTTTAAAAATAACAGTTTTTAATTATTGATCTTTTAAAAAAAATCTAATATTTACTGTTCAATAATTGCTATAATAGATTTTTTAAAGTCATGTGATCTATTTGGAAGATATATATAATTTACTTCTATGAACAACACACTTTAATTATAGACTAATCTCTGGTGATTTTAATCCTTTAAAATTCAATAAAGAAAAGGAAAATGAAATCAAAAAAATTTCATTTTTAATTTTGGTTCACTTGTTGATATTTGCTATTTTATTTCTACCACTGGCAACGAAAAGACTTTTGAAAAATTGAAAAAAAATTGTTTTTTTTAATTAAAAAGAAGAAATTTTATTCAGATAAATAAGAGGAATTTTAAACTCCTCCCTTAAATTCCAATAAAAAAAAAAAGAAGAAATTTTCAAATAAGAAATTTTTTTTAATTATTCAAAATGATAGAATAGTTTTAAAAGTATTTTTATTCTTTATTTTTTGTTAGAAAGGTTTTTTCATTTTTAATGATTTATTTTTTTGAAAAAAAAGTTTTTATTAATAATTGAATATTTAAATAAATTATTCTATACAAAAATTATTCTCATTTGTATTTGTATTTTACTTTTCGATATTCAATTCATTTTGATTGGATTTTTTCTTTTCGAGTAAATTTTTTGTTGATTGTGTGTTTAAATTTTCCTTTTCTTTTTCTTTTTCTTTTTTATTTTTTTCGTTTTCATTTTTTTTCTTTTTCCCTTTCTTCTTCTTTTTTTCTTTTTCCTTTTCCTTTTTCTTTTCCATTTCATTTTCCATTTCATTTTTTGTGTTCTTGAAATCTTTGATTTCTATTTCATTTTTCAATTTGTTTTCTAATTTATTTTGTTTTTGACTTTTTTGTTCGTCTTCAGTTTTTGTTTCATTTTCATTTTCATTTTCATTATTTTGTTCTACTTCATTATTATCATTTTTTAATTCTAATAATTCATCGGTTGCTGTTATCAATTTATATCCTAATTCTTCATTTTGATTTCTTAAAGTTTTTATATAATTTAATAACATTCTATGATATAAATTTTTTGATTTGATTTCTTTATCTTTCAACTGTTCTTGAAATTGATCAGTTTGGCATACTTTCTCTTTTAATTGTTTTTCATCGATATCAACTATTAAATTTTGTTTTGTTTTTTGGAAAAATAATTTAATAAAAAGTAAGAAATATAAATTAAAAACAATTATTTAAAATGAATAAATTTGGGTTATTTGTTGTTTTTACAATTATGTTAATTTTGAATTTCCAATTTTATAGTTTTGAATTATGTTATCATAAATTGCCTAGCAATTAAATACTCATATATATATATATATCATTTTATATTACAAAAAATAAAGCCTTATACTATACATACACAAATGTATACTGATGATCTAGTCATAATCATAAAAGGGGAGTGAGAACAAAAAATAAAAGAACAAACTCAAGGCAAATATTTATTCAATTATCACCAAATACGGATTAATTATAAATGGAGATAAAACAGAAAGATCAAAAAAATTATAAAATATCAACTATCTTGACATACGTCTCAAAAAGATCAAACATATCAAAAAAAAATCTAGAAAAAGCCAAAAGTAATTATTCTTGATGCGTGTGTGTTTGTGTGTAAATTTAATATTAAGTAATACGTCCAGAATCCAACCTTTTTAAAGTAGTAATTTTACTCGTAGTGCATCATATGAATTCGACATTTTTTACTCTAACCCAGACAGACATCAAACAAAATAGATACTTGGATTAATAAAAACAAAAAAAAAACTGAAATCTATATTCAAAGTGCAAAAAAATCCCATATATTAAAGCATCCATAACATTATCAAATGAGAAACTATAACCAATCCAACCCTAAACATGTTTCAAAGAATAAAAGCCTTTTTCATCAAAAAATTAAATTCGCTAGATTTAAACAATCTAGCTGAAGATTTCAAAATGGATGAAATAGAAAACATGTTCCTGGAAAATATGGTGAAAAGGAGAGATCAAGGAAAAACTCCATGAGTCATATTAAGTTCATACAATACAAAATGGAATCCTCATTATGAAAGAAGAAAACTGAAAATTAAAAAGGTTTCTTCAAATTTGACATTTTCCCGACAACTTTAGGTTAAAAAACGTCCATCCCTAAACTAGAAATTATCAATCATCTATTCAAGCTAAAAGCCTTTCTTAAAATGATTTAAATAGATGTACGTAAAAATATGAAAAGGGGGTAGATTCCAAAATTTGCCCGCTTGAAGAAAAAAAAATAGTTGATGTAAATCACTTCGTATTGAGATGTAAAAGATATTAAAAAAAAAAAAAAAAGAAAGAAAACAAAGGAAAAAAGAACCTCAAATAAAACAAAGATTTTGTTTTTAAGATTTTCTTTAAGTAAGATACATATGAATTGTTGATGAAAATGAAAATAAAGGGAATTTATTACATTACTATAAAATACCTCCTTACCAATATGAATTAACGAGCTATAAGGAAAAAAATCTCAAATCCAAATATGAATACCGGCTATAAAGTCACACAAATTTATCTCAATTCCAATAAATCTAAACTTTTTTCTTCGCTGTTTTTAAATTCGTTTTATTTTTTATTTATTCTTCATTTTTTTTTCTCTCTCATTCATTATTTTTCTTCATAGAACCGTTAATTAGACATTATTTGAGAAAACTAAATCAGGTTTAAAATGCTTCTAATGACTTTATTTATCCACACTCTTTGAATTAGAGGTTGCGAATTTCTTCACTTAAAAATTCTCTCTTTAACAGGTAAAGTGTTTTTGTTTTTTTAAAACTAAATCCTTAACAATAAATCTAATAAAAATGGAAATATCACATCTTTTTCCTTAAAATTAATTGTAAAAAAATTAACTCTTTTAAAATTTAGAAATTCATTTCTCTCAAGTTGATAAAGGAGTTGGTTTATCAAATTTAGTTGAATCCTTGTGTAAATAAGTGGTCTATCGAGTTTGAGAGAAAAAAATAAATAAGAATTACTAATCACTTAAACATTTTTTTATATTACCATTTGAGAAATAAAGTGAAACACAAAAAAAAAGTTCAACACACCTTTTAAATTCGAAACCTTATTGAAAATGAAAAGGAAGATCAATTAATAATTGTAAAAATAAATAATTAAAAGGCAAAAAAGAAGAATTAAGCAAAATAAACGTTTTCTAATACTACCTTTTAGTAAAGGTTTTTGTTTTGATTGATCTGTTATTAAAAATTTGTAGAACATTTTTACTACTCTCCCAAAATAGCCAGTGCCAAAAGGTTTAATCCTTGTTTCAAAAGAAAAAATCGTGTTACTTTTTTATCTAATACCTATACATTAAATGTTCAAATAAATCATCAATAAACCATAAGTAAATATGGTATTGTTCTCTTAAAGTTCGACTATTAAACAATAAAATTCGAAAAATGAAGAGATCAAATTTGAAAATTTTGCTCAAAAAAAAATAAAATCATAAATGAAATAATTTTTTTAATTAATCAAAAATACACATAAAATTTGGTAAAATTGGAAAAATTACTACAAATTGCAGTCCTAATTTAAATTTTACTGAAAATATCAAGGATTTTACCTTCAAAATTGATTTTAACTTTGATATACTTTTGGGTGGTGAATTAGATGTTTTATTGTGACAAGAAGAAGAAAAAAAAGCATGTTTTTATTTTGAAGCCTGGGTTTTATGATTTTTATATGGGTTTTTTTGATCACTTTATTTTAAAGATTTCCAAAACAACTCATCGGATTTCTGATAAAAAGGGAGTTCGTACTTGTAGTTGTTGGTTTGATTGAAAATAATTCCATGAATTATTCTTTGGAGTTAATTTGTTTAGTATTTTAATTGATTTGATTTTACTTTTTCATTTTCAGGTTTCTGTGATTTCTGTGATTATATTAAAGTTTCGAATTAGAAATCGTATTGAACTTTTTTTTCCCAATGGCAAACTTTTTATAACTTTTTTCTTTATCTTTATGAACATTCTGGTATTTTTAGTATAAATAGGTTAAATTTTTTGCTTCATTTCCCTTATTTTCTTTGATCAAATAAGAGTTTTCAAAGAAATAGATCGAAATTTGTGATCTCTATTATTTGTTTGGAATTTTTGTATTATATTTTGAGTGAACTAAGAATCCTAAATGAATGGAATATTTCAGAATTGTAAAAAGAAAAATGGATGTAATTATATCCCAATTCAATATCAAAGACTAAAAAACAAATAAAAAAAAGGAATAAACAAATTTGTTCTTTTGTATTCAAAGTACAGCGGTGTAAATAACCCGTGTTGGCATCCTTTTACCTATCACGATCATAAAAAAATTTTTCAAAAAACAATTAAACATTTTCTAATTTTTCGCTTTTTAATAACTTCAATTATGATAAACACTATTTGTTTAATCAGAGATCTTTGATCAATAAAATATTTTTCAAGATATTTTACAATTAAAGTTGAAAAATCCAATTTTTCAGTTTCTATTAATTTTTTTTTTAAATCTAATAGTAAAAAATTTGAAAATTTTTTTCTTCACTACTAAGAGGTCATTTTATTATAAACTATTTTTCATAAATTTTGACTCACTTTATAATGTTAATGGGAGTTGTTTTGAGGGTTTTTTCCAGTATTCTTAACAAAAAAATTTTTCAAATTTTTGGATCAGAATCATTTTTTCTAATTTTGCAAATTATAGTTTTGCTTTTTCAAATTTTTGTTTTTCTTTTTTTTTTTTTTTTTTTTTTTTTTTTTTTTTTTTTTTTTTTTTTTTTTTTTTTTTTAAAAAAAGATCATGTAAAAAAAAGATCTTCGAAAAGACAAATAATCACTAAGAAAATTGAGACTATGTAATGTCTTTTAAAATGAATTTAATTATTCATAAAAAATCTTGTTGTTCAACTTTTTTTCAGTGTAAGTTCAGTAATAAAAAATCCGTAATGCTCATTTCAAAAATTGTGACTCACTTTTTTTTAGTTTTTAGTTTTATTTTTTTTAATTTTTAATATATCAGGCTTTTATAGATTTAGAATGGCTTAAAAGTGAATTACAAATCATATTTAGTTATTAATTGTTCTTGAATACTAAAGGATAATTTTTTTTTTTCAATTTATTATTTCGGGTGAGTCACAATTTTTGAAAAAGAGTTTACTTAATTCTTTTGAATTCTGGAAAACATAGGCACTCTACAACACTTGACGGACACTTCAGTTTGTTTTTTTTTAATTTTTGAAATGAAAAGAAAATTTTATAAATTTTTAGTTTATTTCAAAAAAGTAAAAAAAACTCCGTTAACTTTTCCAGACTTTAAAAGAATCAGAGTAAAACCAAATATATTTTACTCTATTTTTTTTTGAATTCTGGAAAACTGCCGTTAATTTTTCTGTTAATTTGTAAAATAAATAGATTTTCGTTAGGTTTTTTTGAGTTTTCTATTTAATTCTGGAAAACCTAAGCACTCTACGACACTTGCAATATTTATAGTCAGTTATATTTTTTCCATATTTGAGTTTTTTCGATGAATAGAGTTTTTCCAAAACTATTAGTTATTATCTATTCAAGTAAATATCCTAAAGTTGGATTTAACGAAAATTCATTGACCGATCCATTTAAAAATTTTTACCACAAAATAGACCTTTTTTTTCTCGACTAGAGACTTTTAAAAATCTTAGTGCTATTAACAACAATAATAAACAAAATAGCCTCAAGATTTTTAAGAACTTGGAATGTTTGTTATATTGCAAATACACTTTATTAACAAGGATAAAATGTTAATTGAAGTTGTAGGTTTGTCTAACTTGGAATTTTCAATTTTATTTTTTCATACTAGTGATTACAAAAATTTAACTCATGTTTTTTTTCAGACTTTGATATTGGAAGATAGGAAGACACACATATATACTTAGTTCAAGTTCAAATTGACTTTTGAGGTTAGATCTTTGATTACTGGTATTTGAAAAATAAATTTGAAAAATTTTCACTTCATTTTCATATTTCCTTTTCCAAACAGAGGCCACAAATTACAACCTACTTCTTTGAAAACTCTTTTAGTCTAGGAAAATCTGGAAAATAAAGTGAAGATTTTTTACCATTTAGAATTCAAATACCAGTAGTGTAAAAGGTTTAAAAATATTAAGTGCCTTTGTTTCAAAAATTTCGTTATATTTACAAAAGGTTTTGACGAGATTAAACCGATTTTTTAAGAAAAATTGAAAAAAAATGATCTTTTTCTTATTTTTTTGTCCAAAAAAATTAACAATTTAATCTTTTGATATTTTCAGAGTTCTTTTTTAAAATTTAGTTAAGGAACGATATTTCTTGTTTATATGCTGTTTCCATCCAATTGTTCTGTTTCTTTTATCTCTACCGTTCGCCAATATTTTTTTACATGATTTAAATTTTAGTAATGGGTTAAAGTAAAAAACATGGGTTATTTACACCACTATATTTGACAACTCAGCCAAAAAAAAGAAAAGACTCAACTTTTGAGTTGTAAAATATTCCATAAAACACATAAAATCTCTTGAGAATAAGGGTAAAGTTTGAACAAATTTTTAGTCAAAAAAAAAAAAAAAAAAAAAAGGAAAATTCAAGTATTTCATTTCAATCCAAAATAAGAAATTTTAAATAACAAAATCAATCTCAATATCAATTGGAATTACAAACTGAAAAGAAAGAAAGAAAGAAAGAAAGAAGAGGAGTTAACAAGTCAACAAAAATGAACTTACAATTTTCATCAAGAATCGTTTTAACCAAAGGAGAGTCAAAAATTGAAGAGTCAATTAAAGTTTCAAAAGAACCATTTTCATCAATAAAAAATCCACTCGTGGAGTCTGAACGATGCAAGATCATTGGTCTTTTTCTGGGAATCAAACGAGAAGTGCTATTTTTGGGGGCAGACAACCTGTATTTATTTTTTTCTTTCAGATCAACATTTGGACTATTGATAGCTAAACAATTATCAGCGAGCAAATGGTTGAAAGTTTTTTTTTTTTTATATTTGTGGTTTTTTTTTTGGTTTCTTCTTCGGGGCATGAGTGGCTTTTTTTTCTTCTGATGCTTTGGGTGTTTAAAAGAGTTGGTTGGTTTTCTTTTTCTTAGTTGTTGTTGTTGTTGTTGGTGTTTTTGTTTTTGAATTTGTTTCTGTTTGTTATTTGTTTTTTTTTTTTTTTCTTGTTGTTGTTGTTGTTGTTGGTTTTGTTTCCATTGGGAAGAGGGAACTGTGGAAATTTTTTTGTTTTGTTTGTCTTCAATTTCTTTCCAAAATTGATGGTTTTGGTTTTGTAATTGCTTTTGGTTTTGTGCTTGTTGTTGGACACTTCTAGGGTACGGAACCTGGAAATCAATTGGTAAGCTTCTTGAAAGGTAAAGTCTTTGTGGATTTTTAGGTTGTTGATTAAGTACTAAATTACCTCTTTGGTTTTGTAGCTGTGTTTGGTTTTGTTGCTGTTGTTGTTGTTGTTGTTGTTGCTTTGGATTTGGGTTGGATCGAAAATGGTCAATTTGTTGTGAGTGTAGCTGGTTTTGGTTTTGGTTTGGATTTTGGAGATATTGTTGTAATTGTGGATAATTAAGCTGTTGATGATTTGGGTAAAATGATTGTGAGTTATTCCATTGTGATCTATTCATCTTTTTTTGTATTGGACAATAAAAAATGTTTCTGAAAATAAAAAATTTTAAAAATTGAAATTCAATTTTTTCGGTATTTCTAAGTATATTTTTAGAACATTGAACCCTTTCAATTTTGTCTATAAAAGTTGTTTTTAAAAAAATACGGACTGAAAGTTTGAGAAAGTGTTATCAAAACTACTGATAAATTCTCATAAATCTCAAAAAAATTTTAGTTCAATTTCCTTTTTTAGAAATCTTCAAACTGTTTCTTATCAAACAGTACAAAAAATGTTTTGAAGAACAACTAATTTTACAGAGTTTCTTTATCAATTGACTTCAAAAAATGCCTAAATCAAAGCTTGATCATAGTAATTTCAAAAAGGAAAATCAAGTACAAATTTCCAAACATAAATTGCAATTTATCAGTAAAAATCAAAAATTTGAATTAGGTTGTATTAATTCATAATTTAAAACTTTAAACCGACAATTTTTTAAAACAATTGGCAAGGATATGTTGTTTTAAATATTCTGATTTGCCTCAAACTATTTGTGTTACCCTACAAAAATTCTGCGATACTAACTTTGTTTGAAATATTTTCTATATTTTTGGTTTAAAAATGGGAAACAATTTACACTTTTTTTCCTTCTTTTTTTTTATTACAAAAAGAGTTTTCAAAGAAATAGAATATCCTTTGAGATTTTTTTTTATTTATTTTTTGTTTCATTTATTTTGTCTGACTAGAATTACAGATTTAATTTGAACCGATAATCATAAACGAAATAATATTTAAGAATGAATAAGTAATCTTTCAATTTGAAATTTTAGATCAATTAAAATTCCAAAACTAATGTTCTCTTTATTTAAAAATGATCCAAGGACACAATTGAGAATCAAGAATTGGGGATAGGTTTAATGGGTGATCTATTTCAACAGTATTTTTAAGAACTCTTATTTATTTACTTTTTTCATGGTAAGGTGCAAGTGACCTAAAAATATTGTTGACTTTATTAAATAGCAAACTCAGAAAAAAATTTTACCTACTCTTGAAAATGATCGATGTAGTAAAAATCTAATGACTATAATACCAAATTTATTTATAATTTTATTTTAAGAAATGAATTATTGTTTTTAAAACTTTGATCTATTTTCCTCATTTTTGAAAAGTTCAAAACTAAGACAATTTTATTTGTAAGAATCATAGTCGTATCTCTTCAGATCAATGCTATAAGAAATAGTTCTATTTCGACCACTCAAGGTTAAAATATAATTATCATCTTCTAAGTAATAATGATCATCTTCATTAAGTGGTCATGTTTTTATTGGATAAATTCAACCAATTCAAAAAAAGGATATAAAATTGATCGATTTTGTAAATTTTTCTTTGTTATTGTTTTACTTTTTTTTGTTTTTCTTTTTTGCGAATTTTTTTTCTGTTTTTTTCTTTTTTTTTTTTTTTTCTTATTGTTTTTTATTCTCTTTCTATTCCATGTTTGATTTCTATTTTATTTTTTTTTTTTTATTGTTTTTTTTTCTTTTTTTTAAAAGAACATCTAGAAAAAAAAAAAGATCTTCCAAAAGACAAATTATCACTAAGAAAATTAATACTATATATTGTCTTTTAAAACGAATTTAATTCTTATTAAATAATCTTGTTGTTAACTTTTTTTCATGGGGAAGTTCAGTAATAAAAAATCCATAATACTCTTTTCAAAAATTGTGACTCACTTTTTTTGAGATTTTTAATTTTTTTTAATTTTTAAAATATCAGGTTTTTATATATTAAGAATGATTCAAAAGCGAATTTTAAAAAAGATTTAATTATTAGTTATTCTTGAATACTCAAGGATATATATATATATATATATATTATCAATTTATTATTGTAGGTGTATCACAATTTTTCAAATGATATTATATATGTATATATGTATGTTTGTTTGTGTGTTTATGTATTTATGTATGTGTGTGTGTGTGTTTTTAAGTGTGTAATTTTTTTACAGTTAAAATTGTAAGAAAATAAAAAGAAATTCTGGTTTTTAGGTTTAACAGTTTAGGATACCAACTAAAAATAAACGAATAAAAGTTTAATTAATAATTTTTTGAAATGTGAAAAAAATTATAAAAAAAAAGATTTTACTTTTGAAAATCTTTAAAATTGTAAATTCTTTGCACAAGGAGAAATAAATTATTTATTTTTCATATAATTATCTTTTTATTGATAAAGGTAAAAATTTTTTTCTTTTTTTTTAACTTTCTAGTTTTAACTTTTTTTCAATCAAAGAAACATATATTTTTTTTCAAATAACAATAATTATTTATAATTAAACTTTGTATACGAAATAAGAAACAGATAGAATCATATACATTAAAGTTTATTTGATGTTCTATTGAATAAAACTAATAAATCAATGGATTTTCTTCCAATAACAATTCCAAAAATTTGGCTACCTATCTGGAAAAAAAAACTATGTTCATTTTGAGCTTAAAATGATGATAAAATAAAATTCCAATAGAAATCAATACATCCAGTTCCACTTTTAAGACACCAACTTTCAAAGTTATTTAAGGTACAGGAATAATCTCAAATTAAGGAAAAAAATTCAAATTCTAGTAAAATGATTTGTGGAAAAGAATTTTACAAAAAAGGTGCCTTAATTTAAGATTTTTCTCTACCTTAAATTTCTTTGAAAGTTGGTGCCTTAAGAGTGGAAATGGCTATTTCTATTCTCTACAATCATTTTCACTGTTTTAAGTGACATTATCATAGCAATTTTTTACCAAGTTAATATCTAACTTGTAATCAAAAAAAATTTCAAAAATAAAAAAAAAATAAAAATATGAAAAAGATTTGCTTCTGATATTAATTCAAATACTTTAAACACATGTAATTTACTCATAATAAAGGTGGTCAATTTGACTGGGGAATGGTAAATATCATAGAATTATTGGTTTTTCAGTGACCTTCTGTTAGCTATGATTAGAGGATTAAAAGTAATAATTGAAATTCACTAATAATTATTATTTATAGATAAAAGGTTATTTTGAAGTATTTATACTTTAGATAAAATAAGTAAAGAAATAGTGCCAGTTTAGAATCTTTATTGTGTATTTATTAATTTTAAATCAAGAAGTTTGTTCTTGAAATAATAATTTTCATTTTAGTTTAAAAAATGTATAACTATAAATTTTCTTTTTTATTATATAATGTTAAATTTGTCACAATTGCATTAATGGTATTATTAAAGAATGGTATGTAATTTTTGGCTATTTTTTATCCCAATAATACAGTCATTTTCACTTTTAAGGCACAAACTTTGAACGAAATTTAAGGCAAAAAAAAAATCTCAAATTAAGGCACAAAATTTGTACTTTTTTATTTTAAAACAATTTATTTTACTAGAATTTGAATTTTGTGCCTTAATTTGAGATTTTTATTGTACCTTAAATTTCGTTCAAAGTTTGTGCTTTAAAATTGGAACTGACTGTACTTTTATAAATTATGAAAAAGAAGTATTATAAAATTTAAAAAAATATTTGTTTCTTAAAAATAAATTTTTTTTTTCAACTGTTGAAGCCTATAAAATGTGATATTTTATTGTTTTCACCATATTTATTAGACTGCTCCATATGAAAAAGATTTGTAATTTACTAAAGCCTATTTACTAAACCCTTTTATTACTTTTCAATAAAGATATCTAAAATTGAAATTCAGTAAAATCAAATAATAATTATTACCCAAAGTCATCCTTAGTCCATCAAAAAGAAAATCATACTGAATAAAACATTTTTTTTAACCTTTATTCCCTTTATTTTATATATAATAAAAACTAAATATCTTTTATTCAAATAAATACACCAAAATATAACAAAAAGTTGGATTAAAAATAATATTATACAAAGTATCAACTTTTGCAAAGCATATTTTATTACAAAAATGATTCCTTTTTTCAAAAATATTTATTTTAAAGCTCTCGTACCAGTATAAAAGTAAAAAAATTGCTTTATTTTTTTTTTTTTGTTATTTTTTTATTAACTTAACTTTTTTGGAATATCTTGAAGTTATAGTTTTGAACCAAGTATTTGGCTAAGTTGGTATTGTAATCATTTTTACATTTCAAGTAACCTTTTATTTCAGGTGTTTTTTGAAAAGATTGCAAAAAAAATGACAAAAAAAATGGACATTTTTTGTTCTTATATTGTATTTGGGTTTTTAAACATCAATTGAATACTAATCAACAAAAAAGTAAAAAAGAAAAAAATCTCAAGATTCTGAAGGTGTATAAATTAAGTTTTAGACTCGTTTTGTTTTATTTCTAATAGCAATTTTGAAGAAAATTCTTAATAGCGGTTTTCTAAATATTAAAAATTCCACAAAACATTATCTTTTATTTGTATCCCAAAGAATACTATCACAAAGAAAAAATCAAAACTTCTTTTTGTTCTTTTTAAAAAAACAAAAAAAAAAAAAAAGCAGGTTTGAAGATCAAATAAAAATAAAAACAAATAATACACTATTTTTCTGAATAGGTAAAGGAATACTTTAAGATCTATGATAGTTTGGAAACAACTTAACCTAAATAAAAATAAAAAATATAATCAAAATAGTAAAAGTTAAAAATTAAATTTTATTAAGAAAAAAATAAAAATGAAATTTTGAAATTAAAATAATTAAAATATTCAAATAAATTCAAATCATCTAACAAAGGATGACTATCGATTACATTATTGAACAGGCTTTTTTATTTTTGATTGAGAAGCGTTTGTTATTTAAGGAAGTTTGTGTGTTTAATTGGTAATAGTCAATTAGTTGCAAGAAATGGAAGGAATCCTTTTTGATTAGCTGTAGAGGCACTTCGTTTGTGTAGAAAAAGTGAATCAAATTCTGAATGACGAGTGAAGATTTGTTGGAATAATCATTTACTTGGTTACAAGATTTTTTGCATGCAAGGAACAAGCCTCGGAAAAGGTCTGATCTTGCTGCGAGTATTAATTTGTGGGCCTTTATGTTTGTTTGCCCGATTTTTAACGTGAAGTCCTTGTTTTTGTTGTTTTCGTACAGGCACTTCAAATCGTCAAGCAATTTTGTGACTCCTGAAAAGTTTTTGAAGTCAAGATTCAATTTTTCGCATATTTGGTTTATTTGCGGATAATTTGAATTCTTGGTGTACCCACAATAGATCCATTTCAGAAAGTGTTTTGATTGCTCAGGCGAGATTGTCAACAACACCTTTTGAATCTTTTTCAATGAAATATTCAGTTTCGATTGTATGATTAATTTATGAACACCGATTTTTTCATCGTTTTGCAATTGGAAAGCATGGTCGCAGAACTCTTGCCTTTCAAACAAATTTTCAAAGTCTTGGATCAAATCGCTGTACCCGATCCTTTCCTTCAGCACAATGAAATAGTGCAGGATGTTAACAAAGATGCTTTCCATTTTTTCCTTTGCTTCCAACGAGCACTCATAATACGGGCAATCGTAGGTCTGTGCCAGGTTTTGTCCTTCCTCGGCGCTCACAACTCGATTTTCGGATGTTTCAGGGCAATTGATCTTGTTGGCAAACAGCACATAGCGCTTCCTTTGCTCCCCATGAATTTGCAATTTTTCCATGATCTGCTGGGCCTTCGTAAAGGATTCCTTGCTTGTGACGCTGTACATCAAAATGAAATAAGAAAATTTCGAACAGTAGTGATCCACCAAGACGTCCGTTGGCTCTTGCCTTATAAAATCACGAATGCCCAAGAAATAGTCCTGATCACGGTACCCCAAAAGCATTTGGTACGCCTTCTCCCATTCCTCATCGATTTCGCACAAAAACATATTTTGGAAACTTTTCTTGAGTGTTGTCTTGCCCACTTTGGAGTCTCCTAAAATCATAATTTTATCATTTTCATTCATAGTTGTTGTCGCGTTTGATGTTTGTTTTTTTGTTGTTGAAAAGTAATAATTGGTTTAATTTCAAATCAAAATAGGTTGTATTTTTCTTTGTTTATGGTCGAAATTCAGCAATGTATTGAATTTTGGATTTTGTTGAAATGAAATAGTTTAGTCGTAGAATATCACAATCAATTTTTTATGTTTCGGTTTTTTGTGGTTTTCAAAAGTTTAGTGAATCGCAATTAAAAAATTTGATTGAAAAAAAAAAATGATTACTTTTTACTTTGAGAATTAGAAAATAAATTTAATGGATCTGTACATTATTGAAAATCAAGAAAATAAGAACAAGACTACTTCCTTTAACAGTTTTTTTTCCATTATTTTCGTCTGGAAAATATTAATACTTGAGAAAAATTTTTATGCAAAAGAATTTTCAACTTTGTTGAGAAAAATTTGTTTTACAGAAAACCATTTGATATACTGCAGTAATCAGAATATTATAAGAATTTTTTTTTTTTTTTTTTAAAATTCTCTCTTTGTCATTTGATTTGACTAATCTCTTAATTTTTCTTATTAAAGTCTCCCACCAAATAATGATATTTTCTCGATCGTTTTTTTGGGGGTGGAATTTTTTGAAAAATACAGTGTAACTTTTTAAAAAGCGTGGTAAAAAATATTATCCTTTTTAAAAATACAAAAGTTAAATTTTTCGATTTTTGAGTTCTCTTATAATCCCAACCAAAAACTGTTGATTGAGCTTCTTAGCCCGTAAGCTTTTATCATGAAGGACCATTTTGACTAAATACAACAATTAAAATCTGGGAATTTTTGGATTTGCTGTTTTTGAAGAGTTGTCTATTTCTTTTAGATCTTTTATAACCATTAAAAAATCTTTTATGAAAGATCAAGTGAAGAATTTCTTTAATTTTTTTGTAATGAGTAAACAATAATCAAGAGTTGATTTAAATTATCTTTGTCGACAGGCATATGTTGTAATTCCGAGATTAAATGTACATTTTCGCAGAAGTTGGAATAAAAAGTTATCTTTGTTACAATTAACTATAAAAAGATGAAAAAAAAACAAAAATTATTTATTTTTTAGATCGATGGAAAAGGATAAAGAAATAAGCATTGCTTTTGAAGTGTCAGACGAAGAAGATCCAATAACGCAAGATTTTCAGCCTTTAAATTCTTGTTCAAATTCTGATTCGGAGAGTTCAGATACAGAGACCTTTGTTGAAGACCATGTTCCCCAAAATGAAAAGCAAAATATTGACCGTGTAGATCAGAATGCGAGTGCAGAAGAAGTGACAAGTGACGACCATTATATTCTTTACACTGGTCCAGAAGAAGATGATGGTTTAGGCGAAAACGATCAAATTGTGAGTGTTGAAGAAGAGATGAGCCAAGATCCTCAAAATAATTTCTTTGGTGAAGAAGAAATTGAAAATTTATTGCAAAGTCGCTTATTCCAAATATTTGATCGTGCAACAATTGTAACTAATAAGGAGATTAGAGAGAAGAATTTGGTTGTTGAGATCTTTAGCAGATACCCAAAATTGTTGTTGATCGAAAATACAATTGAAATGTTTGCATCTGCAATTTGTGTCTGTGAGAGAAAAAATATTAAACCGTTTAATGAAAACTTTGTAAGATCAATGTTTAAAATTCAAAGGGGAAAGATTTACCGTGCAAAAAGGCAATTTAATTTGGTATAGACGTTGGGAAATCTGGTAGGCCATGTTTATTGAACAGGGCGGAAGAAGAATTTATTGTTGAACGGCTGAAGATATTGGCTTTAATTGGTTGGGCACCTACTTTAGATGAAACGGTCGATAAAGCGAATGAAATAATTGATTCTTGGTTACAAATTGATTACAACGTCCAAAGGCCATCTATTACTTCAACTATGTGGGTAAAGGAATTTGCTAAAAGAAATAATTTGAGGATAACAAAAAGTTCCCCGAGAGAATACCAAAGGATAATTGTTAGTGAAGATCTAATTCGGCGGTTTTTTTATACTCTTAAAGAATTATTTATGGAAAAAGATTATGACTCTAATTTGGTATTTAATATGGACGAAACATCATTAAAATTGGATAAAAATTCTAAGCATTTGGTGGTTACTTTAGCAACAAAAAAAAAGGCGTTTAGGGCAAAAGAGCCAAATCAAAAACATATGAGTGCAGTTGTTACAATTTCTGCGAAGGGGTATCGTTTAAAGACTTTACTACTGCAGTCAGTTTCACTTTTAAGGCACAAACTTTCAACGAAATTTAAGGCACAAAAAAATCTCAAATTAAGGCACAAAATTTGGAATTTTTTTTTTACAATTTATTTTTACTAGAATTTGAATTTTGTTCCTTAATTTGAGATTTTTTTTGTGCCTTAAATTTTGTTAAAGTTTGTGCCTTAAAAGTGAAACTACTGTATTACAGATTAAATTTTCAATAGAAAGATTTGATTCGTTTTGTTTAGATTGTAGATCAACTAAGAAAAAGAAAAAGGTTGTAAAATATTTTTATTTTGATGAAATCTCACCTTCTGTAATTTCTTGGGAGTTTGTATTAATTAAAAAACATTGAAACTTTAAACTTATTTTCAAAATAAATAAAAAATCAATCAAATATTGTATCCTTGAAGATCTATCAAAACTGATCTTTTATTTAATTTGAATAAATTTATTAAATTTCTTGATGTTTAACAGTTTATAAATAATATTTTTTCAAATATTCAAGTCTAGAAAATGAACATATTATTTTTAAAATCAGGTATTGGCGAATATCTATTTTTTTTTTTTGAATTGTAAATTTGTATATGATTTATTTGTTTGAAAATCTTAAAAAATTGAGAAATTATGATAAATTATCGTGTGAATTTTAATTATTGATTCCTCATTAATACACTGAAATAATTAAATTTTGTTGAAAGTTTGTGCCTTAAAAGTGCAACTGACTGTACAGTTTTTCCTTTATGATATACAAATGACCAAAAATTCTACCAATTTTTTTAATGATTTTGAAAATTTTTCCCTGATACAGAATTTTCAAAAATAAACTTTAAAACATCAAACCCATGTAAATTGATCAATTTGATCTAGATGTTTCAACCTCAATTTTATATTGTTATTGTTTATTAAAACCATTCAAATTGAATGAGTCGGATGAGTAAAAAACTCTTTTAATTTTATATGTTTTTCAAGATTTGTAAAAGCTGCTATAATGATCTATATAAAATTAACTAATTTAATTTATCCCACAACTATTCTAATTTTAATAATTAGAAATTCTCTCATCATCCCAAAAAGTTATTTTGAATAAAAAAAATAACAATCCACAATTTGAAAAAAAAAAAAAAAATACAAAGACTAAGCAAATGACAAGGTTTGATCTAAAATATAAACTAACGAAACCCTCATTGTATACATTTTATTTTTTATCATTTTTTTAACCTTGCCTGTAAAAAATTGTAATCATATCATTTAAATAATTTTGAGAAAATATATAGTGAATTTTTCTTGATATTTAATATTTTTCTATTACATGGAAAGAAATTTTTATTGGTTAATCTTGAATTCTCAATCAGATAATTGAAGTTATTGTACACTTGGACTAAATTTACTACAATTAACAAAAAAATAAAATTTGAAAATTAAAAAAAAGATTTCTTTTAAGTATTTTTAAATTTTTAATCTTGATAAGCAAGATGAATTTCAATTCTTGAATGAATATTTTTGAATTTTGCTAACTCGATTAAAAAAATTGAAACTTTTAAGATTAAAATACATTTTCAAATTCATTCTTTTTCTCCTCTTAATATCCAAAAAAGTTGATTTGCTTGAATCAAAAATCTTTAGAATTTCAATTTTGAATGAAAAAAAACAGATAACAAGTTATTAAACAATTAGATGAAACTCTCTATTTCAAAACTTCCTTTTTAGAGCCCATTTTTAAAAATTTGGGGCTTTTTCAAGTACTTACAATAAAAAACCGAAAAAAAAAAATAAAAATTTCAATTCTACCCTAAATTATTAGAGTATAGACATACAAAGATCTCTGGTCAAGTAATAACCATTATAATTATGACTGAAAAAATAAGTATTTTCCAATTTTTACTTACGAGAATTGAGAAAAATACAATAATTTTTGATATTTTTTTTTTGAAAAAATCAATAACTGCTGATATTTGCATGAATTTGATTAAATAAGTAATATATTTAACTTGATAATGTGATATTTAAAAAACCAGGATAGAAAGATGTTTTTTTCTTTTTCAAACAATACGGAAATTGTATGAGTTATTTTTCTTTTAAGTGGTGAAGAACTTTAATGATTAAACAATAATTCAAAAAAAATAATACAAAATAAAATTGAAAATATTCTTAAAATATTTTTCATTCTTTTTGAATTATGAAAGCTTGATGGATTTTAGAGTTTTTAATAATGGTTTTGGAAACAAGAGCAACCAAGTTAAAAAAGGTTTTCATCTCGAATATAACTTTTTTTAAAAAAATTATTTTCCTCATCTCTATAAACTCTCTTAATAAAGTATAAGTGTTAACTACAATAGATACAATATATCTTTGTTTTATAAAAAAAATATATAATTACTGGTTAAAATTGATCTAGAGAAAATGTATGTTTCTTCTTTTCCTTTGCGTCTTCCTTTTTTAATATCGGCACTTTTTCAAACAAAAACTCACCATTTAAATGAAAAAACAAAAAAAGAATTTAAAAAATTCAATAATACTCCAAATATATAGTGTGTATTTTAAGAAAGATCTTTTTTCAAAAAATACCAATATAAATATTCCAAGAAATTTGGTTATTCTTTATGATTTTCAATGCTTGGCTTCTTTAAAAAAAAAAATAACTTTCTGAAATTTGTTTTGAAATGTAGATTAGTTGCTGTAATTGTTTTAAAAAAATTAAATAATTAAAAAATATATATTTTTTACAAATTATTTAAAGTATGAATATATGTTACCAATAGTTTTATAAAAAGGAAACAAAAATAATCATTCTTTTAGTTTTTTATGTTAATGATTTTAGAAGTAAATCTTTGAAATTAAAAAATAGAAAAATAGTTACATTTTGGAAGTTCTAAATTTAAATTTTTCCATACTTGAATACTGTTATTTTTGGTTTCCTTTTTTAGATTTGGAAAAGGAAGAATTAAAATGAAATTACAAAATGAAACTTTTTTAATAGTGATCTTTATAAAAAATGTAATAATTTATTGTAAAATAAGAATTATAATAGATTTTTTCGAGTTTTTGAGGTATGGTACACTTGTATCATTGAAACTGAATTGTGAAGTAATTTGGTTGTCGAGAAATCTAGGGTAAAGTTAATCCCTTTAGTTCAGTAAACCTATTGTTATCAAAAAGTTTGAACAAAACTAAATCATCAAAAAATTTTTTATAATTTTTAATCAAGCTTTTACGAAACAACAAATAACTCAACAATCTTTTTGAATTGAAATTGAATATGTTGAAAATAAGCAAAGTAATAGTTTTTATTTTACTTACAACATTTATCAATTTAAAAAGATAACCATTTTGAAAAAAAATCATTTTTTATAAAATACTTTTTTTTTTTTAATTTTATTTTTTTATTGAAATATTATAAACTCTGATGCAAAAAAGGTTAGAACTTGTTGACGAAATCTTTAAAAAGTTTGAGAAAACAAAAAAAAGTAATTAGTCCCTTCAAAATTCGATCCCCCTCTAAATCATTCCTTTTCAATTTCTTTTTTTATTTTTCTTTTTTGTATTGTTTCTTCTTTTTCATTTTCTTTTCAACAAATTTTTTAACAACCTTGGTTTCTAAATTTACAAAACATAAAATCAAAAGTTAACAATGAGTTATTGCTGAGCTTAAAGTTTTTCTTTCCAAACGTCTTAGAAAGTGCAATTGAGATCGTTGATACCCTCGAAACAACAAAAAACCAAAAAAAATTAGAACAAAAATTTTTAAAAGGAGACCTGAACAATGAAAGAGTTCAAACAAATTCTTCTTCTTCAACCAAGCTGCCAAAGGTTGTTTTGTTTGAAACAGAAAAATCCAAACGATCCTTTGTACGGTTTGAAAGTTTTTCTCGGAACACAGACGCTTATTTGATATACCCCCATCACTATTGTTCATGCCCTGATTTCCATTACAATGTAATCAATAGACAAAAGAACCTCTTTTGCAAACACATTTTAGCAGTCAGAATTGCAAGCACACTTGGGTTGATCGAAAAAAGAGAAATCAAGGAATCCGAATATCTTGATTGGATTAACCAATTTGAAAATTAAACAAGTTTTTGTAAATAAAATTAAACATCACTTTTATAATTTTTCTTGTTTTCTTCTCTTGTTTATTTTCAAAAAAAAAGAATTTAAACCTACACCTGGGAAATGGTGATTTAAAAAGAATTGAAAAGCTTTTTTTTTTTTTTTATTTGTTTTTTTGTTCCTAATAGACCATTGATCATAAACACCAATAAAAAGCAGCACTATAACCCGAAAAAGAATTTCAGAACAAAAACAAGATTATTTAAGAAAGTGGGTACATTTTATTATTTTGGGAAATTTTAAATGTGTATCCTTACTGAAAAAAGATTTTTTGAATGACCTGAGATATTGAAATTTTGAAAACCAAAATACGATTCACTGTTTTATTTTTGAGAAGAAAAAAAGCAAATCAGAGTTGAGTCTTTCGTCTTTCGATTTTGGAACTTTTTTTTTTTATTAAATTTTTTGTTTTAATTAGAATTACTGAAGTCAAAAAAAGGGTGCAAAAAAATTTGATCCGTGTTTCAAAATAAAAAGCTTGTTTTTTTGTTATAGTAGACCTAAACGTTAACCAATCAAAGAAACCAATAATATACCCTAAAAAAATATGATATTGGTTTCTTAAAGTTCTATTATTTAAAAAGAAATTCTAAAAATGAAGGATCAAATTGCAATATTTATCTCAAAAAAAAAAATTTTATAATATTCTTAATTTTCTTAATGTACTTAATTTTTTTGAAAATTATTATCTGTCTTCAAAAAAACAAAAAATTTCAATAAATTACATTCATAATTTAAAATTTACTTAAAAAAATCAAGAAATTTATTTTCAAAATTGATTTGAACTTAGGTATATTATGGTTGGTAAATTGGATAATCTATTGGAACTAGCAGAAAAAAAAAGCACGGATTATATTTTGAAACACAGATTATAGTCGTTATGAACGTATTAAATTGTTCACTGTAGGTTTAGATCAAGAAATGTGTTGGATGGGAATGCTTGAAATTAATACCAGAATAAACCTATATAAATAGACTGGGAAGGGGTGTATTTGAAACAAATCATTTCTTTTAGAATTCCAAAAAAGAAAGATCACGTTTCCATATAAATTTTTTGAAATTTAGAATGATTGAAAAAAAATATTCGACCAAAGTATATTTTCCAAGTTTTTTTTACTTTAACTTCCGATTTTTGGATGAGAGTAAAGATTGTGTTGCCTTGAATTTTTTACCCCTTAATTTTTTACTGTTAGTTGGAAAATAATCGAAAAAAAATTTTGAAAATTCTATTTTCAAATATTTTTATTAAACAATACCCTAACAAAATATAATAGTTTTACATATCTTGGGGGGGGGGGTAATTAACTTTAAATAATAATCCAATAGATTATTATCAATTAAACCTACAAATACACTTTAAATCTACTTTCATATCAAAATTGATGTTGTGGTTTTGGAGATCGTAAAAATAGTCAATTTTTTGAACAAATTTTTAATAATTGATTAATCAAAGAAAAACCCATTACATCATGTATTATTAAAAAACTGTCATTGTTTTGAGTTCTTCATTTTGTCTTTATTTATTTATTTAATTCTATTATTAATTGATCTTAATTATCCTTTTCAGTGAGGTTTACAATTAAAAAATGTGTTTCACTTTTTTTTACAACATTATTTTTGTAAAATAATTTATAAAAGATGTAGATCTGAAACCCATTATTAGTGTTTGCTCACTTTAATTCTCGGAATTTCTTTTTTTCTTGAAGTGAACTCGGAAAATTTTTTCAAAAAAAACATTAAAATTTGTATTTTTGAAATACACTCACTTATTCAACATTATTATATAAAAAATTTTAAAAAGGGTTTTCAACTTCATTAAGTATTCAGATAATGAAAAAAAAAATATCTATCAATTAAATTACAGTTTGTTCAAGAATCAGTGTTGGGTTTTTAGTTTGTGTTTTTCAAAATTGTTTGTGTTGTTTTTGTAAATAATTGTTGTTTTTTTTTTTTTTAAAGAGTGTTTTTTTGTTTTTAATTGTTGTTTTTGAAATATATTCAATTTCCTTAAAAAGAAAGTACAGCAAAACTGTATTTTCCAAACCTAACAGTATTTACAATAGTACTTTTTACCAAACCATTGTTCCACAATCTTCCAACTTCTGTTACCCTAATTAAGAACTAACCCAATGAAATTTCAACAAACTTGTCACCAAAATCCACAAGCACCAGATCTTTAGGTTTGATCAAAAAAAAAAACAAAAGTAAATATATGAAACTTTTTAGGAAAAACTGTTTTGTATCTCTCTAAATCTGCAAAAATGATTTCAAAATATTTCAAAATTTTTTGAAAAATGAAATGATCCCTAAAATTTCACTGTATTTTCTTTTTTTACCTTTGACCAGTAGCCTCAAAATCATCTCTTGTTATTATTGGTAAACTTTTATTTATTTACCTGGAATTTATTTGTGATATATATTGGGAGAACCAAGAATCCTAGGTGAAACAATATTTCAGAATAGAAAAAAAAGTTTATCAGCTGAAATTTTGTCCCATTAAAATTCTTCAAGATAATTGTTCAAATAATTTGACAATTTATTTTGAGGAATTATGAGAGCAAATTTGATCTCTAAAAATATTAATTCTCATTGTCTAATGAAGATCTTTGGGGTTTTCATTCAATTAGAATAGAAAACTATTTTGATGGATCTTTAAAAAAAAATTTTTGATTATATCTTGATGGATGTAAACTATTATGAATAAATTATGCTATTTTTCGAAAAATAAACACACTCTTGAAAATTGTTAATTTCAAACAATTAAAAACAAAAAACACTATTGAACAATTGTCTAAATAACAATTAAAAACCAAAGAATTCCAAAACAACAATAAAAAGTTGAAAAAAAATATTATGAATTCAAAACGAATTATTTAACAAATTGTACTATTAATTATAAAATAAATGGAAGAAAATTTCAGTTAGCTTTCCAAAATAACTATCCCAAGGATTAAAAATAAATCAACAAAGCTCCCAATTCTAAAATAGAAATTAAAAATTTAAACAGATTTTTGATCTCAACATTTGAAATTGGTTTTTTTTTAAAAATTTAATTTAGAAAGCTGAATGAAAATAGTGTTCCTATTATTTTGCAACAAATAGGATCTTGTTTCATTTTTTGATCTTCAACTTTGACGACCTTTCGAATTGTGTTCTTTTATTAAACGAAATTTTAAAAAATCAAATTATTTTCGAGATATTTAATTAAAAAATATCTATTCTCTTCATTTTGACCCCAATTGTAATCTATTTGTTCAAAAAATCGATTGTAAAAAGAAAATAGGAAAGTGATTTGAAAATTTTTTGAATTATTCCTGAAATAACGGTCATATTTCATAATTGTCTATCTCTCATTGAAAGGCTTTCTTTGAAACAAAATCAAAAAATGTTAAAATCATCTATTTATTATTTACATGCCTTTCTTCATTTTTTGTTTCTTTCTTCTTACTTTAGAATCTTTATGCCAATAAAATAGAATACGAAGCTGAAGAAGAATAGTTGGTTTGACAATCAAAGACATTGGGCTTTTTTCTGAATGTGTTCTATTCACAAGTTAAATAACAAGAAAGTGTAATTATTGATCTACCTAAAAACACGAACAACAAAATTTATTCGAACTTTCCTAAATGTTAGGATCCGTTTACCCAGAAGACAAAGTTAATCAGAAAAAAAATTCCAAACTCTCAAATTGTTGATTTACGAGCGATGTTCTTTGAAATGATTTGAAATTAAAGCCACCTCCACTGAGGTTTGAGGATATCCCAGAAACTGGTTGGGTGTGAAGAAAATCAAATTTGAATGAATAAAGGAATGTGAGAAACTGTTGCATTTATACTTTGGAAGGAATCTGGAACAAGTATGGGAACGATTAGCCAACTGCTTATTTGGGGTTTCTACTGGTTAGTGAAAGATTCGATCAATTGTTCCAGCATCCCAAACCAGAATTTATAACATTATTTAGAACGTAATTCTATTATGTAATCGTTTCTTTTTTTTTTTTTTCATTCCTAAAATACGTAATTTACAACTTCTTCCGTGGCGCAGTTGGCAGCGCAACAGACTGTTAATCTGGAGGTCGGTGGTTCGAGCCCACCCGGGAGAGTTTTTTATTGTTTTTTTTCTTTTTTATATCTCGAACATCTAAAGATTACGAAACCATTATGTATCACTTCTTTTTTACCAAGTATACAAGACAAAACAAATCGAAAAATTTTAATTTTTTAAAAAAAAATATTCCAAAATAAAAAAAAAAAATTTTAATAATTTTATTATTAATTACTCAAAATTTATTCAAAAATAATCAATAAACCATCTCAAATTCTTTTAAAAAAACACCAATTTATTAATTATTGTTGTTTTTTTAATTGAATTAACAATATTTTTACCGACCTTTAACAAGTATATAAAATATTTTATAATAATAAAAAAAATTCTAATCAATAACGAATCTAAAAACAAGTTATATTTATCCTGTTTGTGTTACTAACCCTAAACTAATAAAGAATGGCAATTTTTATTGATAATATTCATATTTTAAATGTTTTAACTTTCAACCTTAATGTAAAAAAAAATAACCAATTCCTCCCTCTTTGCCATTTTGAGTATTATTCTAAAAATAAGTCAATAATCGTTTAATAGTTTGAAATTGATCACACAACCTTATGACGTTTGATCCTTAATCTTGAAATTTAATGTTAATTTTTAAAAAAACAAGTTTTCAGTAAGGTTCATACATGGAATTTTTCACATTTAAAAATTGTTCAAGTTGAAAAAAGGTTTTCCTCAATAACGATTTTATTTCTATAAAGTATACATGTAACAATTCAGATCAAGTTAGAATAAAATTAAAAGAAAAAGTAATTTGACAGATATGAAACACCAAAATAATCTATTCAATATAAATAGTAATTTTTGAAATAACAAAACAAAATATTTTTAAAATATAAAACTTTACTTGGATAACCTTGATCAATTTATCGAATAGTTGTTCAGCACACACGTGTCTAAAAGAAAAATATGTTGCTATTATGTACATTATATTAAAACTGCAGACCCAGATACGTAACAGAATCTTCTAGAAAAAGAGTACACCCATTGATCTAACGAATTAAAAAGAATCCCCTTATTTGTAAAAACCCAAGCATTTGAAAATAAAATCTACTTTTCTCAACAAATTTCCCCGTTGAATCATCAATCTAAAGACTCAGAGGCTATAAAACGGTATATTCTTAAATTTCAAAATTAATCAAATTGGATTTTTTTCGTATTTTTGAAGAGTTTCTTGATTATTATCATCTTTGCCAAAGTTTTTAATGGTTTTAAGTGTGTATGGAGGAAAAATAAAATGGATTTTTTTGTGATTGATTATATTTTATTAGTTAAATTGCAGAAAATCCAAAATTTTGATTTCATCAATTAAATATTTTGAAAATTTGAAAGAAACCCAATTTTAATCATCAGAGTTGCAATCAGTTCCACTTTTAAGGCACAATAAAAAACTCAAATTAAGGCACAAAATTCAGATTCTAGTAAAATAAATTGTAAAAAAAAAATTACAAATTTTGTGCCTTAATTTGAGATTTTTTTGTTCCTTAAATTTCTTTAAAAGTTTGTGCCTTAAAAGTGGAACTGACTGTAGTGGAAAATTTTTTCCCTTTAAAACAAGTTACAAAAGTCTAATAGGACTCTTATTTATTATTTTTTTCAAAACCCAGTACAAAATTCTCTAAAATACCACCTAAATCACCCAAACTCAGTCTACTAAACTATAACCCATATTAGCATATTTTAACCTACCTGGAAAGCGTATTTTAAACCCCCATATCTATATATCTATTGATTGAATTCACCATTTTGAAAAAAATAGAATTTCACCTTCAAAACCCCTGAAATAAAAATAAAACGAGAGTATTGAACCCAGTAAATTTTAAATGAACACTGCACACATTTTAGAATTTTTCTTACAAGATTGACAATGAAATACCCTTCCTTTGACACTTCCATTTTAGTATTTTAACCACACCCCTGAGAAAATTTAGCCAACACTTTAATATACTAGATAAGTTACATAATAATCGAAATAGAATATAAAAAAAAAATCACAAAACATAAACCATGATTAGAAATAATATTACCCATTTTTTTTTTTTTATCAAATATTAATGTAGAAACAAAACCTTTATTGGCCTTTAGGTATTACCAAAAAAGTGTACCTTTTTTTTTTTTACATTTCGTTAAAAATCATCTCTGTTAGTCGGGCTATTCATTAATTGATAATACCAAATTAAGTTTAATATTAATACCAATTGAATCAATGGCGAAGGTATTTATTTCAAAATATGTTTGATGGAAATATTTCCAAAAAATGTAAAAAAAATAGCCTTTTTTTGGTGAAAACAATCACGACCAATTTCAATAAAAAAAACTGGAAATATCGAAAGCATACAAATGTTTTATAAACAATCAAATGTAGTTATATTTTTTCAATTCTATTTGGAAATTTATCAAGATTAAACAAGTCATGAAAATGGTTTTTTCTATCCAAAAGAAAATAATAAACACCAATTTTCAACCTAAAAAATATCTTATAAAATCGAGATGAGAAAATTTAATATCTTTTATTTATGTAATACAATACTAATAAACAAATTGAATTATTATCAAGAATTGAATAATGGTAGTTAATTATTTTGAATGTTTAAATAACTTTTTGAAGATTGAGTTTAATATAAATCCCGATTCAAAATTTTTAACACACCAAAATTTGATTTGTGAAAAAAAAAACTTATTTAATCAATTAAAGAAGAAATACCAAATTACAACCATTTGTGAATTGGAACGTTAACACTTGTTTATAAATTACAATACCCAAAAAACAAAAAATAAATAATTATCAATACAAATAAATCATGGGTGTCTTAAAAATTTTGGAGAGAGCAAAACAAAAAAATACATTTGGTAAATTTGTTGAAATTCTATTAGGAATATTGATCGATCAAATGGTTAGAGACTACCTTTTAATTTTATTTGAGTTCTTCTCTTAGGAACAACTCAACTTTAACACTATATCAATTGTTCGAAAAAAAATTGATCGGACGAAACAAGTTACTTAATTTAAAAAATAAAGGAAATGAAAACAAAAACTAAAAGATGAAAAAATGATTTTCATATTTTTTACAAAAATCAAAGTTATTTCCAATTTGAATGCAATTGTATTATTATAATTCTTTGGAACATTTAAGCTGTGTGTAAAATTTTGAATTTTATTTTTTTATTTATTTATTTAGAGAAAGGAGTAATTAAAGAAAAATTATCAAATAAAAAAAAAGAGAAGAAGAAAAATAATTAAAACATATATAAAAAAAAAAATTTTCATTTTCATGACCAAATAGAAACTATCCATGTACTGAGAAAGGAAGATAAAAACCCGGGAGAACAATTATCGATTATAGAAAAAAATTCCACAATTCGTGATTAATAATTGGTATTCCACCGTCATTAGGTTTTTTTTTTTGAATTTAAAAGAAATAATTGATTAAAATCTTTGATTTTGCTCAATTCCTTTGAATTAAAAAAAACCTAGACCTGACATCTCAGGGTGGGGTACTAGGTACCCGAATTTAAATATTTTTTACTATTTTAAAGATTTTTTGTTTTCACTTTATTTTTGCTATTTTTTCTTTATTACCCTAAGTTTTCTAACCATAAGAGCTTTGATAAAAAATTCCCGCCACGCGCAATAAATTTCATAATTTTGATTAGTCATGTTGAAGAGTTTCTGTGAATTTTTTCTTAGAATAACTTTTTCGTATAGTTTTGTATCTAGAATTTTTGACAATTTTTTTTCCATTTGATTCTGATAAATTTATACCTTTCACAATACCAAATGAAGTAGTTTATATTTTCATAATAATGAGTACAATAATCACATTTTTTACATTTGTTTTTTTTTAAATGTGTTATATTCTAATTTATTTTTTAAAACACATGGGTATCAATTTGATCCATTTGTAAAAGTTCTAAATTTGAGAGACGCAGTAGAACTTGATTTAAATTTTAGATAATTTTTTTTTTAAATTAAAGTTTTCATTTTTGATAATTTGGTTGTATTCTTTTATTTTCCAACTTTGATTGGTTTTCAAATTATTTAGATATACATTTTTTAAATTTTTTTTTTAAAACATTAAAAGACGCTGTTTTCCAAATATTTATTTCTTTATTGAGTTTATAATCAAAATTTTGAATTTGAGTTTAGATATATTTTAAAATAAATTTACCCCACTTTATTGGAAATGGCTTATATTCCAAAATTGTGCCTTAAAAAAAATTGTTTTGTACTTATTTGATTTTTCAGTTTGTGTATTTTAAAGTTAACATACATAATATATTCTATCAAATTTACACAAAAAAGACAAATTTACACAATAACATAATTCTTTTATGCAAATGTAATTTATTTTGTGAATAACTCACCTTTTATGACGAAAAGGTTAATTCTACTAAAAAGCAACAATTGAAAAAAAAAAATGATGTTTTTTCAAATAAAATTAGTTTTTTTTTCAATCTTATGATATTTTAGAATTAATAAATTATGATACAACTGAGCGACTCTAAATAAAAAATTAATTAAGATAAGGATTTTTTTTTGAATAACAAAATGATCTTCAAAACAGAATTTTTTTAAAAAAATGAACAAAAAATAAACAAAAAATATCAATGATCAGATCAATATAATTACTGAATTTTGTTTTGGTTTGATTGGTAAATTTATATATCCTTTTCGTTAACTCAAATAACAAAATATTGTAAATTAAAATTTCTCAATATACAATTGGAGCATATTTTACTACCAAAATAAAAATTGGGATATTATCAGCTCCACTGATGTTCTAGATTTACCTAACCCCCCCAGATAAACCATTTCTTTGAGTATCTGTATCAAAAAAAGATCCTTTTAATTGTAAATATTTTTTATAATAAAAAAATTTCAAAATTCGTATCAAAATTATTTTTTATTATTTTTTTCTTTTTTCATTTGTCTTTCAAAAAATAAAATGATTACACTATATTTTTATTTATTAATCTATATCGGTTCTTATCTCTAAACACTTTAGTAAAATACATTATTATTCAAAAAAAAAAAAAATAATTATACAAATTTTTTTCGGATGAAAAATCTGCCCCTATTTTTGAAATTTAGTTTAGAACAGCATTCTAAACAATTCAGAATATTTGATTGAAACATTAATATCTTTTTTTTTCGTTCTTATTCTTTACACAACTTTAAATATTATTGAAAATTTACTCTAAAGTTGAGTGGTTTGCTCTTTTAAGCAATTAATAAGTTAGACCTAAGAGAAATTTCTTTTTATTTATGATGATTTAACCTTTGAAGGTAAAATACTATTTTTACAATACTCTAACCTGGCCCAAACAGCACTTATAATCAAAAATAAATTACTATATAATTCATTTGCCTAAGAATTTACAATATTAATTAATATTCTTTAAAATGTATTTTTATTTCCAGATATTTTTTTTTTATTGAACTGTATAAATAAATATACTATTTTATTTTGATTTTTTTTTTACTTTTATTTATCAATTTTTAATTTATTGTATTTTTTTTTGTGATCCGGGAGATAAAGATATTCAAATTTATTGGGTATTATTTCAACAAATACCCATTTAGAAGGCGTTTTAATTGTTAAAAACCCAAATTTCCATCGAAAAAACTATTTTTGAGTGAAAAAGCAAGGTAATTTTGAAAAAGTTTTTATTTGTGAAAAAAATCAGGTTTTTACTAACAAATAATAATATCCCTAGATTTGTCACTTTGGGATGTAAAATCTATTAAGTATTCTTGGGTTTACCTTATAATAGCGAATCTATTAAATTTGGTGAACATTCCTAAACGCATACCGATTTTAATCATCTTTAATGTTATTATTGAATTAATTAATCAATCTTGAATTTATTAAACTAATATCTCAAAAATTTGGAATATTTAAAATAGTTATAATAATGCTAAAACTGTAATTTCATACAAATCGGAAATAATTTTGATTTTTGTAAAATATTCAAATTATTTTTGTAATTTTTAGTTTTTTGTATTCATTTTATTTTTTAAATTAACCAAACTAGTCTACTTTGAACATGATTTTTTTTTCCAAAAATTGATATTAATTTAAAACTTTACTATATTAAAGAGAAGAGTTCAACTGAAAATTTGAGTGATCAATAATACTAATAGAATTTAAACAAATTTAGTATTGAAATTTTTATGATCTACCTGCGAAATTTTTTAAAAAACACACTCTTTATTTATTTTGATTGATGATGACATAAGTATTTAATTTTTTTTTTTTTTTGGTAGGTATCTTGAATTCTAAAATATTTTTAACAAGTAAACTAGTCAATGGTTCTAATTATGCATTTCTTATAGAATTTATTTAATATATTTATATATATACTAAAAAATTTTTTAGTTGTGTCAAATTTTTTTCAGGAGGAATTTTATTTTTAATTGTTTAATGTTTAAAATGATAATTAATCTACAATAAATTGCACTTTTAAGACAAAAACGTTCAAATGTATTTATGATATAAGAAAAATCTAAAAATATGGCTCAAAATTTAAATTCTAGTAAAATAATTGGTGTAAAATAAATTTCCAAAAATATGCTTTATTTGTAGATTTTTTTTTGCCTTAATTTTTCTTGAATATTTGTATCTTAAAAGTGGAACTTACTATATTAAAACAAGAATTTTTCATTGATTAACATAGTGTCTTCTAATTCGAAACTTTTCATAATAATAGTATACAGAAACACTCTTTCGAAAAATTTAAAACTCAATTTAATTATTAAAAAAATAATTGAATAAGATTTTGGTTATTATCACCTTGTATTTTTTTTTATCAATATAAATATATAATGGAAATGTTTTTTTTTAAATTTTATTATAATTTTACAAAAATCCGAATAAGATGTTTTTGTGGGGTATCAATTAAACCGATTAAAAAACTTTAAGTGACCTCTTTTCTGGAATTCTATTAAAAATATCTTGTTAAAATAATTTTATTACAATTCAACTCATGTATTGAATATTCAAAATTGTAATAAAATAAAAACATTCATTTTCTGTTTTGAAAAAAGATAAATCCAATATTTTTAGTTTAAACAATAAGTTTAAATATTTGGATATCATTGAAGATTTAGACCATTTTCTATAGAATTGCTAAGTATATAAAGATAATTGTAAAATCTAGAAACTTGAATTAAAAAAAATTAATATTTCTTTTAAATTAAAAACTATTATTATTTTTGAGATAATCAGAAAAAAATATTCATTGTATTTATTTGCCCTAGTGAACAATAAACTTATTTTTCTGTCTTTAAGTAAAAATTTAAATAAAAATTAAGGAATCCAGGAAGTGCCGTCAAGTACCGGACCGTGCCTAGGTGTTCCAGAAAATCAACTGAATAGGTTACAATATTCAATTTAACTCTTTTATTTGGAATTCTGGTAAAGATAACGGCAAATAAGAGCAATTCAAAACATCACCATTACAGAATAATAATCAAAAAAAAAATCATTTTTTTAATAATTACTGTTTTAATATTGATTGCAAAAAGTAATAAAGAATCATGATTAGTAAATCTTTAATTAATAGGAACTCGATAAAGCAATGTTTTTTTTTTTTAAATTTCTATTACGAGACAAATAATAAAAAAAGATACAGCTATTTTAAAAACGGATGACTTTTTATTTTTTTTTAGAATTAAAACTTTTTTAAACTTTTCTTTTTTAATAAAGTAACTAACTTTTACATTTTTTTTTGAGATTGTTCAAATTAAAACTTTATTAAAGTTTTCTGTTTTAATATAGTTTGAACTTTTTTGTAAAAAAAGTACTTTTCTCCACATCCCAACCTCTATCTCATATTTAAAGGTTGATCCCTTCACTTTATTAAAATAGAAAAATTTCAAAAAGTTTTCTAAAAAAATCTTCACTATTTAGAAACAGAAAACTTGAAAAAAATATTGAAAAAAACTACAAAACTTTTTAAAATGTCTGTAAAAAACCCAAAAATTTAATAGTAATTTTTAAAAAAGCGAAAATGAAAAATATTTAGTAATTGATCAAAAACCAATGTTTGAATTTATTTGAAATTTTTTACCTTTTTATGGGATATTTTTTTAAAAATTATTAGGCTTTCACTTTGTGAAAACAAATGTATTAATAATCTTATATTCAGTTTTATAATAATGTCAATTGCCCAAGATGTATTTTACAGAATAGTTTTAGTTCTTTAGGTATTTGATCAAAGGCGACACCTAAATTTTGGCCGTTCTTTTGGAAAGACAGATGACGATTGGTAAAATCTAATAAGATGCCGAGAATATCTCCTTGATTAAAAACCTCGCCATATTTAATCCAATTGTCCCAGCCAGGTCTTTTGATTCTGCCTAATACTATATCGTACACCCAAGCGATCCTGCCAGGTGATAGTTTTCCTGCGTTTGGCTCACAAACACCAATATAGATGGAAGGCTTTGAAAACATTGCAATTTCGATCAGATCGATTCTTAATTGAATTAGGATCTTGCTGTCTCCTGAATAAACATTTTTACCCCGAACATTGGTTTTTCCTTTTTCAATATTAAAAGAAAATCCCATCTCTTCTTTTGCAGTTTTTTTGGAACTTTTGATGAAAATTTTCAATCCTTTTTTTTTTTTTGACCAATGATCGTGCACAATGTTAAGACTGGAATTAATTTTTTTTTTAAGTTGTTTCTTTCTTAAGCTATGGTTTTCGATCTCTTTTTCGAGTTGTTTAATTTTGCTTTTCAAATCATCAAGATCTTTCTTTTGTTTAATGTTTTGATTTTTGATGGTTTTTTTTTTTTCATCCTTTCTCTTCTCTTTCTCTTTTTCTTTTTCTTTGTTTATCTCGAACTCGAACTCTATCTCTTGTCCCTTTTCTACAATTGTTTCGTCTCTTATTGGAATCTCACTTCGTTTGTTTTTTCTTTTTTGTTTTAAGATGGTTTGTTTATTTTTATTGCTTGTAACTTGTTTTTTTTTGATGATTAAATCCTTTGTCGAAGTAACACCCTTTTGTTTGTTTGAAGATTTTTCTTGATGTTTCCATCCATCCAAAATCTTGTTTTCTTTTGACAAAGAATTAATTTCTGATTCCAGAAGATAATTGTTTAATTGTAACAATGTTTGTGTTTGTGGCTGAAACTGTGACAAAACAATATCACTGAAACCGTAGTCCAACTTCCAAACATCGATTTTTTCGTCATAGTGAAACAAATTTGTGCCTTTTTGAAGCTCTAACAACTTGTTGATTTTGCTTTCAGTTAAATCCCCTTCAACTTTGCCTTTGTAGTGACGGAAAGTTTCCAAGTTTGATAACAGAATTGTGGTGCTTTTTTCTTTTTTTTCCCTTCTTTTGTTTGTTTCCTTTCGCAAAAGACTTTGTTCATCTTCTTGTTGCGAAAATGTAAGAAGGTAACCTTTTGTTTTCAAAAGTAGCTTGCTTTTGTGAACGATCTTTTCCTTAATGAATTGATCAGTTGATAAATTTAATCTTAGAGGAAACTGTTCTGACATTCAAAGAAGTCTGGAAAAGAGAAATTCTTTGAAAAAATAAAGATTTTGAAAAAAATAGTTTGATCTGTTTTGTTTTTGCATTGAGTTATATTTTATGAAATCCCTTTACATTGGATTAACAATCAGAATTCCTTTTCTGAATATGGTGGGGGGTTTTCAGATTAATTTCTTTCGTTACTAAGAAAAATCTTCGTTAAACTCGTACTCTTTACTCAAAAGAATTTTAAATATGTAATTGTGGCATTTTATAAAAATAGAATATTTTTTCCACTTCATCCTCAGAATTTCTTTCACCAATTTCAAATTTCAATTGCTTTAAAGTAACACATAGAAATTTTTGTTAAAATCAAATAGCCATATCAAAATTTTATCTAAAAGTTCTTTAGAGAGTCTATAATAAATCCCTCAAAATGAATCATTTCTAATTGGTTTTGGAAAGGATCTGATGTTCTTTGCAAAAAATAAATTTGGCAAATATTTTTGAAAAATTTGAAATAAAAATTTCTTTATTGGGAAATAATAGTTTTCTGAAATTCCTTTTCAAAAAGAGGTTTTAAAAACAAAAGACAAGAAAGGAGTTTTTAATGAATTTCTATGAACTAATATAAATAAATAACTTTGAAAATATTCTTCAAAAAGGAAATAATTAATATTCCTCAAAGAAAGTGAGTAATCAGATTTTTATTTTTTTTTTTTTTGTTTTTTTTGGAATAAATAATTCTTAAAATCTTTGATATATTAAATTAACAAAAAATTTAATTTATAATTTTGATTTTTCTATTAGGGAAAAAACAAAAATCATCTTGAAGGGAAAAAATTCTACAAATGGGAATCCTAAGATCAAAGTATGTTGTTATTGGATTTAACTATATTTAGTGCTACACGGTTCAAATGTCTCTAAAAAATCGATTAGTCAAGTACTAATATTTGTTTATCTCATCAATTAAAAATGATCTCTGTATTAGTAAAAAAAACTCAACAATTTCAGAATAAAATCTGCCTTTCACCACAAATTTAAAGGGTTAATTATCAATATTCAGACTACAAAGTTGCAAAATATCTTTCTTAAATTTGAGACGAAATTTAGATTGTTGTTGTTAAAAAATTCAATTTTTTTAATAAAATTAAATAATTAATTAATAGAGTTTTTTGAAAAATTATTTCTCAAATCTTGGAAATATATTGATTCTACAAGTAGCTTTATCAAAAGTAAACAAAACTAATCAGTCTTTTTGCTTTTATGTTGATGATTATTTAGAGTTAATCTTTGAAATTAAAAAAATATAAAAATAGTTACTTTTAGAAGTTCTAAATATGAATGATCAAAGGCCTGAAATACTGTTATTTGGAGTTTCTATTTTTAGATTTGGGAAAGGAATGAAAAAAAAAATTTCAAAATGAAAATTTTTAATAATGATCTTTAGTAAAAAATAGAATAATTTATTGTAAAATAAGATTTATAATAGATTTTTTAGAGCCATTTGAACACTGAAGGACTAATATCATTTACACCCAATTACATTATATTTTAATCATAGAGTAATCTATGGTGACTCTAATCCCTTAAAGCTTAGAATTCTGATATTTTATTTGATTCACATTGAACATAATGTTGATGAAGAAAATTTGAAAAAAAAATATTAAATAAAATGGTGGAATTAATTTGTATTGACAACCATTACCCAAAACGATGATTAAAATATTTTTTCATAAAAATTAAATATTTGCGAATTTTGCACTTTTTAATAACATTTATCATAATAAACACTATTATATAATAAAAGATCTTTGATCAAAAAATATTTTGATTGATATTTTACCTTTTAAGTGGGGTATTCCAATTTTCCTGGGTCTAGTAAGATTTTTTTTTAATTTAGTATTAAAAAATTTGAAAATTTTTTTCTTCACTGAAAAGAAGCCATTTTATTATATTTTAAAATTATACTTTTATCTGATAAAATCTTTAAAATATAGAATCAAATAATATTTCCATTAAGGATTATCTATTGTTTTGAATTGAAGAAGATCTGTTTATTTTTTTTTACTTTAATTTTCTGTTAGTTTTTCAGAATTCTTGAAATTAACCCAAAATTAAATAAATTTTGGGTTTATTTCAAGTATTCTATAAAAGTACCATTAGTTTTTTTTTTTAATTTTAGAAATTACCAAAATCCTAGGCACTATATAGCACCTGGGGTACACTTTCTTTCGGTTTTATAATTTAAAAGTATAGAAAAAAACCTCTAATTTTCCTCCATTATTTTGAATTCAAAGAAAAAAACTGTTAGCCTTTCTTGAGTTTTGTGTTTATTTGAAAAACCAATTTTTTTTATATTTAATTCTCATTTTTGTGTCGAAAAACGATAAAAAAGTAAGATAAAAAGTTCATCAGTTTTCTGTTTATTTGTAAAAAAAACAATTGATGTTAGGTTTTTTTGAGTTTTCAATTTATTTACAAAATAAATAGATTTTTAGTTAGATTTTTTTTATTTTTTGAAATAAACCAAAAATTTATTAAAATTTTCTGTTTATTTCAAAAAGTAAAAAAACTTAGAAAACTTCACTAATAAAACGGAAAACCTCACAAAAACCTAGAATCATTTATATGTTAAATAGAAAACCTTAAGAAAAACCACTTTAATGTTTTTTTTTTTTTTTTTTTTGTTCCAAAAAGCGATTGATTCATGAATCAATCAAAAATTAAAAAAAGTTTACACACTTAATTGTGCTCTACTACATTTTTTGAAACAACCCCACAAAAATATTTCATAATAATAAAAAATTAAATTTTTTTCTTTAAATCACAAAAATACATGAGTTATCCATTCAAGTTCAACAATTCTACAATTCCTGGAATCATAATTTAGTTCCAATTACACCTGACAACTATATTTATCTTAGAGTATTTTTGAATTTGGAGCCTCTTATTTAGTTGGTTCAAAAGTCACTCTTTAATGGATTGGATGAATATCAACTAACCATTAACAATAACACAATTCGAAAATTTTGGCATTTTGATACAGTCAGTTCCACTTTTAAGGCACAAAAATTGAACAAAATTTAAAGCACAGCAAGAATCCCAAATAAACCGTTCAAAATTCAAATTCTAGTAGAATAATCTGTGAATTAAAAAATTCCAAAAAAGTGACTTAATTTAAGATTTTTTTTGTGTCTTTAATTTTGTTCAAAGTTTCTTTCTTTAAGGTAGAGCTGACTATAACTGCTTAAAGAGATATTCCTAAGTAATAAATAACAATTCAAATAAATTTTGTCATTTATATTAAAAATATGAACAGAAGGGATTGATTAGAAAATATTGATCATTTTTCAGGGATATGTCCTACCGATAAAAAAGATAGATTAATTTTTCATAATAAACTAAAAAAAAAATTTTAATGAAATAATTTTAAACTCTGACCGTTTACAAATTATTATCATTAATTAATAATCACTAAAATCCATGATTTCAGATTTGAATTTCTTTACAGAACATAAAGTATAAGGGAAACTATAATGTAGTTGTCACTTCTTCAATAATAAAAAAATATAAAGTACTTATTTCAGCCTCAAGTTTTAACAAAAAAAATTACTTCACCTAACATGTAATAAATGATCAAATTGATTTTAATTGCAAAAAAAGTTACACAAGTTTTCATTTTGAATTATTTTTTTACTTATTTTTTTCTTCATTTTAAAACAAAAAACAATTCCAAAAATTAGGATGATTATTACAATTAAAATAGAATTTAAATCATCAAATAAAAAGGAAATTTTGCATAGTTCATTTTAAAAAATTTGAGATTTAATTTGAATAACCTTAGTAAACGAGAAATTCTTTTTTATTTCTGTGATTTTTCTATTCTTTTAAAATTGACCATCCGAGTACAACAATTTTACATTAATCAGGTTTGAGTAATTACAATTTCTGATATCTTTATTGATCAGTGAAAAAAAATAGAGAATATTTGATATATTTTCCTAAGATCTTCTATCTTACAATCAAAACTGAAATGACAATTTTTTTTCCAGAAAAGGCAACACTTTACTTCATTGTAATATCAATGTTTTTCTCAAAAGGAAAAATTTATTTATTAACACCAAGTCGTGAAATAAATTTAGTTTAATGTCCTCAATTGTTTTATCCTTCCTTTTGTAAACTTTTAATAACATTTTTAAAAATAATAACTCAAGATTATTCAAATAAATTTTCTTTTTGAATTTGGGTGATAAAATTGGTTAATAATTTTTCAAACACTCTTTTTCTAGCATATTTGAATCGAGTTATGGTTATGAAAATCTGTAGTATAATTTTAAAAATTATTTTTTATTTTTGGAGTTTTTATCTGTTAAAAAAAATAATATACATTGTTCTTTTTATAAAAAAAAATACAAGACTTTTGGTCATTTGAAATTAATAAGTAGTCTTGGTACAAACAATAATTCGAACCAATTTCTCTTTTTTTCCAACATTCAACCCAAACCAAAATGGGAAATCAACCAACAAATCAAATTAATATTACCAAGCTCAAACAAAAAGCGTATCGTCAAAGACTAAAAAAATACGAGCTTTCAAGAGATTGTATTTTTCAGATTGACAAAAATGGGCTCATAGTTTATTATACGAAAAGAATTCTTCAAACCTTCCATATTTTGGATGACGATCGAGTTATGAAAGAAAAATATTTTCGGACTCTTTGTCCCAAAGTCCAACCACATTTAAACAAGCCAAGTAATGAGTTAATAATTCAATACTCAAAAGAGGTTTTAACCAAGGAGGAAGGTTACCTTGATCTGCTCTGGTGTTTTTATGTACCAAAAAACAAAACAACAAAAACAAAGAAAAAAAAAAACAAAGAAAAAGAAAAAAAAAAAGAAAGAGAAAGAGAACGAGAAAGGAAAAAGAAAAAAAAACCAAAGAAAAAAAGAAAAAGTTCAAAAAAAAATAAGAGGGCGATTTGGTCTTTTATTAACGTCAGTGCCATTTTAGTTCAAGACGAAATTATTTACGAGCTTCAGGTACGGGCAACATTCAAGCCAATTGATTTATTGAAGCAAAGAAGGCTGATCCAAAAAATGGAACAAAAAATCTGCAATGTCAAAAAAAGGATCAAACAATTAAGGGAGCACTCCTTAAACTCGCCGATGGGAATTGAAACAACAAAAGTACAAATGGAAATTCGTGAATTAATCTCAACTATTAATAACTCATTAGAAAAGAATACTAATTTGAAAAAGGAATGCAAATTGATTTGTGAGCAAATGGAAAACAGGGATTTTCAAAAACACACAGAAGAATTTGCGAAAGAAAAGAAACTAATAACCAACAGAGTCATTGATAAGGAAAAAAAATTGCGTTTTCATTTAAAACAGGAACGCAACAAGTCCACCTCTGAAAAATTAGTTAACCATTTAGAGAGGACTAAAAAGCAAATCTTGAACAAAAAAAACGATCAAGCCCACCTCAAAAAGGAAATGAATGAAGTTTCCACAGTATTGCCAGAAAACGCCAAACAATTGAAGACCTTAAGAGAGCAAAACATTGTCAAATTAGAAAGATCTGATCAACTGCAAAGAATTTTGAATGAAAAAACTCAAGTTGAAAATCAATTGGATGCAGTCAGAAGCAAATCAACAAAAACCTTAAACCGAATGAAAGAAAATGCCTTTGAAAAAAAAATTGCAGAACAAATTTCCCAATACCACAACCAAATCAAAAAATTAACGCAAATACAAAACCATTACAAATATGAAATTGAAAGGCTAAAATCAGAAATTAAAACTTCAAACTCCCTGTCTTCTTCTTTTTATTTTTCAGAGGATTCAGGCGTAAGAGATTTGCATTTTATAATATAATTTTATATTGTTTATTTTCCTCTTTAATCCAAGAATCTTGATCAGTAAACCACTTATTTTCAATTCAAACAAAAGCCATTTTGAAAAATCAGATATCCCCCCCCCCTATCCAATTTTGGATTCACAAATAGTGTTTTATATTTAATAATTTTCAATTTTGTTCATATTTAAATTCACTTAAACTTTGTTTCAGTCAAAGGGGTTAGAAAAATTTCCAAATATCAATTATTTTTTTATAAATTGACCTTTGAAGAACAAATAAGAAATAAATAGAATATTACACACCAAAGAATAGTTGGTATATGTCTGAAATAAAACTAATTAATCAATAGATTTTTATAAAAATTGAAAAACCCAAATTCTTAGGTATTCCCAGATTGAGAAAAACAAAAATGTTCATTTTGATCTTTAATTGAAGATCCAAATAAAATTCCAAGAGAAATCAATATATGATTTCTCTACAATCATTTTCAATTTGTTTTAATAACATTAGAAGAACATTTTTTTTAACTTCGTGACTATCTATATTGTAATAAAAAAAAAAAATTTGCAAATAAATTACTTACCAAAAAAAAAAAAAAAAAAAAAAAAAAAGTGCACAAAAATGGGAAAAAATGATTTCAATTTTGAAATTTCCAAAATAATTTTTTTCTTCTAATACCCATTCAAACCCTTTAAACATACATAATATACCCCCATTACAACTGGACCCCCTTGACTGGAAAATAGTTTATATTAATTATCAAAAAAAAAAAAAAAAAAAAAAAGAATAAGCATTTTTTGTTATTTTAATTTGATAATTAAAATGGCATCATTAATAAGATGTTTATTTAAAATTTTCAACAACTTTATTATAAAAACTGGGATTTTTTATCTTTTAAATCAATTATTAATCATTCTTTATTTTTCATATATTAATTAAAATAAAAACACAAAAAACAAAAAAAAAAAAATCAAAAATAATAGGATGATTCAGATTTTTGGAGGGTAATTGATAATGAAGAAAGTTCTGACTTTGAGAAGCAAGAATTTCAAAACTTTGTATTGGTTCCTGAAATGGATATCAAAGTAAACATTGACAAAAAAACACCTGATTCTCAAAAATTTCGACGAAAAAGTATTTTTTCATTTGTTGAAAATAGTCCAACAAATGAAAGCGTACGTTCATCAATTTTACCATTAAGAGAAAAATTTAATCTTTCAATTTCGAGATCAAAATCAAAATTAAAAAAGGCTTCTTCTGATTTTAAGTATGTTTTAATAATAAAAAAATATTTTCTTGCTTTTTTTACAAATAATATTTTGCTTTTTTTACAAAAAATATTTTATGTTTAATGATTAATCTATACAAAATATTTTAATTGAAATCTTCTAAAAACCATTATAATTTTATTTTTTGTTAATACTTTTTTTTCACATTCATTCAAAAAAAATAAACTAATGTATTTAATTGTTTATAATTATATTTAAAATCCAATAGCCTTAAATTAGAAAAACAAGATTACTCAAATGATTCATCAAAGAAAAATACAAAAGAACAAGGAAATGTAACATTGATAAAAGATGTTTCACCTATCAAAACTTTTCAAGATTTATTAAAATGTCAAATTGCAATTGAGTATTTCCGTGAATATCTTTCTGAAAGAATGGTTGTTGAACCTTTATTATTTTATTTGGATTGGTTAGATTTTAAAAAATCTTTTACAGAAGAAGTAATCTATTTTAATTTTTTTTTTCTTAATATTACTGTTTAAAGGTTTTTTTTGAAAAAAAAAAGGTGGTGGTAGGAGTTAACAAATCTATTGATTTAATTAACGATTCAAAAACTCGTAATAATTGATTCTAATTAAATTTAAAATTGAATACATAATTATATATCCCTCTCTATCCATGTCATAATTTTTATAGAATCAGGATGAATTAATTGCATACTTTGTTGATAATTATATCGAAAATACATCAATATTTGCATTATCAATTGAAGATGATCTCCGTGAAGAAATAATGGACACATGGGATAATGGTGATGCCACTGTAAACATTTTTGATGAATTAGGAAAAAATATTTTCCAATTAGTGTCCACAAAATATTTTGAACAATTTAAAAAAAGTTATGTGTTTAATGAATTAATTAATTTAGAATCATATAAAAACAATATTTTCACCCGCAGGTCGCATTTTGAAACTGAAATCTCTTCTGAGGATAAGGAAATGATCACTTTGAATAGTGGAATTCAATTCAAAGGGAAATGTGACGATCCTTATAAATTAAGTTTACAACTACTTGAACAATTACTTGACATTTTAAATGCAAATTATTCATTTACTTTGGGAAGCATCAATTGTGAAAAAATTGAACAGTCAATACCATTTAAAGCCTTTTTAGTAAAATCATCTGAATTGCAAAAAATCCATTTAAATCAAATAACCCAACTAGGTGAAGATAAAAAAAGAGCCTTTTTTATTAATATCTATAATGTCATTTCCACGCATTCAATTATTATTAATGAATTTATTAAAAGAAACTCTTTGCAATCCTTTTTGGTCAATAGCTGCTATGATATCGGTGGGCAAATTTTTTCTTTGGAGAAGATAAAATCTCAAATATTTGGTTTAATACCTTACGAAACAAAACAATTTAATATGTCGACACAATATAGTACATTGAAATTGAAAAATGTTGATCCTAGAATTCATTTTACACTGATTTCACCCACTTTAAAAACCCCAATATTGCAAATTTACTATCATGAAACAATTAATGAAAAACTTACTGAAAGCACTTGTACTTTTTTAAAAAAATACATTTCAATAGACCACCAAAATAAAATTGTTTATCTTTCAAATGTTTTTGTAAATTACTATACTAATTTTGGATTGACGCAATCTCAAATTCTATTATGGATCAGAAATTTTTTACAATTTAATGATATATTGGGAGTATATTCATATTCTTTCCGAACAGAAAAATTTCAATTGGAAAATGTTCTCAAATTTATTACAGAAAATTATAAAAAAATCTAATAATATCAAAATTTAAAAGATTATTTATTTGGATTTTTTGTTATTTAACTAATAAATTATTTAAAAAAATTTTTTTTCATTTATTATTGTTATTTTTTTGGATTTTTTTATTCTTAACCAGACTTGGGATATTAAAAAAATCAATTTGAAAATTTTAGATGAATTTTCTCTAATGTTAGACTCAAAACGAGCAAAATATTTTTTTTTTTTTTTTTGTATAAAATATGTCTCGACGACCCAAAAAACACTAAAAATGAAAAACTGATCAAATACCTTCCATTAAAAAAATTAAGAAAACAAAATGAAAAAATAAAAATTAATAAAATTTCCATTTAACTTTTTCTTGAAAAAATTTTTTGTAAAAATCATTGAATTCAAACTTGAAATTATGTATATTTTTAGATACACTATCTTGTTTTAACTCATTTACTAAAACAAATTCTAAATTATGGGGAATTTTCTTTTCACAAAAGGCACTAATTTGTTCTTCAAATGTTTTTTTTAGTTTTAAATGGTAAAATTAAAAAAAAGTAAAACTAATAAGATAAACTCTCGAAAAAACCTTTCTAATTTAATATATTAACTTATTCTTTGATTTCAAGCTTTTCTCAACCCCAATTTTTTTTAAAAAAAAATAAAAAAATGCACACTAATTCCAAAAAATATTTTCGATATTCAAAAGTTGAGAGTGTTTTTATTCTAAAAAACATTATCACAATGTTTAATTAAATTAAGTTATGTTCTAAATTTCGAAAAATATTAATCAAAAAAAAATAGTGCTTAATTTTATTAAGGAAATATATTTGAGCAAGTAAATTTTTTTTTTAATTTAAATGAATAGATTTTTGTTGAAATATTTTATACAAAAACTAATTTCGAATTAAAAAAAAATTAAAATGATCAATTTTAAAATTTTTAAATTTTTTTTCTAATTCTTGATAATTTAAAAACAATTCCTGAGTGGTTATTTTTTTTTGTGATTCCCTTAAAAGTACAAAGTGTATTCTTGGTTTAAGATTGTTTTTCTTTTTTTTTTATTCTTTTTCTTATAAAAAAAATTATTATATAAAATTTGAGTAAAAAAAACTACATTTCACTCAAAGTATCCCAGCAAATAATGAAAAACTCATTTTTTTTTTGAATAAATCAATATAAGGGTAATTAGAAATAGGAGAAATAAGGAACTTTATATTAATGTTTATATCCATTAAAAAAATAATCAAATAAATTCTAAAGAGAATAATGTAAAGAAATTTTTAAGGTCCTTTCATTACAACTTCTCGTTAAAAATTTCTCTATTTCTTTAAGAATAAATAAAATATTTAACAAAAATTTTTTGTATTTTTGTGAGTTATTTACTTTTTTCAAATTCACTTCTTTAACGTTCCTTTTTGAGTAGTTTGAGTTTTTGCTTTTTTTTTTTTTAGTGTTTGGAGGAGATTAAAGGAATATAAAATCCTTATTAAAATTGATAAACTTGATCATGTTTATAGTGTTATGAGGAGTAAAAAGGAATGAAAAATCACTAAATGGTTTAATAAACTTGTTCATAATTAGGTCTTAAATAAATTAAAAAAGTATTGAATACATCTTATAGAAAACTTGAATTAAATAAAGCACAGAAAAAAGAACAAAATCCAATTATGAGCAATTTGAGCAAAGGATGAGTGATTTGAAATCAACTAAATTAAAATGAATGGAAATACCCTTTTTGTAGAAACTACCAAGATTGTGCTTTACTTGGGTATAGACATTCGAGAAATATCTTGCCTTGGGGATTTTTGAACATAAGATTTAGAGAAGTGGGAAATAAAAAACAGCAAAACAAAACTATAATTAATTTTTTAAGATTTAGAAAATAAATAAATAAAAATTGATTTTATCTTTTCCAAAATTAACAAAATAATTTAATCAAATTTTATTTTTTGATTTTGAGGAAGAAGTTTGAAATACACTCAAGATGTGCTTTCCATCAAGCCTGTTAAAAAGAATTCTAGTAAATTCATAGAATATACTATTTTAATAATGAGTTCTAATTATTCGACCAGATTTAGATCATATAAAATAAGTTACAATATTAAGTTATGAATTGAAAAATCATAGATAAGGTCAATCTATTTAGTTGACGTTTTTAAGAATATAAATTTGTTTTTGATCTTTTCGATTTTAATAGGCTTTTTTTTTTTCAAGTTCTACAAATCTTATTTTCAAAAATCCCCAATGCAAGATATTTACTCAAATTTCTATATCCAAGCATTATAATGATTTTTCATTCCTTTTTACTTCTAAAAACACTATAAACATGATCAAGTTTATCAATTTTAATAAGGATTTTTTGCTCCTTTAATCTCCTCCAAATACCAAAAAAAAAAAAAAAGCAAAAACTCAAACTACTCAAAAAGGAACATAAAAAAGGAGAATGTTAAAAAAAAAACTACATTAATTAAAAATTAATTAAAAATAATGAAGACAAAAAAAAATATCAAAATGTTAAAATTTTAAAGATTTTTTATTAATATACAAACATAATAAAAACAAATATTGAAAATTATATATATATATATATATATATATATATAATTAAGTTATATAAATTTATAATATTAAAAATTAAAAGAAAGAAATAAAAATAGAAAGAATGAAAAAGAAAAAAAAGGGAAAAAAGAAAAAGACATATTTTTTTAGAATCCAAAGCAAGTAGCAATAATTATTTTCCCATTTTTCAAGGCAAACAATAGAAAGTTTTCATTAGCTGATAATATCATTGAATAAACTTTTTCTTTTAAAGGGATATTAAAAAAATTTTTAAAAGTGAATAAATTTCTAATTTCAATTTGGCCATTTTGTCGAGCAAGAAAAATATTGTTTTGATTTTTTGATACTAACCAACAAGTTATTTTATTTTTAGGGGAATAGGAATTCAACAAGGCGCCATTTATTGAAAAAATTTGAATTAAATTTTTATTTTTGGAATAGGATAATATTAAATGATGCCTCGACAAAATTTTGATCAAGGAAATTTGACAATCTGCATTGATAGTTCGAATATATTTGCCTTGTAGCAGCGAATGTATTATTATTGTTTTATCCTGTGAGCCGGTAACGATCAAATCTAAAGAATAATTGATATCAACGCAAGTTATATCGTCATCGTGCCCATATAAAATATGAAAATATGGCTGGTTTATCAAGTTGCCCCGATTAACTTTCCAAACTATTGCCGTGGTATCCTTCGAGCCTGTGACCAAATATTGGTCTGATTCATCTAATGCAAGGCAGGTAATAATGTCTTTATGGCAAATTACATTTTGGAGCAATGTGGAATTTGAAGTTCGAATGACATTGAACGAATTTGAAACAAACCCACATGCAAATAAAATCATCGAATCTTTCGTTGTTGTAAAGCAATTAGAATGGTATCTAATACTGTTATCAAAACTTGGCCCTATTCTGATTTTTTCATTAGTAAATGGATCTTTCTTTAAGTGGAAGGAAATTTTTGATTGTTGATTTTTATGATTGATTTTTTTGGACTGTTGTTGTGAAATATTTAATGGGTGCGAAAATAAATTTCGATCTTTATCTATTGTAATTACAGAATCCGTAATACCAATTAAATTTAATAAAATTGATGGTTCAGAAAGAGTTATATATATAAAAGTTCTTTTTGTTAGAATTGCTTTCAATAACTGAAATGATTTGAATTTTATTTTATTTTTTTCAAATAAATAAATTAATGAAACATGTTTTTTTTTGTTAATTCTTTTAGGATGTGCCTTTGTAAATAATTGATTCGGCAATACTCCAATATTTTTTTTAAATTGAAGGGTTTCCTCATCGTTATTTCTCTCATTATTATTATAATCATCATTATCATTATCATTGTCATTATTATTGGAGTTGTCGTTATATTTTTCATTTTCATGCTCATTTTGATTATTATTCTCATTCTCATTCTCATTCTCATTCTCGTTCTCGTTCTCATTCTTGTTCTCGTTCTCGTTCTCGCTCTCGCTCACGTTAGCTTTTGCATTGCCATTATCATTACTATTGTGATTATCCGAATTTTTATTAGAATTATTTTTATCATTATTAAGATTTGATTTATTTTTGTTTTTTTTTTTTTTTTTTGTTTTTGCTTTCTTTTTTCTTTTTTGCTTTTTTTCTTTTTCATTTGGTATTGATTCAAATATTTCTTCGAGAGTTTTTAGGTAATTATTCTTTCGTTTCACACCAAAAACTAAATCAATCCACTCATTTAAATGTTCACTTACATAATCACTTTCTAAAGCTTTTCTATGCATTCTAATGAATTTATATGGATCATTATTTGCCCATGGCGGTAATTCAACACCTTCAATTTTTTTTCTATCTTGTTCCTGTTCATTAGAGGACTGCTTTGTACCCAAATCTAAATTATTTATATTTAAGAACATTTCTGATAAATAATAAAATTCTGGGGTTAATTCACAGAATTTTTGATTTTGTAAATTATTTTCCCATGTTTCTTGAATTGAAGAAAAAATATTCTTATTATTTTCAATTTTTGCATCTATTTTTAATTTAGAAAAGATAAAATAAGAATTTGTACAAGTAAATATTATTCAATAAGGTTTAGTCTAATTTTAATAAAATAAAAATAAAAACACAACAACATTAAAATTAATTCCTTAAAATTTCTTAAACTTAGTAATGAAAAAAAAAAAAAAAAATGGAATTTTTGTACTTTCATTATAGTGTTTTGTTTATTACTATTATTGTTTCGTTATAATAAAAGTATGAAATTCATCATATCTTATCAATAATAACTCATGTTAAAATAATGTTGAAAAAGACAAAGTAATCTTGTTGAAAATTTCTTTTTATTTTTGTTTTTCATTGAAGGTAGAGTGCTAAAAGTTCCCCTGTTTACCGTTAGTTTTTTTTTTTTAATTTTTGAAATAAACCGAAAATTTATTTAATTTTCTGTTTATTTCAAAAAGTTATTTAATTTTCTGTTTATTTCAAAAATGAAAAAAAACGCCGTTAGGTTTTCCAAATAAAATAGAAAACCTCAAAAAACCTAGAACACTTTACAAATAAAACAGAAAACCTCAAAAAAAGCAAGGCACTTGACGAAACTCTACGGCACTTCAAGATACTTTTCGTTATGTTTTCCACGATTTAAAAGAATAGAGTAAAATCTTTGATTGTATTCAATTCTTTTGAATTGAAAAAAAAAAAAAAAAAAAAAAACTATGCACTCTACTGTACTTGACTGCACTCTAAGACACTTCCAGAGAACTTCCAGAATCCCCTAATTTGAATTAGAGTTATTGATGAGAAGAAAGAGAGGGATTAATTCTTCCAAGAGTCAAATCTTCTCCATAAATTGAGAGGGATTTTGTTCTAATTTGAGTTCGATTTTTATAATAGTCAAAAAAAAATTCAAATCAGTACCAGGCGATTTATTGAAAGAATTAGTGGTTCTATGAAACATAAAACAGGTATTTTTAATTAAAATCACACCTTGGTTTTCTTTGTAACTTTTTGAGAAAATTATAAACAATCAAAAATAATGTGGTTATGAAAAATAGAACCTCGACTTTTTGATTGCAAGACGTACACTTTACCACTGTTTATATTATCAGTTCTCAAAATTTCTTTTTGTTATTGATTGTTTATAAAAGATATCAAAATGTGTTATAATTATTTATTTGCAAATAAACTAAATTTCATAATGTATTAACAACTTTCTTATGTATAATTATATCCATTTATATTTTTTTGTGATTGATAAAAGTAATTTTTTGATTTTTTTCCATTTTTTTTCTGGATGAATTTCTTTTCAATTTTTTGCCTTTACTTTTTAAAATTAAAAAAAATTGGGTGTGTCTTTCCCTTGAATAATCGTGAAATCTATGAAATTACGCTTAAATCACCTTTGAACTAATTTTAGTAAAAGGATATTTAGAGTGTAATTTACATCTCTTCCATCAATAATAAAACAGACAAAATTTAATGATCTAAATTATTTTTTAATTATAGTTATTATGAGGAATCAACTATTGATAATTATCAATTTATTATTAATCATTCAAATTATATTATTGAAACTAAATATATTTATTAAATTTTGAGAAAAAAATTAAAATATAATTTTAAAATTCGTCTTGAAAATTAAACAAAAAATGTAAAATAAATTGCAATGATTTAAATATAAAGTGAAAGGACGTAAAAAATGATGGAATTCAAATCAAATAAATAATAAAAAAAAAAACTTACTCTTGTCTTTCATAAATAAAGAAGTAAAGGGCTCCAGTCTAATTAAATAATATAAAATCAAGTTACTATTAAAATACTTTAAATGGTTTTCGTTGTTCTCTTCATTGAGATTTTTATTGATTCCGTTTAAAGGTTTTGATAAATCTCTATAAACGTTTGGGTCTTTTAAATCTAACTTTTTGCTTGTATAATCCTTTAAAACCCAAGGGAAAATAGGATATTGATTTAAATCATTGTAAGTTCTGCCCGCCAGAGTGTTTAATTTCATTAAATATTCAAAATTTGAAATACTATTCTTTTTCCAAAGTTTTAACGAATTTTGTAATTGGCTAATTATTTTGAATTGTTTCTTTTCATTTTTATTTAAAATTTTACATTTGATATCAATAATTTTTTGATAAATAGAATTTCTTTCACGATTTAATTTAAAATTAAAAAAAAAGTTTTTATAACTATTTAAAAATATTTCAAAAGCACAATCTAAAGATTTATATTTTCTTAAATAAATTTGGTTAATATTCTTTATTTCCCACGAATAAAATTTTTTATTATTATTCATATTTTGATTTTTGTTGATGGTAGGATTGCTATTGATTTCTTCAAATTGTAATTCATTTTTATTTATAATTAATTTCCCTTTGATTTTTTTATTAATCTTTATTAATTTACAATTCATTGTAAAGTAAAAAATATTCTTTTTTTTTTTATTTCGTTTTTTTATATTTGATGAAGTCAAGCGTAACCCTAACGATTCATTAAAAAATAAACTATCAAACCTTTCATTTGGCATTTCAACCATAACAAAATCATCTAAATTAATATTTTTATTATCGTTTCCCTTTTCTTTTCCCTTTTCACGTTCATTCGCATTTTCCTTTTTATTTTCATTATCGTTATCTAAAATTATAATATTTTTATGTTCCTCGGTAGGGTTGTTTTTCGATATTGCAGGTTTTATTTTAATTTTCTTGGATTTATTTTCATTTTCATTTCCATTTCCATTTCCATTTTCATTTCCATTTCCATTGTTTTTATTTCTATTTTTAATGTATTTTATATTATTTCCATTATTGATATTTTTCTTTTTAATACAAATTAATTTAAATCTTTTTCTTTGTGAATCTTCAATTTTCATTATTTTGAGGGGTAATTTTTCATTATTTTCAGAACTCCAAGCAGCTCGTACATTGGATAAATTTTCCCAAATTATTTTCCACGTTTGATAAGAAATTTGAAATTTGATTTCAATTTTTTTATTAAAATTCAAGAAATGTTTTTTAAATTCTGATATTGTTATTTCAAACTTGATTTTTTTTGAAATTTGTATTATATTGGAATAATTTGAATAACTTCTTTGCAGAGAAGAAAATTGATTATCCATTTGGCTATCATTATATTCATTATTATTATTTTGATTATTATTATTTAAATTATTATTATAAATACTCGAAGAAGAATTTTTTTTTTCATTTTGAAAGTTATTTATTTTATGTTCTTGGATGAGTTCTGAAAAATCTAACAAATAATTTTGAAAGTTCTGTTTTCTTAGTTCAAAGTTTTGTTCCCAAAACATTTTTAATTTTTTATAAAAAATTTTCCAATTTAATTTTTTATATAAAATATTTTCAAAAATTTTAGGGTAATTTTCTTGAAAATCTTTTAATTTTTTGGGAAATAATTGATCATTTTTCGAATTTGTATTTTTAATCTTAAAATAATGTGAAAAAATTTGGTAATGCTGTGAAAATAATAAATTAATTTCCATTTTTATTGATTTTAATATACCAATATATAATTTTTTTTCAGTTATTGAATTCGATAGCATCATTTCATTGGTACCTCTTTGTCTATTTTTTTCTAATAAATTGATTTTTAGGCAGGTCATATTATAAGCAGCGGTTATGTTTTTATAACATCTAGTCAATTTAAATAAGCATGAAAAAATCAATCTATATTGTTCCTTTGATAATGATTTTGTTTTATTTAAAAACGTTAAAGAATCGTTTAAATAATCCAATAATTTATTAAAATATTTTATTGAGGTATGCTTTTCAATCAATCTTTGGAAAATTAAATTGATTATACTATTCAATTGATCTTGGTTTTTGATCATACAATAAATATTTTTCTTTTTGATTAAAAATAATCTTTTATTTAATAATTTTAAAAATAATTCAACTATTTTGATATCCTCCCATTTTTCATTATTTTCATTTCTTCTAATTAAAAATAAATGATTGTTTTCCTTTTCTAAATTGTTGAATTGATAAAAAATATATTGTTCAAAATTTATTGAAAATTTTAATAAATTATCAATGATTTGTTTGAAATAATTAATCTTTGATATTTGAATATCATTATCATTATTATTATTTTTCTTATTATTATTGTTATTATTGTTATTGTTATTGTTATTATTGTTATTGTTATTATTATTAATAATAATTTGATTACCATTGGAATTAGAAACATTTATATTCTTTAACTTGATATTTTTTTCAAAAAATTTCTCGCTATATCTAATTAAATTTTTTTTACTTATTTTATGTATAAGATTATTTATAATTGTAAAAGTAATTGTTTGATAGATATTCGAATATCTTAAATGAAATTTTAATGAAGTCAAAACACGATTAAATAGATTAATGCCATCATTTTGAAAAAATATTTGATCAAACAATACATTTGAAAAAAGATCGATCGCTATAGCATTTATTTGTGTGTTGATGTTATTATCCTGTTGTATTTGTTTTTCAATGACTTGGTTAATAATTTTTTTAACATTTAATATTTGTTTCAATATCAGTTTTTTCTCGTCTTTATAGTTATAATTCATTTGATTTTTTTTATAATTATTTTTTTTCTCAAATGAATTTGGTTGGATCATATTAATAATTAATTTTTCCCATCCATTGATTTTTGTGCATAATATTCGATTTTTAATTGTATTTTCAATTAATAATTCAATTTGTCTAATTAATTGAAGTGAATAAATATTTCGATATTTGGCAATTAATTTAAAAGTTATTTCTAATATAAAAATTATTTTAAATCTTAAATTAATACTTGTAAAAATAAATTCATCTCCATATTTTTTTGTATTGGTCAATAAGCAAAATATGGAAGATAAGGTTTTTTCTGTTAATGGGTATTTTAATAAGCTCTTTTCCAAATCTTCCTTATTTGTTTTGCCCCATTGGAAAATATTTTCATAAATGATATCTTTATGATTATTGTTGGTCAGATTATTATTTTTATGATAGGTTATTAATAACCGGTCCAAATAAAATAACATTTCAAATCCAATCAACCTAAATTTTTCTTTTTCGTTATTTAGCAAATTTACAACTGGCTGTAAAAACCCCAAAAATTTAAAACTTTTAAATATGAAACAATTCTGTATATTTATATTCTTCTTTATATCAACTTTAATTACTTGTATAATAATTTGGAAAAATTCTTCAATAAATGGCAAGTTGATAAAGTAAAAAGAATATAGAATTAAATTTGTTAAATCCTTCTTTCTTTGGTAGGTCATTAATATATTTGAAATATACCTTAATATTTTCTTTCGGATGGAAATTATCTGTTTCTTTGTTGGTCTTTGATAACATCCTATTTTTTCTTTCTTTGATTTGTTTTCTCTCGTTCCTCTTGAATATTCGTCTGGTTTAATCCAATAATAAAAATGGATTATTCCCAATAAAGAATATACACTAATATCTTTGTTTTTTAAATTGACAATCAAATCTAGAATTAAATTGAATATTTGACATTGAATTTCAAAAGGGCAATAGATCCAAATATCAAAGTCAAGTAATAAATCATTAACTAATTGTGATGAAAAAATTGGATTGTTGAATTCGGTAATCATTTGATGGATGATAAATAATACATTGACAGTGATGTTTATAGGGTTAATCTGTTTAAATAGATATGATATTACTTTAAAACCTTCACATCTTAACATATCTTCAAAATTTGAACTTTCTTGATCAAACATTAATGAAATGATCTCCAAAATTTGTTGACCTATTGATTTTGTTTTTTGTTTCATTAGTATTTATTTTTAGAATAATGAATAATTTTAAACATTTTGATTATTTTGTGTAAAAAGAAATTATATTGAATTAAGGAATGGAGATGCAAATGTGCAAAAGGGAAGAGTATATGTGTGTGAGAGAGGGGGGTATCATTTTAGTTTTAATTGGAATTTGTTTATATTATTTTTTTTTTTTGGTGTGTGTATTAGAAGAAAACTATTTTTAAAAAATGTTGACTCACTTTGTAATTTTAGGTTTTATTCTTTTACTTAATTTTTAAAATATCAGGTTTTTATAAATTTAGAATAATTTAAAAGTGAATTATTAATCAGATTTAATAAATAGTCGTTATTGAATACAAAAGAATATTTTTTTTTTTTCAATTTATTATTTCGTGGTTAGTCACAATTTTTGAAATTGAGTTTATTTTCAAATGAAAAATATATTTATTGTATTCTACCCTCTTTATTTTAAAAGGTTTTTCAGCAGTATAAAAAATGGATTTGGTTTTTTGTGATCGATAAATTAGGATATATGGGTTTTATTTAGAATAATATTTTTTTAATGATTTAACAAATATTTTTTTTTCAAGGTTTGTAGTTTAAATTAATAAACATTTTGATTAAAAATTAACTACTTCATTCGATTGTCTAATATTTTACTTGTAGATAAGACAATAAAATTTAATGATTTATTTTTTGAAGATTTTTCCTATTTTTTTTTTTCTTTTTCAAATTGTAGAATTTTTTTTTTGAATCATTTAATTTTGAAAGTTTCTTCATCAATAATCATCCTCTTCAAATAAATTACTTTTAGTGGTGATATTGTAGATTAATTCACAAAATTTATTTAAGTAACTCATTGGTTAATAAATAAGATTATTTGTTTTTTTTAAAAAAAAAGTCCTTTATTAAATTCAGATTTAATAAATATGATTATTTAACATCAAATTATTAATTTTTTTTTACTTTGTTTTATTTTTATAATATCTGGAATTTTTGAAAAAATAAATATTGAAATGCATAAAAAAAAAATGAAAAATATAATTTTTAACTTTATTAATATATGATCAAAAAATGGAGAATTATTTAGTTGATTGATCAAATCTATTGCAAATAATTTTTACAAGTTTGGTGATTTGTGCATTTTGATGATAATTTTTAAAACCTTATAAAGTAACCAAAAAAAAAAAAAAAATGTATCTCAGAAAAAATAACTAAACTCTTTTTCAAACAAAAGGACACACCTCTCAAATCATCAATACTATTGAATTTGATTGTTAATAAGATAATTACTTATTGGTGATTTTCATTTTAATTATTCATTTTTTCATTTTTTGTTTTGTTATTTATTATGGATATTGAACAGTTGGAAAATGAAAAAACACAATATAAGAAGAAATCAAATTGGAAATAATCTACCAGTATGAAAATGGAAACAGTTTAAGTTTGATTTCAAATAAACTATATATAGGAATCAAAAAAAGACCATTATTGGATTTATATCTGGAACAAAGAAAAAAGAAAAGAAAGAAAAAAACAATTCCAGAAAAATACCCAGATGAATTGCTTCTTTATATTGAAAATGAGACTTTAAAAGAACAAAAGTTTGATGTTTGAAGAGTTATCAATAAAATGTAGAGAACTTTTACCCTATTCACTTTGTTCAACAAGTTTTATTGATTTTATAATTTTTTTTCTTTAAAATTTACAAAAAAAGATTTCTCATTTTAAATAAAAGGGCACATCAATTTTTAAAATATTTAATTTTAATTTTTATTATTATGTTTTAATGAGTTTTAATGGATCCAGTTGGGTGCTTTTTTTTATGTTTTAAAGAGTTTTTTATATTTTAGAATGATACTACAATCAATTTGATTTAATTATGAATAATTCTTGAAATTTTCTATGCCCTTTTATTTGAAAAAGAGTTTATTATTTTTTCATGTTTGTTTTATCGTTAATATTCTCAAAAAATTCAAAAGAAAAAAAAATTATTGATGAAATAGAAATTCTTACATAATGAAAGATCAATATTATTTTTTTGAGTTATTTGTGTTGAATTACTTGAAGGGCAAATTGGAAGATCTAATTGAGTCAACAATGGGAAAAAAACTTGTATTCCGCCAAGGCAATGTATGGAATTTTTGATTTCTCTTGATTCATGCTTAAACATGCCAATTGCTTTCGCATTTTTGGGGTGGGATGTCATAAGGCTTTGATCCAAGCATATTGAATTGGATATAGCTTTTGAATTATAACTTATAAAAATCTTTTTAGTTAAAGTATTAGTTTCTTTTTCTGTATTTGAATCAAATAAATTCATTGAGGAAAGAAATTGGGTTTCTAAAGTAATAGGGTTATGATTTTTATTTTTATTTTTTTTTTTCTTTCCGGATTTATTAATGTATATATTGTTATGTTTCTTATTCGAATTGTTCTGGGTATTGTGATTATTTATTTTATGATCTAGTGAGGGGTTTCTAAAATTTGAATAGTAATTTGAACCTTTTTTAAAAATTTTGATAATTTCTTGATTTTTTAAAGGTTGATTAAAAAAATAAATTGTGCCCATTTTACCATGAAAAAAAAAATTCTGTAGCTGTTTATTTTTTGTTATATTGAAATTGGATCCGATAAAATTTTGATGAAAGAATAAATTTTCGGGATACAATAATCTATCGGCTACTATTTGCTTGCCATTGATATAAATAAATAGATTTTCATTTTCAGAAGAAATGGTAAAGGTGTGGCTAATTGCAAAAAAAAACCAAGTTTTTGGTTTTATTTCATTTTTAAAAAATAGTTGATAATATTTTTGATCTATTCTAATTCTGTAAATGAAGTATTCATGATTATTTATATCATTTATATTGCTATTGTTATTGCTATTGTTATTACTGTTGGTATTACTTTTGCTATCTATCCCGTTATCAGAGGAACTGCCACTATTATTATTATCTCCAATGTTATTTCCAATTTCATTATTTATTTGTTTTTTCATATGATTTTTGTATTTCTTTTTTATTCTTTTCCCCGAAGAAAATAATAATTCAATTCCTGATTTGGGTAATGTTAAAGAAGTAAAAGAAAAAATTGTTGGAAAGTAATCATCAGTAATATTATTTGAGGGTATTTTCTCAAAATAAATCCAAGTGGAAAAGCTATAACCCTTTTTTGGCATTTCCAAAGATGGGATTTTTAAACAGCTAGAAATGCCATCAAAATCAAAGAAATTGGTTGGGTGTTCTTTTTTTCTATTTGACATCTCTTGAATTGCGGTTAATAAATACTTGTTATAGTTGGGTTTATATTTCCCGTCAATTGTTTTTAGCATACTAAAAAAAATTTTTAATTCTTGCACCGAAATTGAAAATTTGCCTATTAGACCGATTAATTGTATAATTTTGTTATTTATATTCTTTAAATGATCATTATTAGTATGATCATTATCATTGTTAATTTTTGAAAAATATTTTAATAAAAAGGAAATTAAGCCATCTTCTGAACAATTACATAAATTAGTTGAAGATTTATTACAGAGCACTAAAAAAAAATCTAATAATTGCACAAAATAATTATTTTTAAAATTGGAATATATATCAAACAAATGTATTGAGAAACCCAAATTAGTAATAATATAGTTAGTCTTTAAATCAAATTTGGTGCCGCAAAATAGCATTTTTTTCAATTCTTTAAAAACTTTTGGGTTATCATTGCTCTCGATTATTGGGATGATATGCATAGACAATTGTTTAAAGCAATTGTATTTTCGAGATAATATTAATAATTTTCTATTATGTATAAATATAATATTTAATAATTTTAAAATATTTACAATCACTTGATCCCTCAGTTTAACATTGCACAATAATGTGAACATTGCTGCCCAAATCGTTGTGTCTGTGGAGTTTATTAAGCTTGTGGGGTTAATTAGTATCGATTTTCGAATTATTTGTAATGTCTGGTTAATGATTTGTGTATTATTTTTTATTTTTTCTGTTTCATTGCTTTTTTTTAAAATCATTTCAAGTAAGCAGTTAAGAAACGGTGATGAACTCTCTGTTTTTTGAATAGTGAGTAGCAATTGATAGATCATTTCAAATGAAAATTGTATTAAATTTGGTTCATTTAAAAATTCGATTAATATTTCCGAAATTCCTTGATATTGAAGTTGGGTGATACTTGTTGAAATTTTTTCAAATTGTAAATAATATTTTATTAAAATTAAATAAGAGTTGACACATTCATTCATTTTTTTTATATTTTTGTTGTTGGTTGTTGTTGTTGTTGTTGTTGTGGTTGTGGTTGTTGTCGTGTTTTTATTACTCATTGTGGCTGTGCTATCTTGGCCATTCATAGAATTGTTTTTACTCGTATTTATTAATTTTATATAATTAAAAATTATTGGACAAAGTCGTATAACAACATGATTCATTTGAAAAATTTCTAAAGTGAATTGTTGTTGCTTATACAAATAATAAAAATATAATTTGAATATTTTTTTCAATTTTCTTGCTGAAATTTCATCATCTTCTATTGCTTTTATTGCTTTCAATATTATTGGTTTGATAATTAATATATTTATTTTTATTGAATACTTAAAAAAATTAATTATTTCTTTTTCAATATTTTTAAAAAGTGTTTTGTTTTTTTGAATTAAATTATACTCCTTTAATAAAAAAAAATATTTTGAGAATAATATTTTTATAATTTTGTTTATTTCCAAATATTTTAATAAAGTAAATTTTTCCCATTTTGAAAAATTTTTTGAATTCAATAAATCATTTAAAAAGTTTAAAAAGAAAAATTGGAGTTCTGGATTAAAATTTTGTAAACAATTTTTAATAATTTTTCTTTTTTGCATTTTTGAATTTGAAAAAATCAAATTAAATTTTTTTTTTTCAAAAATAATTAATAAACTTTTGAAAATAACGGACTGTAAAATATTCTTTTTTTCTTTTTTCCTTATTTCAATAAAATTATCAATCCTTTTATTATTTTTGCTTTTTTCGACATTTATTATTTTTTTTTTCACTTCATTCTTTTTTTTCTTTTTAAAATAATTTTTTGCTTTTTTGTTGCTGCCAGTAATTGTCACAGTATTGTCATTAATATTATTATTATTGTTGTTGTTGTTATAAATATAATTAATAATTAAATTATTTTTTAATATTTTGATAAATATTTTAAATATTTTTTCTAAAATTGGATTAAATACAAATTCTAATGTTTCAGAATTTTTGTTTATATTTTCTTTTTTGATGTTATCCTCAATCTTCTTCCCTTTTTCTTTCTCTTTTTCTCCTTCTATCACTTTTACTTTTTCTTTCTCCTTTTCCTGTTCATTTTCGTTTTCTTTTATTTTTTCTTTTTCTTTTTTTGTTTCTTTTTCTTTTGTTTTTTCTTTTTCTTTTTCTATTTCTATGTCTTTTTTTATTTCTTTTTCTTTTTGTTTTTCTATTTCTAGTTCTTTTTCTTTTCCTTGTTCTTTTTCTTTTCCTTGTTCTTTTTCTTTTTCTTGTTCTTTTTCTTTTCCTTGTTCTTGTTCTTGTTCTTGTTTTTTTTCTTTTTCTTGTTCTTTTTCATCTTTTAAATGTTTTTTTTCTATTTCAATTTCAATTTCAATTTCTTTTTCTTTTTTATTTTCTTGATCATTTTCATCTTTGAAAATTTTTTTTTCTTGATTTTCTTTTTGTTTGTCATTTTGTTTTTCTTCACCAAGATGATTAATAAAGATAAATTCTTCATCATTATAATTTTCAAAAATTTCATTAATTTCGGTCGAGTAATTAATTTTTAAATTAGAATATATGAATTCTTCTAAATGGATTTCTTTATTTAGTGGGTAATATGCGAAATTGATTTTATCATTATTTTGGGTTTTATTTTTGGTTTTATTTTTATTATTTAGTATTTTATTTTTTGTGATTTGATTGTTATAATATTCTTTGATTGGTTGATTAGAATATTTTTCATATATTGATAATATATTTTGGGAAAATATTTTAATTTCAAAATTTGTAGAAAAATATTTCCCTAAATTATGATCATGAATTAATAATAATTTAAACAGTTTTAATGTATTTAAAAATCTAGTCAAATTATTTTCTTTTTTTTTAATTCTATGCGGATATTTATTTTCAAATTCGTATATGGTATTATATATATTTAAAGAGCTATATACACCAAATATATTTTGTTGTTTTTGAAAATTAATAGAAAAAAAATTATTTTTATTAATAATTTTTTTTTCTTTTTTGATTACAGATTCTTTATTATTTTTTTGGATTTTATTCTCATTTTGTTTAATGATGAGAGTTTTATCATCTATTTTATTTTTGATTAAAAATTTTATTGGGAAGGATAGTGTTAATGAAATTAAATTAATTATTTTATATTTTACTTTTGTTAAGATAATATCTTTTTTTAACCAAAGTTTTAATATTTTTGAAAAGTCCTTTTCAATATTATAAAATATTTTTGGAAATTGATATTCTTTAGAATATTTTAAAAATATCAATAAAAAATCAGTAATATATTCAATATGATTTGAAATTAATAAATTTTTTTCTAATTCTTTTTCTGAGGGTTGATTTTCTTCAATTTTTGATTTGGAATCAATAAAATTATTTTTCTTTTTTTCGTTTATTAATTTTTGATTTTTTTTATCCTTTCCTTTTTCGTTTTTCGGGCTGTTGGGGTTTAAATTTCCATATGTATTTACATTATTTTTATCATTTAAATTGTTGTTTTCTTTTTCATCATGATTTTTTTTATTTGAAGGAATTGGTTTTAAAAGGGCATTGCTTTTTAAATACCAAGAAATTATATGAATTAATTGTTTGAAAATGTATTGAATTAAAATTAACCAAAAAAAATGTGTTGTATATTCATTGTATTTGCTATTCTCCTTTGTTTGTTCAAACTAGTTGTTTTTATAAAGATAAAAAAAATTGTTAGAATAAGAAAATTAGAATTAGAGAGTTAAAAGAAAAAATTTTTTAAAAGGTTAAACATAATAATTTTGAATAATTTTTTTTTTTTGAATTTACGTTATATTATTCATTAATATATAAATATGTTTATTTATATTTAATTTATTAGGAAAATAATGTTTAAATTTATCTAATTTCAATGTATTTTAATTAAAATGTTGAATAAATTTTTTTTTTTTTCATTTGTTCCTTGCCGAAATTTCTTTTTAAAATGGAAAAAAGAGTTACAAAATAAAAAGGACATGTAGTTACTTGTTAATATTTGGATACTGAAACATGAACAGTATGAATAACTTGAAAATAAAAAAGAAAAGGCAAAGAAAAAAAATATCAAAAGGTTAAAAAATCATGAGATCAAAAAGAAAAAAAGATATGACATTAATTAAACAATTAAAATGAACATTTATGATCAACTATTAAATTAACCAAAAGTATCGTGGGCGTGGTTTTGGGTGTTCTTAATTAAATCAATATTATTGAGTTTTTATTATTTTTTATCAATTACTTATTATAAACTCCTCTAAACCTTTTTTTTTTTTTTTTTTTTTTTTTTTTTTTCTTTATTTTTGACATTTTTTTCTTTTTGCTATGTCGTCAATAAAAAAGATTTCTTGCTTTTTTTTTTTTAGTATTCTCTATTTATCTTTTACAATGATTTAAAGAAAAGATATCATTTGATTTATAATAGTGTTAAAGTTATAATGAATGTTAAAAATGACTAAATAAAGTTTGGTGATTCTAACAAACTAATGAGTAGTATTTTTCTTGATTACATCTCTTCCATTCAATACAAAAATAACTTTTTTTTTTTTTATTAATTACTAAATAGTTTTTAATAAACAAGTATTTTTTTAAAACAAAATAAAAATCTTATCAAGAGATCTTAAAAAAATTTTTTTTTTTTTTGTAATTTGTGTTTCGAATTATGAAATGGATGAGTGAATCCCATCTAAACAATTTATTAATTTTGAGTCTATTTTTTAACAACAAATTTTCAAATGTTTCCAATATAAAACCAAAAAAAGTAACCAATTATTTTTATTAAAAATTAAGTTAATTTTTATAAAAATGTTGTACCATATTTGTAGTTTTTTGTTGGAAAGAATTGGCTTTAAAAAATCAAATTTTTATTTTGTTAATATTTTTAATTATTAATATTTCAATTCAAATCCTAAGTCAAAATATAAATTCTTGTGGTATAGGTAATCAATTAATGAAACAAAATATTTTTTTATTACTCATTTATTATCGTCGCTTAAGGAATATCCAAATTTGATACTATTGAAGTTACTTCTATTTTTTAATATTATCCATTTAATTGGTTATCTGTTGAAGAAAACGAATAATATCACATGAGTACAAATATATATCTATATATATATATATATATAGATATATATATCCCTTAGCGCCCCGGATTTACCTAAATTTCATCAAGTTTTTTAAATTAGATTTAAAATGATATTGATCTACTAATATATTAATTTTCTTATTTGTCTTTAATCCAGATTTGAATTATAATAAAAAGTCAAAATAGTTCAAAGATAAAGTAGTTAAGTTATTGATTTTTTTTTTGAAATTAAAAAAAAAAAATAATAATTATTCATTTTTACATTTTTTTTAAAGATTTTTATTTTTATTTTATTTTTTTAAATCAGAAATTTTATTACATTAATAGTAATTCAAAACTCAACACATTAATTTATTAATAATAACCACCAAACAATTTTGCTAATTTTATGATAAAAAAATAAATAAAAAAATAAATTACTTTGAAATTTAATTTTTTTTTTTAGAAAAAATTTCAATAAATATCTAATTAAGAGAAAAATGAAATTTATTTCTTTAGGCCAAAATTAAATTTTTAATTTGATTAATTTTCTAAAACTTTTATTTAAGCAATATATAATAATTGAAAATCAAAAAAAAAAAAAAAAATTGTAAAATAATTTCAATTTATTAAATTGGAATAAAACAAATATAAATTACTTTTTAATCGATAAAATATTTATACCTAAATTTAAAATAAAATAAAAAATAACTCTTAAATATTATTCCAATATAATAAAATAATCTCTGAAACCAAATTTTTTTTTGTATTTTGTTATTGATAAAAATTTGAATAATATATTTGCGATATTTGGATTTTTCCTTAATAAATTAATTCAGATCTTGTTAAATAAGTTCTGATATATGGTCTCGAATTCAACAATATTGTTTATTTTATGTCTAGATTTTAAAAAGTCAAAAATTAAAAAATTGTAAAAAAATAAAAAAAAAAATCCAATATTAATCTGACTCGAACTATTAGCCAAACCATTTAAAATTGAAAAAAAATCTTGTTGAAAAAATTGTAAAATTTTGCAATGAAAAAAAATTTGATTTTTTTTTCTAATTTAATTTATATTTTTTTTTATTTTTAAATTATTTAGAATCTAAATAAGATATTGATATTGAATCTTAATCAGTAGATAAAACAAATTTTCTATGTGATGTTATAATAACTTTTATAATGAATAAATTATTTAATTAAGCATTTTAGGCAATTTTGGGGTGCAAAGGGCCCCAGAAAAATTTCCAGTAAAGTATGATGTGTTTTAAATGTTAAAACTAAGAGGTTTTTGATGTCTAGACAAACTTTTCAAAAAAAAAAAAAAAAATTATTGACAAAATTTGGAAAAATAATAAAATCACAATAACCAAAAAAAAAATTCCCAATGTTGAAAATTTTTTTTCAAGTTATTTTTTTATTTTAACTAACTATACAATTTTTAATTATAAAATTTTCTTTCTAAGATAATTGTTTATTAATTCTATACCTTATTATCTTTTGATAACATTTCAAATTAAAATTTTTGTTTGAAATGTTTTTAGGTTATTTGGGGTGCTAAGGGATATATATATATATATATATATATATATATGAAATAATATAATTTTGCATGAAATTTCAATCATTTCATAAAAAATTTTTTTAGGTGTGAAAGCTTGATAATATTTGAATAAAATTTCCTTTAAATTTGATTTGATGGATTTTGATGAAATTTTCAGTTAATAATTCCTCTAAAAATGATTTAATTTTCAATGAAAATCATGAAATATTTTTTTCAATCAATCATCATTACAATTCTTGAAAATATTCATTGGATTTTTATTGTTTTCCAAACTTCCCAAGTATAATCTAGGAGAGCTAAAATAAATTAACACTCTAAATAAAGCCTTTAAACCACTTTGTAAAAAGGTGGGCATGTTTATTATTTGTAAAAATTACTTTGAAATTTTGAGTCATTTTGCAATTAATCCAAATCATTAATTTTTTCTTACCCATAATATTTATTCAGTTTTTCTATCTTAGTTTATGAAAAAACCATTAAAGATTTTTAATTTTTTTACATTTTTATTTTTGGGATTTGTTTTTGGTTTGTTTGTGGAATAAATACAGGATAGAGCTTTGACTTTATTTTAGTTTGCTTCTTTTTCTTCTTCTAATAACAACAAAAAAAAATATCTAAAAATAAAAAAGTGGTCCTAAAGTCCAAAATAAAATAATAAATCTAAAGATCATGTATTAAAATAAATATGTGTATTTCAAGAAGCAAAATTTTAGGAAACAATGATGTTTGAAGACCTTTTGATGATTGGATCAAAAAACTTTTTTTACTGTTTTATTTCTATTACTATCTTTTTTTCTTTTTTCTATTTTTAGTTTTTTTTTTTTTCTTATTTCTGATGTTGTATTTCTTTTTTCTCACAAGGCACAATTAAAAAAACAAATCATCATTAGAAATTTCAATAAATTTTCTTTTATTTTTCATATATTTTTCTCATTTAAATTTCAACATTTTTCATTACATTCTAAAAATTTTCAATAAAAATTTCCTTCATTTTTCCAATGGCTATTTCAATGACCATTCATTAAGTTTTATTAAAAAATTCAATAGATTTCCAATCAAATTTCATTTTATTTTCATAAAAGTTTTCTTCAAAAATAGTCTCAAATCCAGACCATTTTTGTTATATTGTGATATTGACAATTTTCAATTCGAATTGGAAAACAGTTTTTTATCCAAAAACTTTTCCGAATTTACGAGCATGACAAGGATAAATGTAAAAATGATTTTTTTACCTCTTAGGCCAGGTCCTTTCCACTTTATATTCAAGTATATTTATGCACATCTCCTATATCATTATAATGCCTTGAAAATGTGGTGGGAAGTAAGGTGGAATAAGAGGATTTTGATTTTCGAACCTCTTCAAGGTAATTTTGAATTCAGGATAGGAGAAAATGATTTTCCCACATTATGAAAATATAGAGAATAATAACCTTAGATTTTAAATTTTAACAATTTCTATTTACTTGCCATTCTTTAAGTTCAATAAATATGAAGTTAAAAGTAAATTCAATATTCGTGAAAGGTTAAATTCAAAGACTCGTTAAATGTAGGAAAAAAAAGAGGCAAAATGAAGCCAAGATTGATCACAAATTGTTATCTATTCTTAAAAAGTATTAGAATTGTGTAATACTACCAAATTCCATGTTAAAAAATTTTTTGATTCTGTATCAAATGTTCAATAAGGAGGTACCAAATTAGTGCCAGTCTATTTTTGTTTTTAATTTATTCCTCAAGATCATTTTATTTTTTCTTTGGATTGATTGTGAAGAAGCACGATATTTGTGAAATTGAAATAAACAGTGTTCCTTTATTAATTGGCAAATGCCAGTATTGTGAATTTAATATTTGATTACCAAGTATTCTTTTTTTTTATTTTATTCGGGTAAGGTAATTATTGAATGCTTTTATGAGCCGAGAACAAACAAAGAAAAATTAATTTCTTACTTCATTTAAAATAACTTTAAATATGGTTAGTGTCTTCGATCCGATCTCTAATAAAAGATCAAAAAGACCATAAACAAAAAAAGAACTTTTTGCATCGTCAGTTTCGGAAAGAGGAATAATCATCAAGAATGCAATTGCAGAAGAAATTTCCCAATTTTTGGCTTTCTCGAATAAAGTCTGTTGGTTATTGTTTGAAAAGAAGTCTGTGGTACTGAGGACTTTTGTTAGTTGACACAAAAAAAAAAAAAAAAAAAAAAAAAAAAAATTGTGTTTTAGTAATCAGTAAGGTTGAATCTAAACAAGTTGTTACTCAAAAATGAAATTAAAAACCTTTGGAAAGGGTGTTTTTAAAGGAGTCCAATAAACTTAAACAGGGATTTTGAAGGAGATTAATTTGTTGTATTTGTTCAAAATTATTTTTCTCAAAAACAATAATTTGAGAAAGCTTCTTCTTTTGATTTTTATCTTCGTGGTAGAGACATAAAAAATATTGACAAAAGTCCACTATAGCTTTTATGTTTGTTGTCTACTTATTAAAGAAAAAGAAAAAAAAACAAGACAAATATTTGTGTAAATTCTTTTTGTTTTTTGGGTTTTTTTTTTTTTTTTATAAAAGGTTGAATAAAGAAAAAAGACCAACCTCTTCTTGGGAATAAATATCTAGCCAAAGGTTTTGTAGTTTGTTGTCATTAAATTTGAGTTTGTTTATTACTTTTAAATCTGTTTCCTTTTTTTCTGGAATGTTTTCGTTTTGGTTTTTTGTTTTTTGTTTTTTTCGGAATTTCCACAAAAAAGACATAGGCTTTTCAAAAAAACCAAATTAAAAAAAATAACATTTTGTTTCAAAAAGTTACAGTACATATTTGTTAAAGATTAGTTTATTGAACCAAAGGATAATATGGGATGTTTTCATATTATTCATGACAATATGAAACAGTAAAGAGAAGAAATTCAAAACTAAATTTGTGATCTTACTTATGAAATGTAACATTTGTTAAAAAAAAAGTAAATTGTAATTTTTCTCAATAATTATTGGTTATGCCCAAAGAATTGGTTCAAAATTTGTAAAGGATTACGACAGTCAATCACATATCTAAAAAATCTTGTGTTTAAGTCTAATTTTGTCAATTATTTATTTCAAAAAGTTAGTTAAATTTCCTTTTTATTTTTTTTTTTTTCTTCTTTAGAAAACTAAATCTTTTTTCTAATGGGAAGTTTCTGAGCAGTCTAAATACAAACGGGGAGTTGTAAATTTTAGATCTTTATTTATTGATAGCTAATGAAGAAAAGGTTAAAGGAAGTACAGAAAAATCAACATGGTTTTATAAAATTTAATATTGATTAAAAATGTGATCTTGAAATATTTTAAAAAATGTGAATTAAACTGGTTAGTACACTCTATAAAGTGATTTATTGGATTTTGTTAAAACTTACTTTTTGAGACTTTAATTATTTATTTTGATCAATAATTTTCTTGAAACCAATTTAGGTTATGGAATTGTTATCAATATAAAATTTTTGAAGGTTAATTAAAATAACAAAATTATAAGATATTCAAAAAAAATAAATCAATGAAAGAATTTGATAGAAAAAATTATTAAAAAATGGATTGTTAATTATTTATTAAATAATACTTTTTTTATTCAAACTGGTTCGTATAATAAATATTAAATTGAATAGCATATAAAACTAAAATAAGGATAAATTATATTAGGGGGGGTATTTTATTATTCATTCTTATCCGTTGACAGATTTACTGGTATTAGAGTTTTAAATGGGAAAGATTTTTTACTTCAAATTCAATTTCCCATTAGAAATAGAAACCAAAAATTACTATACTTTTGTTTGAGTACTCTATTTAGAAAAAAGGAATCTAGAAAATGAAGTGAAAATCTTTCCCATTTAAAATTTAAATAATAATAAATCTGTCAAAGGATAAGAATGAAACATAAAATTATCAACCAATCCCTATTAAAAAAACTTTTTTATAACTTCTATAAAACATTTTTATAACAAAATTTCCTTTTAAATGATGATTTTTTCAATATTTTTTAAAAAATATTCTTATAACAGGCACATAACATGTTACAAATTTTATATCACATTTTATTACAAAAATTTATGTTATAAAAGTCGTTATGATAAAATTTTATAACATTTTAAGCCTTTATAACACCTTTACAACATGTTTATAAAATGTTATAAAAAACTTTTTTTAATAGGGATCTCGGGAAACCAATGTCTTTTTTGATTTTTTTCAAAGTTATTATACTGGGGATTTAAGATCCATGGGACTTGATTTCAAAAAAACAATTTGTGTTTAAAAAATATTTTGAAACTAGAAGTATTGTTATTGATAAATTAGGAAATTTAAAAAAAAAAAATGAAAATTTACGAATATTATGTTGTTATTTGAGATAATCTAAAATATTATCATTATATTATACCCACTTATATCTCAATCTATTTATAAAAAAATATAAAAAATAAAACAATCTAAAATTTACGCAAAAGATATTTAAAACAAATATGGGTTGGTGGTTTTTTAACTGGGATCCCTTAATGCCCATTCTCTTCTGGTTTATATCGTATTTTCGACTAGAAGGGGTTAATTTTTTTAGCCTTTCATGTTCAAATGTATAGATGATCTTATTATCATTATTATCGGGCTTTTATTCTCTATGTAAAATTAATTTAGAAAGGTTCTTTGTAATTTAAAATGGTATGGAATCAACCTTTTGAAAAAAAAAACGAAATATAAAAAAAAAATAAAAAGATATATTTTATCTTGGAATTTGATTTGAAAAAAAAAAAAAACTTCTTGAACTTAATTTCAAAAAAAGTAAAAGAGTCTTTGAAAACACTTACTCGTTTATTTAAACAAAATAAACACCATAATATTGTTAAAATAAGTTCTTATAAAGGTATTATTGTAAGTCGCCTATATTCTGGAATAGAATGTTTGATTTGAAATAAGATGATTTTGAATGAATTAGTAGATATATTAATGAGTCAGTTGCAAAATTTTCATAAATAAATAAACATTCATCAGGGGGGGGGGGGGGGGTTAAAAAACTTGAAGTGAAAATTCATCTTGCGAGATTAAAAATATATTAAAGAAAATATAAATTGGTTTAAAGATCTTAAATCTCAAATTTAAAAAAATTAAAAAAAGCTCTAAATTTTTGATTCTTTGAAAATCCAGATAGTGAGTGTAGTGTGGGGGGGTTAAAAGTATTATCATTTTGATAAACGGTTTTATGAAGAATCAGATGGTAAAAATTATGCCCTTGTGGAGTTAAACAAAACAAAAAAAGTTATAAAATAATAAATGTAATCCAAAACAGGCTTGTGGATTGTAAATTTTAACCAGTGGCTGAAATTCTGGGGCAATATTTGGGGTTTTAATCATTTCTTTTGTAGTCTGGGAGTGCTATGTGGTTTATTTTGATTATTTTTTTTAGTTAAATTAATGAAATAAAATTTTTATAAATTTTCATTTATTTTCTTCGTTTAAAAAACATTTAACAACAAAAAAGTATTAAAACAATAATTTTTTGTAAAAAAATCTAAAATTTTAATAATTGTTTCAATAATATTCTTATCTGGTAAGAAAACATAAAAAATGTGATTTATATAAAAAAGGGTTAAATATTGATATATTTTAAGGATTTTGATCGTTTTTCTAGGAAAAAATGTAGTTTGTAGGCATATGTGTCTGTTTTTGTTGGGTTTTTATGTTTGTTTTGATTTTTTGTTGATTTTTGGAATCAAAGTAGAAACCTAAAGAAATATTGGTCTTTTATTGAATTCAAGGAATCAAAATAAAGGGTTGGTGTGTATTTAAATAAAATTAAATTGGGAAACTTAACAATAGTAATAACTTTCATTATAGATTAGGAATGATTATTTGAGCCATGGGTTGTAAATATTTTTTAGAAACTTTCTAGCGAATAAAATTATTTTGTAAAGATATACTGTTTTTTAACCCAAATTTTGGATAATATTGGGCAATATTTCATTAAATACTTTTATTAGAATTTAAAAAATAGTCTAGCTGTATTGATCTAAAACAAACGAATAAAAAACATTCATGGGGGTTTTTCTATTTTTTTATTTATTGTTTTATAATTAATTACATTTCAAAAAATCCCAACACAAGCAATTTTACTCATTATTTCAACAAGTGTCAAATATTTTTCCTTTTGGGTTCTATAAACACCAATCAACCGAGAAAAATATATTAATAATTTTCTCAACTTTACAAAAATAAAAAAAGAGATTGTTCAGTATATTATTTGGGATACCCTCTTTTTTATTATTATTCTCAAATAGAGAATATTCAATAATAAAAAAAAACTTTTTTTAACTTATAACCATTTTTTAAAAGTTATATCTTTCATCCAACTTTAAGCTTTCAAAATATATAATACTTGCTAATGCCACAGCCTTTTAAATTCTATTTTTATTTAAAAAACAAAAAAGTTATTAACCAAGATTTGGAGAAATTTTACATTTCTTCTATCCATCTGTCTCTTCTATTTTTTATATTTAGATACTTTTTCAAGCAAACTCAACAATTTATTTCTCAAAAAAAAAAAAAAAAAACAAGACTCATAATCAGTAGAGTATTATCTAACCAAGATCTTTTTTCTGGAAATAACAAATATAAATATTCCTAAAATAAGGTTTATGTTTTTTCATTTTTTTTTTTTCAGCTTAGCTTTCAAAAAAGAAATAACTCATTAAAAAAAAATGAATTCAAAATCTATTAAAAAAATAATATTCAATTTTATTATTTTAAATTATTTGGTTTGTTTTTGAAACGATTATTAAGTAAATATATTTTTCCCTTTTTAATTCCATTACAAATTTAATTAAATAATGGTTTTTGTATGGTAATATATTCGATCTTTAATTGTTAAAAAAAATTCAATTTGGATGGAAGAATAAAAGTCCCCAAACCAAAAGAAATTTTAATAAATTTTTGTTTTGATTTTGCACTTTTGTTTGCAAGTATCTAATCGTATTTTTAATTTCAATTCAAAAAATGATTGAATATTGAAGGATCTCTTAATATCCAAGAATCAAACTCTAATTCTTCTTCAATTTTTTTAAGATTGTTGATTGATTGCTTCAAGATTTGTTGTTTTGTTTTCCCTTTTTATGTGAAATAAATAATTTTAAATAATACAGAAACAAAATAAGATTATATTTAATGAAATTAAAACAAATAAATGAAAATAACAAACTATTTCGATAGTGTTTTCTTCTTCTATTTATTGGAGTTGTTTGTTGGACGGTTGGTGTTGTAAATATAATTTCCTCTTCTAAAAAAGTTTCGTTCATTTCTAGTATTAAAGTATCAATAATATTTTAAGAAAAGGAGATTTAAAAAATAATGGTAAAATTTTCAGTAACGTATTTATTTGAGAATTTTATTTTTATAATTTGATTGACTTGATCTGGTGTTGTGTGTGTTTGTAATTTGATAACTTTTTAAAAATCAAAATGGCAGTGTTTAAAATTCGAAAGGGATAAAACTTTAAGGTAGTTAAATTTGGATTTAATTTAGGAATCTAAGTTCCATAAAGAAATAGAAGACAAAAAGATAAAACTTAAATAAATAGATAGATTCATCATTTTCATTCTATTATTTTACATCTATTTATGTGTAAAAGAAAATAAATAAAGTTACATTTTTTTTAATTCTTTGTTTTCAAAAAAACACAAAAAGTTTTTATTTTAATTGGATCAAAGATTATTCAAATTCTTTACAAATTAACTCACAGCAAAAAGAACACCTTGAATTTAAAATCGGATTTTTGAAAATACAATTAACGTAACTTTAATTTTTCTAAACTTCTTTTTTTAACCTTTAATAAACCAAAATAGAGTAAATCGACCACTTTATTCTCAGAACTTGTATTCGACCAAAAAATGATTGACTTTTCTTGATTGAAATTATTCAAAGGTTATTAACTTGCTGGTATTTAAATTATAAACAGGAAAAATTGTCAGTTCATTTTCATTTTCCTTTTTTCACATAGAGATCTCAAATAAAAATCTACTTGTTTGAGAAAACCTAATTTTCATTTTCCTTTTTCAAATAGAGAGTTCATAAAATACATCATTCAACTTTATTGAGAACTCAATTTAATAAAGAAAAAAAGAGGAAGAGAAAATTTTATACGATTATCAATTCAAATGCCAGTATCGTTTCTTTTGACAATTTCAAAAAACAAAATCTTTTATTGCATGTTAAACATCACTAGATGGAATTTAGTGAAAGAAGGAAAGGTATATAAAAACAAAAGGAAAAATTTTTAAGAATGAAAAAGAATAATACAAAGATCAAAAGAATTCAATAAAAAGAAAAAAATTAAATTGTGGGTTTATTACTTGAAATTCATCAAAAACCTGGTATAAAAATGATAAAAAAAATTAAAATTGATATAAAATATGTATTAATTTGTACAATTTACTTTTTGGGTATTTAGTAAAAATACATTTGTTACAAATTTTTGTTTTGAATGATAAAATCTTCATAAAGTCGAAGATTTTTCATTTTTGTTTGATTTCATAAACCCTTTGGTTGAAACCCTACCAATAACAATACAAATTGAGATCTTAAACAAGTTTTCTACGAAAAAGCACAAATGTAAAATACAAGATTCAAATGAACAAAAGAAATTATGTAAAAATAATTGTTAACTTTGAATGGAGAGTTATTTTATTTTGAGTGTTCTATTCCTGATTATTAGACTGGCAGTCTGATCGATTTAAAATTTTCTATCTTAACCTCAAAAAAAACCTTGCTATTATATACTATTTGTGAATACTTAAATTTATAATCAGATTTATAGCTGCTTATTAATACACTCGCTATTTTTAAGGAACTTTTTTCTTTTAAAATTTTTTGATGGCTTACCATTTGCTCGGATCATTTTCAGACTGTTACTTGGTATTCTAAAAAAATCTTGAACAATCCAAGAAGAATATTTTTAAATTTTATTTTTTTTTTATTTCTTAATCCGAAAAATCAACCACAAAATTTGCTTTTCGAAAATAGGACAATTTCTTAAAAAACAAACAACCACATAACAAAAAACTCAAAAGATGGAAAAGGCACTTGAAGAAAAACGAATCATGAAGAACATGATCATGTCTGGTAAGCTTATCACAGGGAAAAAAAGTGGAAGAACGATCACGATCTATGATCTGAGCGAGCTGCCCAAGGGCGAACCTTTCATTACGGCCACAGGGAATGTGATCGAAAGAATTTCCGAAACACAAGCTGTTGTAAACACATCGCGTTTTTTTGAGATCGGCGTTACACCTTTGATTGGGAACAACTCCTCTTCTTTAGGCGGATCAACAAACCCCAAACGAGAGGGGGAACTTGACGAAACACAATTGGCACAAAACTCTGGTACGTTTGAAAAGAGCTTTGTTGATGACGAAAGAGTTCCACTCATACAAATAAACAAGTTTTTAGAAAATAGATCAGAAGGTGAATGGCTTTGGTCACCCAAAGATCACGAATCAAGAAGAAACACTGTAAGAAAATCTTTTTTTTTTTTTTTTTTTTTTTTTTTTTTTTTTTTTTTTTTTTTTCGATCCTTTGTTTTGTCTCTTTAAAAGAAAAAAAACGAATTGTTATTGATTTCACACAAGAGTAACAATTCTGCAAATATAAAATTTAAAAAGCCAAAGTATCCATTTAAACATCATATTTCAATTTTGAATCAAAACTTTTTTTCTTTTTGAGCTTTGTTTGTGTTCGAATCATTTTAAAAAAGTACGACAAAAAAGATAACCAAAGCATTTCAAAAACGGTTTGTCAAGCTCTAGTACAGTATGTTAAATAATCCGTGTTGGGATTTTTAATTTGTGTTTTTGAAAAATGTTTGTATTGTTTTTGTAAATAATTGTTGTTTTTTTTTTTAAATTGTGTTTTTTTGATTTTAATTGTTGTGGCTTTTGAAATTTATTCTATTGTTCCTTTAAAATATCGTTAAGTAAAACAAAAAATCAAAATTTTCATTCAGCTTTCCAAAATAATCACATCCAAAGAATCAAAATAAATAGTCAAAAAGCCCAATTCTAAAAGAGAAATTGATAATTTAAACCCATTTTATGGAATTAAGAAATTGAAATTCTATATGTTTTTATAAACTTTTTTTTTGGAAAGCTGAATGAAAATTTTGTTCCATTTATTTTACAACAAACAGTATGTTATTAATTCTATTATTCCTTAAAAATACAGTTTTACAAAACTGTATTTATAAAACCTAAATAGTATTTACAATAGTACATTTTACCGAATCATTGTTCCACAATCTTCCAACTTCAGTCACCCTATTTAAGAATTAACCCGATCAAATTTAAACAAACTTGTCACCTAAATCTACAATCACCAAATCTTTCAATTTGGTTGGAAAAAAAAAAACAACAAAAAAGAGACAAAGACTGTCTGTAAAACTGTTTTGTATCCATCTAAATGTGCAAAAATGATTTCTTAAATTTTCAAAATTTTTTGAAAAAGTATGATTTAAAAATTTCACTTTAAAGTTTTGAAAAAAAAGTGAAACACACTTTTTAATTGGGAACCTTACTAAAAATGAAAACTAAAATCAATTAAAAGTAGATACCAATTGTTCTCAAATAATAATCCATTAGATTATTTTCAATCAAACCAACAAACACGATTTAAATCTACTTTCATATCAAAATTGATGTTTTGTTTTGGAGATCGTGAAAATAGTCAATTTTTTGAACAAATTTTTAATAATTGATCAACCAAAAAAAAAACCCATACCAAAAGATATTATTAAAAAAACTGTTATTGTGCTGAGTCCTTCATTTTGTCTTTATTTAATTATTTTTTCTTTTATTAATTGATCTTACTTTTCTTTTTAAGTAATGTTCCCAATTAAAAACCCTGTTTCACTTTTTTTCCACAACAGTTATTTTCAATTTTTACCTTTAGCAGTCAGCCTTAAAATAATCTCTTGTAATTGTTTAACTTTTATTTATTTACCTCGTTCTTTTTTTGTGATATATATATTGGGCGAACCAAGAATCCTAGATGAAACAATATTCCAGAATAGAAAAAAAAGTTAATCAGCTGAAATTTTATCCCATTAAAATTCTACAAGATAATCGGTCAAATCATTAAAAATATAATTTACATAATAAATTTTACGTAATAATGAGAGCGAATTAGATCTCTCAAAATATCAAATCTCATTGGCTAATGAAGATCCATGTGGTTTTCATTCAATTAGAAGTTAAAAAATATTTTGAAGGATCTTTTAATGAAACAATTTTTGATTAGATCTTGGATGGGTGTAAAGTATTATTATCAAACTATGCTTCTTTTTGAAAAATAAACACACTCTTGGAAATTTTTAATCTCATTAACAATTAAAAACTAAAAACACTATTGAACAATTTTCAAAACCACAAAAATTTCCAAAAAAACAATAAAAAGTTGAAAAAAAATATTTATTGAAGTCAACACGGATTATTTAACAAACTGTAGATCCTTTTTTCAGAACTTTATTAAAAATTCTATGGAAACATTTTTTTCAACAACTTTATTTTTCAAAGTCACCTCACCCTTTTTTCACAAAAAACTATTGGCCGAGAATAATTTTAGAGTTCTTACTATTGGTTACAAAATAAAAGGAACAAAATTTTCATTTATCTTTCCAAAAAATGTTTAAAAATCATGTAAAATTTCATATTTTTAATTCCCATAATCAGTTTAAATTATTAATTCCCCTTTTGAGAATTGGGGACTTTGATGATTAATTTTAATTTTTTGGAATGTGATTATTTTGGAAAGCAGAATGAAAATTTTGATATTTTTATTTTGCACTTAACAGTATGTTAAAATCACCAATTTTAAAAAACACTCAATTCCAAAGCCTTACTGTTATTTGAAATTTAAGTAGGACAAAATTTTGACTGGCTTTCTTTTTTCAATTCTTCAATCTTCCTTTCTTTGCGGATTCGTAGTTCACGCGAAAATATATCGTAGAAAAAAGTACCAAACAAATAAATAGAGATCCCAAATTACATTCTTTTTCTTTGAAAACTCTATTTAGGTAAAAGAAAAATAGGAAAAGGAAGTGCAATCCCCCCCCCCCCATTTATTATTCAAATACTGGCACTGCAATATTAAATAGGTTTGTGTGAACCCAATAACCATATTCTCACACAAATGTTCATCAGCTACGCATCCTTTAATCTAATAGCGTTGTATACCAGAAGGACAAAATTATCTCTTTTTAAAAGCATATTTTTTTTTAACACTAAATTTTTTAAAACACCAAATTTTTTATAATTTAAATATGAACCAATTCGAGAAAACAAATAAAAGATCTCAATTTACATTGTTATTATTGAACATTTCAACCAAAGGGTTTAAGAAAGAAAAAAAAAGAGATATATCTTCAACTTCATGAAGGTTTTACAATTCAAAACAAAAATTTGTAACAAATGCATTTTACTAAATACCCTAAAAACATATGTACAAAATAATACATTTTTTGTTTCAAAGTTTAATGATTTTTCGTCATGCTTAGACCAACTTTTTGTAAAAATTTGGTGGTTTTATTCACGATTTTTATTTTTTTCTTTTTGTTTAAATTTAAATGAAATATTCCTAAAGCCTTTGAAATAAAAAAATGAAATTTCCGTTTTTAAAATTATAAAATTGTTTTTTTCAAAATGATATAATTGTATTTTTCGTTCAAATTTATTCTTGACTTTTATCTAATTTTGTCAAAAAAAAATTTGATTTAAATATTACAACTTGTGTTAAAACGTGAATTAAACGATTACTTTTTAGGAGAATATGCCTGATTCAAAATCGGCATCCCTCAAAAATGGATCAATGTTTTCTCTTGACCAAAATCACACAAAGATGACACTAAAAAGATACCTCACCTTTCCTGGGATTTATGTCAACAATAATTTTCTCAATTAAAATATGTTTCTAAAAATGGTTTCTGAATATGTGACTAAATTAGCACTGATGTTTTAAAAAATTGATAACCAAAAGATTTGAAAATTGCTACTAAAACCACTTAAAAAGAATTAAAAACATTTTGAGTAACATATTTTCAAACTTTTAGTCATCACTGTTTTAAAACAACACCAATACTGACATTTTTATGTTTAAAATATTATCGTTTACCATAGCAAGATGCCTTAAAATTAATACATGTTGCCATGTAAGTTAAATAGCTTTAGAGCTTTATGGCTCAAATGTCTCTAGAAAATCTATCAGTAAAGTAGTACTATTTGTTGAGTTTTCAAATAAAAAAGACAAGAATTTCAGAAAAAAATCTGCATTTCTCCACAAATTTAAAGATTGAATCATCAATATTCAGACTTTAAATTGAAAAATATCTTTCTTAAATTTATCGTGAAATGTAGATTAGTTACTAAAAAATTCAATTTTATTATTATTATTATTATTATTATTATTATTATTATTATGGGGAGGAGTTATAAACCCCTTTTATTTGCTGATAGCTTTTCTTGAGTTTTTTGTTTATTCAGGAAATCAATAGATTTTCGTTAGGTTTTTTTGAGGTTTTCTATTTATTTGTGAAGTGTTCTAGGTTTTTTTTATTTTTTGATATATACAGAAAATTTTAATAAATTTTCTGTATATTTCAAAAAGTAAAAAAAACCTAACGAAAATCAATAGATTTTCCGAATAAAATAGAAAACCCCAAAAAAACCTAGAACACTTCACAAATAAATAGAAAACCTCAAAAAAACCTAACGAAAATCTATTGATTTCCTGAATAAACAGAAAACTCCAGCAAACCTAACGGCATTTCCAACTTGGGCTATTTTCTAATTTTTTAATTCTGAAATTGTCCAATTCAATTTCTTGTTTTTTCAGGTTTTTTGATTTCCAATTAATAATTTCAAATTCTTTTTTTCTGAAAGTGAGATTGCTGATTAATTCATCAAAACCTAGGATTTGAAAATTTTAAATTCATTTGAATCTTCTTTTATATATTGTTATTCTGACAGGATTAATTTTCTCTTTTTGTTTTTAAAGTTTTTTTTTTTTTGAGGTATAATTTCATCAAGTAAAAACAGTTAATATCTACAATTCAGCAACTTGATGTAAAAACCTTTTGATCCAATCTCATTTAAATTGTAAAGGAGATTCTTTGAAATATTCTTCAATTTGGATCAAAAAAATGATTTTAAACGTATTTTTTCATTTTCAATAATTAGAAAATTTTAGATACCTAAACTCAAATACCCTTATTAAGAAAAAAAGAATAAATGATCTAAAAAAATAAAAATCAAACTTTTTAAAAAGTAATAATCATTCTGAAAAAGAAAGTTTCTTAAATTTTTTAAATTATCAACTTTATCTCAATTTATTTGGCAGACCAAAAAATGAATTTTTGAAATTAAAATACAAATAATTACTAATTTGATATTCAAAACACCTTTCATTTATTTTTATTACGTTTTATAAAAAACAAAAACAATGCAAAACTATTAAACAGTCAAAATTTGGTGGTGGTTCGAATCGTTATCGTGGGAGTGATCTTTCAGACTTGTCTCTAAATTCATTTTATTCTGAAAAAAATGAGAGTTCATTATCTCAAGAACGATCAATAAACACAACAACGAAGAAAAGCCGCGGAACAAGAAGAGCCACACGAGGAACATCAAACATTGGTTCCCGTGGCCGTGGCGGAAGAAGAAGGCAAAGTACAAACCCAAAGAGACAACAACCCCGTTTGGGAAGAAGTGGACAGAAAAAGGGTGAACAAAAAAAGACTTATGGGTTTGAGTTTGAGTTTGACAAAGTCACACAAGAAGAAGTTGATTCAATTCTACAATTATCAAGAGAAACAATGGGCAAAACTGGTGGACAAAGAATGTAAAAGAAATTGAAAAAATTTCTTTTCTCTCTCATTTTATTTCTTTGTTTATTTTTATTTGATAAAATAAAACAATAATATCTTTTATAAAAGTTTTTTATTAAATAGCATATTAAATGTACTAAAAATGAAAAAGTATTATTTCTTTAGAATTCAAAATTTTCCATTTCTTTATTGAAGCTTATTCCAAATGATTGATTAACAATAGTTTTTTTTTGAGTTTAAACACTCTCGAATTAAAGATTTTTTTTGGGTTTTTATGTTGATAATTATTGAGTTAAATCTTTTAAATTAAAAAATTAAAACAAATTGTTACTTGAGGACTTTTTAGAGATTATTTATTTAATACTAGAATACCATTATTTGGAGTTTCTATTTTTCAGATTTGATAAAGTAATTAAAAATAAAACTTTCCAAATTAAAAATTGTTTCAAATTGATCATTACTAAAAAGAATAATAATTAATTGTTCAATAACATTCAAAATAGATTTTTTAAAGCCATTTGAAAAATGTAGCACAAATATCATTTACTTTCCTATTACAACATACACTAATTATAGATAAATATCAGGTAACTCTAACCCCAAAATTATAATTTATTTCCACAAGTATTAATAGTCTAAATAAATAATTACTTTTCTGACAATTAGCTCTTTGAGAATATATTACAATTATTCTTATCAATTATTTTACATTAGAAAATATTAAAAAGAATGAGAAAAATATACTATTGCATATTGATAAGTTTTATTATTTGGATTATTAATACCCCATTAAATTAATTTTTTTTGAGATTGATGATAAAAATTAATTTATAAACACATTAAATAATGTATTAAATATTGAAATATTTTATAAAAAAAATTCAACAATTCTTAAATCTAATAATAAGGTTTTTACAATTTTCATTCACACACCCCCATAATAACAAAATATTTACTGTTGATTTACTCACGAGTCAAGAAGTGAATTCACACTAAAAAGGATAGTTTGGAATTACATTTCTATTATTGTCAAAATTCAATTATCAAACAGAAAAATTGCTTGTGATCTCTATAGGTAAAAAATTCAATTAACAAAAAAAAACAAATTCATTGGATCTCTTTGACAAAAAATTCAACGAAGAAAAATCAGTTTAAAAGAGGTCTCAATTCCAAAAAATCAAATAGAAAAAAAAAAAAATTCATCTTTTCTTATTTTTATATTTCCAAATGGTTAAATATCTTTCATTAAAAACAAATTGTTTTCTTTAAGTACACAACCAATTTAATATGATTTAAGTTAACAAGTAGTTCTTTTATAACTCTCTATACTAGACAAATAGAAAAAAAAAATTGTAACAATCTTTTGATAAAAAAACTCATCTCAAAAACGAAAAAAATTAATAAAAAAAATATCTTGATAATCTCAAAAATGGTAAAGTGCTACACTTCGAAATTAACACAGTTGTTTTCAAAATAATAACCCACTACAATTCGAATTATAAATTTAATTTCACTCCTTGGCATTTTTTTCATAAAATATACTTGTTTTTATCTGTTGATTTTTTGAGGTCAATTGTACATCATATATTGTTTGGGGTTTAATTGGTCTTTTTGCACTTAAAAATTTTAAAAAATTTTTTCATTACAAAAAAATATTTTTAGACATCATTACTTGCCCCACTTTTTTTTTTTTTTTCAAATAGTATTTTTTTTTTTGACCACCAACTAAAAAAAAATATTTTCTGATCTTTGGATTTTTTTTAACAATTCTAGGTAAGAATTCCAAAATGTCTTTAAAAATAATCTATATTAACTATTTAAAGTTGAATTTTCAACTGGATAAAAAAACAAAAGGTAGTGTTGAGGAGTTTTCTGGTGTGATTCCAAAGGGAAAATTCTACCAAAACAAAAAACAAAATAATATGTTAACTGAACAGTACTTATGAGTATTATGTTTTTATTTTTATTATAAAGACTTATTTCATTTTTTTATGATGACAAATTTATAGATTCAATAACCAGAATCTTCTGCTCAATGGGATAAAATAAAAATTAATTTACTGAAAAAGAAATAATTAAAAATATTTCCAATTGAGTAAAAACTTAATCAATTATTTTTTTGGGAAACTGTAAATAGGGGAATTCATATTTTATTCAAGTAATGACTTGTTAAATGTTTATAAATTAACTCTAACTATAAAAGAAAAATTATCAAAAAATAAATTGAAATTAAAATTATTTTATTTATTTATGCGATAATGGAATTGATTTTAGATAAAGAAAAAATAATCATCTTTGAATAACCTTTACTTTTCGTATTTCAATTAGTTTTTTTAATATCTAGGGAATTTTTTCTATAATTATATAAAATGAAACCAAAAAAAAATAATAATTTCACTAAGTTTAATGAAATACTCTTTGAAGGAAATTATTACTAATTCCCAAATTAGAAAAGAGAAAACCCTGTTTTAGATTTAATAAAATTAAATAGAATTCTAGAAAAACAATGATATGTTTAGAATTTTTTTGAAAATTTTGAAATTTTTTATCAGTTTTTTTCAAATATTTCTTATTTTTAAAATTATTTTTAAAGATATTAAAGTATTTTATCTTAATACAAATAATTAATATTTTCAAGGAATATCTAAAAAATGGATTTTGTAAAAAATATTATCCAAAAATTCATTTTTAAAAGAATAATCCCAACCAAAGATTATTTCCAGAAAAAAAATATTATAGCCCAAAATCCCCTAATGTTTATAATTCAATATTATGATTTTAAAAAAATTATTATTATTAAAATCAGTTATTTGATAATATATATATATTATAATTATCAATTTGAATTTCTTTTATTTTGTTTGAAAATATTTAAAATTTTGCCAAATAATTGATGAATAGTTCCTATAAGAATTTGAATGATTACAAATTCTCCAAATGAATATCCTTTTATTAGTTATTAGTTAAAAATCTCTAAAATACAAAAGAATTTTCTGAAGTTTTAAGTTGTATTTTATAGATTATAAAAAAAGTACTTGGTGCTATTTTTTTTCCAATATTTGATTGTTTTTCTCAGATTTTTTTTTTTTTTTTAAACAATAAGAAATAATTGATCCAAAATACAACGTAAACAAAGAAATAATATTTTTATTATGTTTTAAATAAATTTTTATACTTTGAAAATAATAATTATTTTTAAGACAGAGTTATCTCAATTTGTAGTGATTTTATTTTTACAACTCTATTTTTAGTCCACTTCCACTTTATAAGATTTTTTTCTTCTTCAAAAACTGAAATAATTTTTTCACGAAATTCTTTGGAAATAGAGAGAATTTTTGAACTTTTTAAAAATTAAAAAATGGATCAAACTTTTGAAAAACTATAATTGATTTCTAAAAATTATTTAAAAATAAATGAGATTTAATGAAAATCAGATTATTCCCTCTTTTTGAAAAATCAATTTGTGTTACTTTCTTTTTGGATTTGCTATTAAATTTATTGTAATCGTTTTATCCTGATTATTAGTTCCTTAAGGTTTACAATCAACAAATAACCCAATACCATGCCTCTGTACCTTGCGCAAGATAATTGTTTCTCTTTCTGTGGGGATTGCGTACCTTAAGTTTTTATGAAGTCAAAGTTTTTTTATTATTTAATTTTTATAGAATTATCTTGTGATCTTTATTGTAATTTAATTTTGTATCTCTTAACAATAAGGAATTTTGAAAGTATCATAATTGAACCTCAGAAAATCTTTATATTGAAACATATTTGGAAAATAATCTCACGACAAGAATAGCATAATCCATACAAATACTTTCAAGACTTTTTCGAACTTTCAGACCGACAGTCTGCAAGATTTCAGTCTCTGATATTCTTTCATATTGTTTCAATTTTCAAATACTTGATACAAACTTTTGTAAGCCGAAAAAAGGGTAAAAAATAATAATTAACAAAAGATAGTATTTTGAATATAATTGAAATTTTTGAAAGTTATCTAAAAGAAAAATATTTGTAAACTTTCAATAACCTTAAACTCTTTTTGTGAAAACCAAAAATTGGAAAGTTGTTTAAATTACATGTTTTTAAAAGTTTGACTTGTAAAAACTTTTAAATTGAAAGTTGTTGAATTGTGATCTTGTGATTACCTTCAAAATTTGGAACAATTTCAAAAAAACAAAGTGTTGCTAAGGAAAAAAAGTGACTACAATTTTTGTGCTATTCTTGTCGTGCTTTTGTTCAAAAGTTTTCATTTTTTTTTCTTATTTCCCTTTGTATCAACAATTTTCCTAACGACCCCAAACCAAATTCGCAATTTCTTTTCAAAAAAAATTTTGGGATTATTAAATTTAAAACAAATTTCCAATAATATTTATGGACTACCCATACCTTGAAGGAGATGAACCAATCAAACAAAGTGATGAAGAGAGTGGTTTTGAATTTCTTGAAGAAACAACACCGCTAATTTCCAACCATCGAACAAAATGGGCCAAAAAGCGAAAGAAATTTGATCTTGATGAGGTCTTGTATCATGCAAGATATGTCATTATCGATCAGCAGAGTCCAGATTTGTTAGGGTGGTTAGAATCGAAATTGTTTGGATGGGAAAGGGGATCAATTTTCCAAAACACGAAAACGAAAGTCAAGGATTGGTACACTGAGAAGGATGAAGAGAAGGTCAATATGCGTATCGAAAACGCGATTGACAATTCTGAAATCCCACGAAGGATGACGACCAAAAGCAAAAAGGGGAAGCCTGTAATTGCTTTAGCGTTTGCAATGTTTTTCAAGGTCTATTTCCTGTTGCCCTATTTAATCTACAAAATCATTTTCAACAAAAAGTCCCGATTTAAGAAAATGGGCGCCTTCTTTTTCCTGCTGGTGTTCCTGATCTGGGGATCCATTTACTCGATCCCCATCATGTATTTCATTTGGACAAAAAACCCAAAGATCGATACCAGGGGCACAAACCATCTTGTGTATGGCCCGCTTTCGCTCTTGGCAGTGCTCTCACTGATCGCCGCCTCGATCGAAAGCACCAGGCTCCACCAGAACCAAAAGTCCACAGAGGAGCTGACAATGTTTAAGGTCACCCTCGAGGGCGACCAATTACGTACAGTCGTCGACGAGGCTAACAAAGAAATCGAAAAGGTGAATACCAATAATGCGACGGGCAACCAAAAAAATAGCCAAAAGAACAAGAACAAGGATCGCTTTGCCGAAGAAGAAAAAATATCCTCGCGAAGCTCTGGTACCACCATTTTAAAGATGATTGTCGACAAGCAAGTCTCATCAGTCGAAAAAAAAAGAGGTATCGAATTTATTTTGATGCCCTTCCTTTTCTCAATCGGGTTTTGTTTAATTCCTTTCATTGTTAGAGCTGCAAAAGGCCATTATGTCTGGATCAAAAACGATTGGTACCACAAAGTAATGCTAATGGCAAATTTTGTTGCATTATTCTTTTTGATTGGGATCATTTATCTCATAAACAGAGTTTCAATTGCCATTTATAAACGCCAACTAACTTACCAAACTCATTTTACTGCAATGACTTCGCTTACACAATCTAAAAAATATGGTAATCTCTTTTTTCTTTTATTCGGCCTTTGAACTTTTTTTTTTTTTTTATTTTATTTTTTTTTTTTTCTCAGACAAAAAAGGAGTTTTATTTTTGTGAATTATCTGTATTTTTAACGAGGCAAAGGTTTTTTTGCACATTCGAATGTTTATTTCGAATTTGTATTTGATTTGTAGAGGTTTGCTGTTATTTAAATTTTTAATTGGGATTAATATTTCATTTCATCTTTTTTTTTTTTTTATACAATTTTCCAAAAATAAATTGAAGAAAATCCAGTTGTCTTATTCCCAATTCCAGAAACTTCTTTTCGAAAGTGGTGTTACGACTAATTCACGACATTTACTTCAAGACAGCAGATTTTTATACAAAAAAATCGTCCACACATTGAAATTCGAAGCTATTACACACTTCGTATTACTACAATAAATATACCATTAATTGAAAAATTAATTAAACAAAATTTTTAATCATCATTCAGTAAAAAAAACACAATCCAAAGAATTAAAATAAAACCAGTAAAACCCCAAGTCTAGAAGGAGAAATTGGAATATCAGCGATCTAATGTATTAATAAGTTTAAATTTTTTTATTGGCATATATACCTCAGAACCCAGGTGAATGTACAGTGCTCCAAAATACCGGTGTATAGGAGACTAAAAACAGTATTTTAAATTAAACCGTGCTTGTTTCTTCTTCTCATTTCAACGAAACATCTAATTCTGTATTAAATAATACACCAAAGGCAAAATCAATTTTGAAGGTAAACTCCTTGATGTTTTAAGTAAAATTTAAAATTAATGCAAATTGTTGAAAAATTTTGGTAATTTTTTCAGTTTTTCATAATTTTTTTCAAGAAAATTTTTACTTTCTCAAAAATTAACTCTTTTTTTTTGATAAAAAAATTTCAAAACTGATCCTTCATTTATTCAAATTTTTCTTTTTTAATAATAGAACTTTAAGAAATCATTACCATATTTACATATGGGTTATTGTAAGTTTCCTTGATCATTTATATTCATACGCCTTCTTAAAATGGAAACACAACTTTTAATTTTAAACAGGGATTATTTCAACAACTCTCCACAAAAATATTTCTCAATAATAAAACATTCAAAATTCATTATTTACAACCCAAAAATATTGAAGTTGCCCTTCAAGTTTAACGATTTTAAAATTCTGGCCATTTACTAACAGTTTAAATAGATATTATTATAATACAATAAAAAAAAATCAAATAAATTTCGTTGTTCCTGTTTAAAGTATGAACACAAAAAAATAATAGAAAATATTGATAACTTTTCAATGGGTATGTACTTTCCTATGGAAAAGATAGATTAATTTTTCTAAACAATTAATTGGAATAAATTTCAATGAACTAATTTAAAACCAAAATAGTTTGAAATTATTTTCATTAATTAATAATCGTAGAATCTATGATTTTTTGCTCAAATTCCCTTTTAGAAATTTAAGTATAAGGACAACTAGAGTGTAATTTACAAGTCTTCAATAATAATAAAAAAAAACACAATATTTCAAAGTATCCTCTTTCTCTACTGTGTTTTCTTTTTAATTTTATTTAGTGTTGGTTAATATATCCATATAAACGACTTTGTTCTTTAATTTTACATCAATATAAAGGACTTGCTACATATTGTTTTAAGGTTTCGTTATTCCTAATAAAAATGATCTTTACGTGCAAAATCAATTATTTTACTTCTTTTCAGAAAACTTATTGTTTTATTTACTTATGTGTGTCTGTGTGTGTGTGTGGGTGGGGGGGTATATATTGATTATTAACACTCCTGTCTTCATTCCACTGTGTTCATACTTTAACACAGTTTTTAATGCAAACTATTTTTCAAAAATGTTGACTCACTTTATAATGTTAATGGAAGTTGATTTTGTAGTTTTGTCACATATTCTATCAAAATAAAATTTTCAAATTTTTAGATCAGATTCATTTTTTCTAATTTGATCAAATTAAATTTTTTCTAATTTAGTCAAATTTTTGTTTTTGTTTTTCTTTTCAAATTTATTGTTTTTTGATTTCTTTTTTTTTCTGTTTTTCTTTTTTTTTAAATATCAAGTGGAAAAAAAAAAAAGATCTTCGAAAATACAAATACCTATTACAAAAATTGAGACTATGTGATACCTTTTAAAATTGATTTAATTATTAGCAAAAAATCTTCTTGTTAACATTTTTTAAGTGAAATACCAGTAATAAAAAATCTGCAATGCTAATTTCAAAAATTGTGACTCATTTTTTTTTGTTTTTGGCTTTATTTTTTTTAATTCTCAAAATATCAGGTTTTTATCTATTTAAAAGATTTAAACATAAATTACAAATTAATTTAATTATTAGTTATCCTTGAATACTAAAGAATAAATATATTTTTCAATTTTTGATTTTATTTTTTGATAATTTTTAAAATATTTGGGGTTTTATATGTTTAGAATAAGTAAAAAGTGAATTATTAATAAGATTTAATAATTAATTGTTCTTGAATGCTAAAGGATATATATATCCCTTAGCACCCCGGATTTGCCTAAATTTCATCAAGTTTTTTAAATTCGATTTAAAATGATATTGATCTACTAATATATTAATTTTCTTATTTGTCTTTAATCCAGATTTGAATTATAATAAAAAGTCAAAATAGTTCAAAGATAAAGTAGTTAAGTTATTTATTTTTTTTTTTGAAATTGAAAAAAAAATAATAATTATTAATTTTTACATTTTTTTTAAAGATTTTTATTTTTATTTTATTTTTTTAAATCAGAAATTTTATTACATTAATAGTAATTCAAAACTCAACACATTAATTTATTAATAATAACCACCAAACAATTTTGCTAATTTTATGATAAAAAAAAAATATGAAAAAATAAATTACTTTGAAATTTAATTTTTTTTTTTTAGAAAAAAATTTCAATAAATATCAAATCAAGAGAAAAATGAAATTTATTTCTTTAGGCCAAAATTAAATTTTTAATTTGATTAATTTTCTAAAACTTTTATTTAAGCAATAGATAATAATTGAAAATCAAAAAAAAAAAAAAATTGTAAAATAATTTCAATTTATTAAATTGGAATAAAACAAATATAAATTACCTTTTAATCGATAAAATATTTATACCTAAATTTAAAATAAAATAAAAAATAACTCTTAAATATTATTCCAATATAATAAAATAATCTCCGAAACCAAAATTTTTTTTATTGCATTTTGTTATTAGTAAAAATTTGAATAATATATTTGCGATATTTGGATTTTTCCTTAATAAATTAATTCAGATCTTGTTAAATAAGTTCTGATATATGGTCTCGAATTCAACAATATTGTTTATTTTATGTCTAGATTTTAAAAAGTCAAAAATTAAAAAATTGTAAAAAATAAAAAAAAAAATCAATTATTAATATGACTCGAACTATTAGCCAAACCATTTAAAATTGAAAAAAAATCTTGTTGAAAAAATTTCACAAATTTTGCAATGAAAAAAAATTTGATTTTTTTTTCTAATTTAATTTATATTTTTTTTTATTTTTAAATTATTTAGAATCTAATATAGAAATTGATATTGAATCTTAATCAGTAGATTAAACAAATTTTCTATGTGATGTTATAATAACTTTTATAATGAATAAATTATCTAATCAAGCATTTTAGGCAATTTTGGGGTGCAAAGGGCCCCAGAAAAATTTCCAGTAAAGTATGATGTGTTTTAAATGTTAAAACTAAGAGGTTTTTGATGTCTAGACAAACTTTTCAAAAAAAAAAAAAAAATTTATTTTGAGAAAATTTGGAAAAAATAATAAAATCACAATAACCAAAAAAAAATTCCCAATGTTGAAAAATTTTTTTCAAGTTATTTTTTTATTTTAAGTAACGTTACAATTTTTAATTATAAACTTTTCTTTCTAAGATAATTGTTTATTAATTCTATACCTTATTATGCTCTGATAACATTTCAAATTAAAATTTTTGTTTGAAATGTTTTTAGGTTATTTGGGGTGCTAAGGGATATATATATATATATATATATATATTCAATTTATTATTTCAAGTTGGTTAAAATTTTTTAAATGGGTTTTAGTTTCCCCTTCTATTGTAAAATTTATCTCGATTAAACATCTTTGTAAATTTTTTTTTTACGATCCAAAAGAAAAAAATAACCCCCAAGTTTCACTGCTAAAAAACATCATAGTGAATTGAGATCAGAAACTTTGATATCCTTAATTAATGTAATGTCTTGTAAACAAACAAATTGAATTATTATTAATAATCAATAAATGATGAAAAAAAAATTTTAGATATTTGAATAGTTATATTAGAATTAAGTTTAATAAAGACTTTTTAAAATAAATTTACCCTGTATTTTTTTTGACAATTGCTTATTTAATAATTATTAACCACATAATTAACAATTATGGACTTAGAAATCCTGTAAAGACTAATTATTGGCTTATTTATTTTTTAAATATTTCTTTGAATAATTTTTTTTTGAAATGGATGTGTGATCAATTTTAAATACTTAGTGGGTGTTAGATAAACTATTAACTTTTAAACGAAAATTAAAGGACATTGTTAATTCTTTGAGAGGAATAAGTTTCTTTACAATCTTGTTATTTTTGTTTTTTTATCATTTCAAAAAAAAAACCAAAAAACCAAAGCAATCAGAAATAATTCACCCCTTTTCTTTTGAAAGATAATTGCTATATAATGCATTTAAGGGAGTAGCCACGGTAAAGAAAAATTTTTCACTTTTGTGCAATTCTGAAGAGGATCAGAAAATAACATTTTTTACTCTGGTTGTACCTCATTGGTTTTTATAATTTAAAGTACTTCATTCATTAGATTTTTGAAATTTTTTTTTCAAAGTCTCAAAGAAATTGCCACAATAGAATGTTGAGTTGAATTACTTAAAATAGTGTTTTGAATGTTGAATGACAAATCTTTTATTCTTCTCTCAACATTCTATTGTGGCATTTGATTTTTTCATTTTTTTATTTTTTCATCATTTTTGAGATTTTTTTAATCCTGACAAGATAAAGCAATTAGAAATATTTTTTTATTAGTGGCATTTAGGATTAATGGATTTTGTTTAAAAAGAACAACAATATTACAATTGAGAAAATATAAAAGGAAACATAAATGGGACTTAAATAGCTAGAAGAATTCCAAAATTAGAATAATTAAGTAGAATTATTACTTGTTAGGATTGTAAAACGTTGGGTTTAGTGGAATATGAGAAGTGAATATGATTATATGTTATCAAAGTTTAAACCACAAAATAGATACACTTTTTATTCAAAAAATCTGAAATTATCTTCTCCCAGAAAAAAAAACTAAACCCCATTCCAAAAATTTGGACACATCTAAAATCAAAAATAGTGAAACAAAAACTCAATTTACTATATTCTCCCAAACCTAAAATAAAACCAGATTTAAGTAACATAGTATTAATGGTTTTTTAAGTAATCATTTTAATCCAAATATAAGAAAACAATATAAAACAAAAAATCAAAACAAGTGTGTCCAAAAAAATGAAACGAGCTGAAATGAAAGAGTTTGAACAAAAAATATATTGGTAGATTTGTTAAAATTACACCAACAATGGTTGATCGATCAAATGATAAGATACCATGCACCGGTTGTATGTGGATTTATCACTTGAAGAAACTCAACTGTAACCATCTAGTAACCATCTATAAAAAATTTTCAGATCTAACTAAACAGATTAAGTACCTGAAAAAAAGAAAATGAAAACAAAAACAAAAAACACAAAAAATGATATAGTTTGTTGAATTAAAATTAATTTCCAAATTGATGTAAATCATGTTTTTGTTATTCTTCTAACTGTTTAAACTGTGTCCAAATTAATCGAATTAAGTTTATTTTAATAATAATAAAATAATAATAATAAAACTATTTTATCAATATAATCTCTTTTTTTTTATTGTTGAGCATTACTAAAAAAAAAAATATCAAACAATTTTTTTAAAAAAATTTTTAGAGAATCTACGATCACACGCCACTAAAATAAAATGTTCTTATTAAATCTCTCTCAAATTTTTATCATGTCTTATGGTGTAGCTACTCCCTTAAATTCCCCTTTTCCATTTAAATATTCTCAATTTTTATTTTTTTTTGAACAAAAATTTCAATAATCTTTTTCAATGCTCCCACAAAGACACAGATTTCTAGTCAAAAAATCGATACATATTATACATAAAAACAAATAATAAAAAACCTATACAACCACTTCATTGTGGATAATTCTATTATTATTTTTGAAAAATAAAAATTTTATTGATAAATTTGAATCTAATTTTGCCAATCATTTTTTCTTTTTCCTTTTTGTTTCATTCTTTTCCTATTTACTTTTAATTTATAGAAATGCCATATTTGAAAATCAGTAGTATTAGAAATTTAATAAGTTGGATAAAAATTCGGACTTATATTGTTTCCCACATCCTTCTTCCTTGGACTTCTGCACAGATGACGTTAAGTTATACATTTTGCACGGTGATCGTGCTTACTATCACTGTAATTATTAAGATTTGGGCAAATGATTTACTAAGTTCGATTACACTTCAATTAATATACTTTTTAATTTCCTTAAACATTTTCTTAATTTGGGCAGTTACAGTAGGATCAAAAATCGGGGATATTGAAAAAAATGGAATTACAATGATTTTAAAGGAACAATTGAAAACAAGTTTTCAAATAAGGTAATTGTCTTCTATTCATACATACACCGAATTTAGTTATTTATTAATATTCCCTCTCTCTCTCTCCCTCTCTCTCTCTCTCTCTCTCTCTCTCTCTCTCTCTCTCTCTCTCTCTCTCTCTCTCTCTCTCTCTCTCTCTCTCTCTCTCTCTCTCTCTCTCTCTCTCTCTCTATATATATATATATATATATATATATCTTTAATTATACTTCTGTCTTTATGTTAATAGAACACTACAGGAAGAATATAAACAACCGACTTTAGAGCAAAAAAATAAATTAAAAAAATTACGTGATTTAGTATCCATTTTAACCATTCTTATTCAAATTTTAAGACAAGAAAATTCAACAAAGCATATTCTAAGTTTTCAAATTAGTTCGGGAACTCTAAAATTGTTGATTGGTATTTTAGGAAGCAGTACTTCTGCTCTTATTTCACATTTTGTCTTAATGTCAACAAAAAAATAATTTTATTTTATGTTTTTTTAAGATTTATTTATTTTTTTTGATTTTTGAACAAAAGGCGAAAGAGAGAAATTATTTTTAACAATTAAAATTTTTTATTTTTTCTCTTTTTCAACCAACAGCCTTCATTTCAACAAATATTTATTTTTTTTTTCTTTGTATCTATAAAAAAAAATAATTTTTTATTTATTTGTTTTAAATTGATTTTAAAAAATTGTTAGTATAAAAAACAATAAAATTTTTTTATTTCTTTTTAGTTTTTCCTTTTTTTTTAAATTATTTTTTTGATTTTCTTATTTAATTAATCATAGTAATATTTTATCTCAAAATGCAAAATAGTTCTCTTTATTCTTGTTAAACACCTCTTTTATTTTATCAATTTGATAAACAATTTATTAACAAGGTTTTTTTATCCACGAAAATTCACCAAAATAAACGATTTTTTGAAAAATTTTTATTCACTTTATAGTATTATTAGAAGTGGTTTTGTTAAGTTTGTTCCATATTCTTATGAAATTTTTTTTAATTTTTCGATTAAAAATTATTTTTTGAATTTTTTCGAATTTTTTTTGCAGTTTCAAATTTTTGTTATTCTTTTTTTTTCTCTCTTATTTTTCTGTAAATAATTTTTTTCTTTTTCTTTTTTTTTCTTTTTTTCTAACTTTTCTTTTTTGTTTTCTTTCTTTCTTTCTTTTTTTAAATCTTTTATTTCTTTCTTTTCTTCTTTATTTAATTTAAAGCTGAAAAAAAAAAAAAAAAATCAGAGAAAATACCAATAAAATATTAAGAAGTTTGACAGATGACAATGTCTTTCAAATGAATATATTTATCTGTAAAGCAACGTTCTTATTAATATTTTTACATTGAAATTATCTTATAAAAATCTATAATACTCCTACCATTGATCATGATTTACTTTTTTTTTTTTTTTTTCGGTTTTTATTTTTTTTTTTAATTTTTCAAATAATATATTTTTCAATATTTTGAATATATAAAAAGTCAATTATTACCACGGCTTAATAATTAGTTATTATTGAATACAGAGAATTTTTTTTTTTTCCAATTTATAATGTCACACGAGTTACAATTTTCTTAGAAAAATGGAAAATTATAAATGGGAAACAATAATTGGAATAAGGACTGATTCTTATATTTATTATTTTTGAAAAAAAAAAAAAAAATAACCTCAAAGTATTTGTTTAAGAGGTAAATATGGATCTTCACAAAGTAAGTACTTTATTTTATATAATTAAAAATAGAAAATTCATATTCTTTGAAATAATAAAAAAAAAAACAATTATATACTAATTTAAGAAATCTTGTAATTTTAAAAAAAAAAATTATTGGTATTTATTTTATTGATAAAAATTTTGATATATATAATTTTATTATTCTTGTAGTGTAAATTACATTCCAAATTTCCTAATACTTGTATTACCAAAATTTATTATTATTTTTATTAAATTGGCTTGTAATTTACAAATAGTTTTGTATGGAAAATATTTTTGAATTTAAAGTATTCTTTTTTTAATTCTTTTTTTTTTTTTTTTTAAGTTTTCAATAAAAGATATCATTGAAAAAAACTTGATTATTTGGATCAAAAAACACAAAAATATGTTAAAACACCTAGAATCATTAAAAATCAATAAGACCATATTTAGTAAAATAATATCTAAACAAGATATTTTTTTAATAAATAAAATTTATATTAAGAAACGAAATAAATAAACAAAAAATTAGTATTTTTAAGAACTTTATTTTAAAGTAATTATTAAAAATTTACACTCTTCCATAATTTCATATAAAAAAGAATATATATATATATATATTGTGACGAGAGTCAATAATAAAATTTTTAATTGTTTAGATATTTCATTTGATTCTTTTATAATATTTTATAATTATATATTTTAATTTCACTATTAATTGAATATAACCAAATTTTGACGATAAAACTATTGTTTAATTTAAAAATTCTTCCATTCTTAAACAATTTTTGTTTATATCAATGAATCTACCTCGATTAAAAATTTTGATTAAAATTTTCCTCAGTTTGGAAATACGTTGTTATTTTTGTTAATATACAGATGTTTGGATGAGTCTCTTCTAGTTACTGGATTGATACATATAGGTATTTTTTTTTTAATTTAAACAAAGTTATTCCCTCTTTTTTAATTTTTAGTAATTCTTCATTTGGTAATAATTACTCTTTTTTTTTTTGAATTATTTCAAAACTAAATCAATATTAAAAGAGATATGTTGTTATCATTGTTATTGGAGTATGAAGGTTAGAGATTCGATTTATTGTCTCAATTTGAAAAATTTCATTTTTTTTTTTCAATTTTTTTATTTGTCAAAAATTACTTTTGATTTATAAAAAGTTTTTTAATTCGGAAGAGAAATTTAAAAATCAAATTTTGGTTAAATAAAATACTCAAAATGATTATGCTTTTTTAATGAAATTAACTTTTATATATAAAAATGGATTATTTCAGATTATTAAGAATATAAATTATTGTATCTTTTTTTGAGATTTGTGACTATGATTATTATTTAAAATAAAACCCCCTTGATTAATATTTTGAAGAACTGATAGTATTTGAGTTCTCATAATTCTAATAGTATTTTATATAAATAAAATCAAAAATAAAATTTTATCAAAATTGATTAATTTTTAACAAAGAATTTCCAAACAAAAAGAGGCTCTCCAATTAAATATTTCATAAAAATTGAACTTTTTGAAAAAAAAACTCAAAATAGAAAAAAAAAAATAGATATCTATGATTATAAAATTAGTTCTTTTTTTTTTTTTCAGATTATTTCAAGATAATATCTAAAAACAATAAATGGATACATTGTGCATTGAATTAAGTTTCTTGTAAAACTAGTCAGATCAAAAAATAATGGAAGATTGTAAAAAAAATAAGATAGTATTTTGGATTTATCAGTAAGATAAACTTTTGTTTACGTGGATTAAAAATTCAATAAAAAGTAGAAAGTTTTTCAAAAACGATTTTATTTTAATGTGTGTGATCTTTTGTTGTTTGTTCACAAATGTTTTTAGTTGGTGAAAATAATGAAACTCTATAATAAAAAAAGGTAAAAAAAAGATTATTCTAATATTTTTTAAAAGATTTGATAAATTTATGGATCTGATTTCAACATCGGCTTAAAATTTCAATTAGAACCACAAAACATGAAGCTAAATGAGAAAAAAAAAAGATCGGTTTTCCCGAACAGTGAAAAAAGAAAGCTCTGTTTCAAATTTATCAAAGATTCTAATTGCTTCAAAAGTAAATTTCCGCAGATGGTATCCAACGATACATAAGGCATCCATTTTTTGTAATATTTTCAAAAATTCTTCATTTATTGAAAATTCCAGGTGCAGGTAAACTAACCAATAGTGCATACAATAATCAACTCAAATATCCATTAATTGTAAAAAAAAAAAAACCCAATATCGATAAGAAGGCTTTTATATTTTTGTTATGCAAGCCATAATAACATAATTAATTAACAAGCTGTTTTTCAAGCCCTTTCAATTGCTTAACAAATCCAGGGTTTGGATCAATTAAGGACCTACAAGACTTGACCCAACCAAAAGCCTGTTGGTAAGATAAAGACTGGAATTTCATTAAATAATAAATAATTGCAGCAGAGCTCCGAGATATCCCCATTGAACAATGGATCAAGATTTTGGAATCGTTTTCGTTTATTATATTGACAACTCTCTCAATTTTTTGGGTGATGTCAACATTTACTTTATCATCAAAAGTAATGGAACGGTGCTTAATTCCTAATTTTGCATAGAGATCTAAATCGGATTTGTTCTCCTTTTCCACTTCGATTGAAAGGTTAATAATTCGTTTAATGCCTAAAAGACGAAGTACCTTTTCATTATTTGCAGTCCTGACAGATCCTAGCCATAAAAAATCAGGTATAATTTCGCTAGGGTGCTTACAGATCACTTCTGTATTCTTTTTTGTTATTGGCTTTTTATAAATTACCTCCTTTCTTTGCTTGGTATAGAATTGGTTAGTTGGAGAATTCGGCTTGCTATTCATTTGTTTTTTTTTGGTATTTTTTTTTGATTTGATGGTTTTTTTTTTGGTCTTTATTTTTGGAATTGAATCTTTTTCTTTTTCAATTTTTTTTATTTTTTCTTTTTGTTTTCCGTTTTCTTTTTCTTTTTCGTTTTCGCTTTCATTTTCTTTTTTGTTTTGTTTTTCAAATTTGTTTTGTTTTTCGATTTCTTTTCGATTTTTTTCATTTTGTAAATTTTGGATGTGGTGGTGAATTTTGCTTTGTGAGAAAAGATCCAAATTTATGGTTTGTTTTAAATTGCCTTCACATAACCAGGGATACTTTGACTCAAAAGACTCAAATCCGCCAGACAAAATGGTTACGTTTTTATAATTTGATTGCTGTAATGACGATTGAATTGGTTCCAAGAAAGCCTCCTCGCCTTTGTTGGAAATCAATACTATTGAAAGCAGCTTTCTTGATTTGTAAAGATACCTCGAGTAGCCTTTAAATATTGGAAACAATTGCTTTTGGATCTTTCTTTCGGGTTTGATCTTTGAAATTGGGCAATTCAGTGAGCCACGTATCGACTTGTGATTAAAATTCTCACGGGATCGAAAATCGATAATTGCAAAATTAATCGTGGGCAGTGTAAAAAGATTCAAAACTTGAAAGGACGAAACATAAGGCAAATTTGTTGAAATTTTGAGTAAGTTCATTTGTTAAAAAGATTCTTCTTTATTTGGTAGTTTTTTAGGTTTTTTGTTTTTGTTGTAGTTTTGTGAAGGAAGAAGAAAAGTCAAAAAAATAATTTTTGAAAATTAAAGTTTTGGATTCCAAATTATAAGTTTTAAAACTTTAATCAATTTCTTCAAATCCAGATTTTACAGTTTCAAATCTCAAACCACACAATAAATTCTCTAAAATAATTTGGTTTGTTTAGAATTTTTTTTTATCCAAAAAACTTGGTTTGAGTGTTGATAATTCAAATCTAATATTTATTTGATTTTAGAATGGGAACCAAGGCTGGTAATTCTCAAAATTTTATTTATTGGGTTTATAAGTGAAAAAATTATTTTGTGGCAAATTATATGAAAAAATATTTTGGGTTTAATTAGGAATATTAGGTTCGTTTTGCTCTTATTACAGACTATAAGAAGAAAAAATCAAAATATGGTCAAAAAAACACAATAAAAAAGTTGGGGTTGGGTTTAATCAAGGAAACCCTCTTTCTACCTTTATTATTTAGATTTATTAGTCAATTTTTAAAAAAGACAAAATTAAAAAGTTTGGAAAAAATTTCCAAATGTTTACAAGTAATTGGATTTTGATAATGAATGTGACAATATCAGAAATTAATAAAAAAATAAAATTATATAACAGTATTTAGAGATTATGAATGAATCCAAATATTGAGAAAACACTAAAAAAAAATATTCGAAATTCAATATTTATTAATTAGGTTTGAAAAAAAAGAGTAACACAAAAAAATCCAAAAATTAATCTAATTTTTTAAAATAAAAAAGAATTTAAAAAAAAATTCAAAATTAATTTTGGCTGGTTTAAATATGTTAACACTAAAAAGAATTAACATTGTATAATTTAAATTCAGACTTTTTCTTTTGGCTTAAATAACTTTAATCTACTATTTTGAAGTCTTAAACTTTACTTTTAATAAAAAAAAATATTGATGAAAAATTTCATATTTTTTTTTATTCTATTTTAGAACCTCTACAGAAGTCCTAAAAATTTACCCATATATATATATATATATATTTCTTCCATTTATATTATATATATATATAACTAAGTAATATGGATATTTTTAATCTTTAATCAAAATCAATAATTTCCCAAAAAATGAAAATTGCACTTAATTAGATACTCTATGATTTGAGTACGTTTATAAAGAAGAAGATAAAAAAAAATTGAAAAAAAAACAAAAAAAACAAAGGAATTTACAAATTATAGATCATAACCAGGTATATCAAAATAAAAAGTGCTAATTTGCACTGTAACTTGTTGTTTAATTAAATACACATTCCGTAATTTTTAAAAATTTGGGATTATTTAGTAAAACATTAAACAAATCCCTTTTTTTTATTTTGAAAACTTAGATTATGATATACCACTGGAATTAATTTTAAGTTTAAAGTTAGAGTAATTAATAGAAATTTTGATGTTAACATGCTTAATTCAAGATAAAGTTATAAAAATCACGATAATTTCTATCAAATCACGATATTTAATATTATCACGATAATAAAATAAATCACGATATTCTATAAAATCCCGATAATTATTATAAAATCATGATAAATGCCAAAATATCGAGATTAAAAAGTAATTGAGATATAATAGTTAATGGGTTTTTGAGGTAATATGGAAATATTTTTACAATGAATTTTCTTTTTGATTAAAATATAGATTAGGTGAAGTAAAGTTATTCTTTGAAAAAACAACAAAAAAGATACTTGATTCAATCAAGGATCAGATCAAAGAACTTTGTTGTTTTTTCATTTAGTTTGGTTGGCAAACCTATTGATCCTTTTAGATCAACAATAATAATAACTAAAAAGAGATTGAAATATTTTCACAGTCAAACCTGTGTAATTGGAAATTGCCTTGAATAATTAGCCATTATAACAACCAACCCTTAACCCAGACTTTAAAGAATGTGTTCTTGGGTTAAAACATTTTTAATATTCTCTGAAATCTAAAAGGAGTTGGATAACTCTTCAAAAGATTTCGCAACATCCTTTCCAGATTATCATCAATTATTAAGATTTTTTATTCAATTGTTTTCTACTTCTTTGAGCATCTTTGTATTGGACATAAAACACAATTAGGGCTGAGAGGTTTTGTTTGATTGATAACCAATAAGAAGGAATTATCAATCTTTATTCTTTTTGACAATTTAAAATTGTTAAGGTAACAACTTCATTTTAAGAAAACACATCTATTTTATATTCAAGTGTATTGTTGCAATGGGTAATTATTAGTTTGATCATAAAATTTATTTCAGATTTTATATTTTGTTAAAAAAAAATGAAAAAATAACAGTTTTTTTCCACAACAAACAAACTCATTTCCTTTATAAAATTTTTCGGTCTTTCAAAACTTTCAAACACTTGAAAACAATTCACAACCCTTACAAACAGTTTCAAACATTTACTAAAGGGGAAAAGTGTTGTAAAAGTCAAGATATTTTTTTTTAAGGTAATTTTAGAAAAATAATTTTTCATTTTTTAGCGATAATGTGAATATCGCGATAATGTTGAATATCGCGATTTTATGATTTTTCACTATAAAGTTGGACTAATCGTGATATTTTAATACTATCTTGATTTTATTTTTAATATCATGATAATATATGGTATCATCAAAATCTCTAATAGTCAAAAGTAATTACATTTAATTATATCTTCATTTGCTGAAAAATAGCAAGATTTGGTATTTCTAAGAAAATTAACATGTGCTTAACTTTCTAAATTGTTAAGGGATTGTGTATATCAATGAAAAGTCTAAAATTAAAATATATGGCTATTTTCTATAAAAAAAATTAATGTTCCAGGGTTCAAAAGTCTCTAAATAATCCATTATAAATAGTTCATAAAGTTGATCTCATCACTTAAAAATCAAACCCTATTTCAGTAAAAAACCCAAAAAATTATAGTTTTTGAGTCAAATATATCGGTTAAGTCATTAATATTTAGCAATTTGAATTGAAAAATATCTTCTGTAATTTGACTCAAAATACTTATTATTTTCGAAAATTCGAGTTTTTTTTTTTTTTTATTTATTAACATTAGATGGTTGTTAATTGATGAAACTAAAAAATAGTACATTTTCACTAATTAATTTCTATGACAGTTGAACGCTCTAACAAAATGTGTTTTATATTCAATAGTAAGATATTTTAATTTTAAACTTCTATTGTTAGATGTTAACGCATAAAAGAGGAAACATATTTTATTTATTTTTTTCTTGGTCAACTCTTTTTTATAATCAAATTTCCTATAAATATTAAAAAAATAAAGGGTTTAGTAATTGTTTAAATTTTGAATAAACACTTCACCAACAAAACAATGAAGGTTATTTGTTCAATTTTTTGGAATGTTTCAAAAATAAGAGTTCCAAACAAACAAATAAAACCATGATGCACTCTATCAAACACTTTTTATAACTCGGATTTTAGATAAGGTTTACAAGAACTAATCAAATTATTCGATTAAGGAGTAAAAAAAAATAAATTTTAACGATATAATTTTTAGTTTTGGAACCTTCAACAAAAACTCCAGACACTACTGTTATTTAAAAAATAAATGGCGTAACAATTTTCATTTCATTTTCATTTTCCTTATTTTTTAAAGATCATACTAGTGTTTTGAAAAGAAATACAATATAATTTTCGGAAACTCTAAGTATACTTTGGGCTCTTTTTTCTGATCTTGGATGTATAAGATTAGAATTCAAAACAAATCCTAGATTTTTAGAATTAAAAATAAATAATCAGCTGAAATTTTATCCCATTCTGAATTCATTCCTAGTTTTACCCAACAATGTTAATAAGATTTTTTTAAGAGTCATTTTAACTAAAAATCACTTAAATCATATACTTTGAATTCCAATAAACGTTCACTAGAGAAGTACTATTGACGAAGGTAGCCCCTTAATTAAAAAAAAATTCAGACTCTACAAGACACAAGATAATTGGTAAAACTTTTGTAGTCTCAAAATTGACTGTAATAATATTATAAATTTGTTTAGTTGACAAAAATGAATTTAAACAACTTTAACACTAAAACTTATCCTGGTTTGTTCAAACAAAATTAAATGAAATACTCAATTTTCCAAGAATTAATTCTTGTCATTTTTTTATCTTTTTTTGTTTTCGTATTTCTTGAAATGATACATAAATTAACAAACAAACAACTTTTTGAACAGGACACCAACCCTTCCTTAATGAAAATTATTAGTACAAAGGATTTTATTTCAAGGTGCCGAATGGAAAATAGACAAATCCGTGAACAGTATTTTCTTGTTTTAATTATTGAAAAAAAGATGAAAAAACAATCAAATAAAAAACCTTGAACAATTTCTTGAAATTTCTTTTAATCCAATAGGTTTCAAAAGCCCTCAATTGTAGTGGAAATCCCTCAACTATTTCAAAACTTTGACAAACTCATCGAGTAATTTTTCTTTTCTTTCTTTTCTTGTTTCTAAATTACAAAAAAAAAAACAATTTACTCTGAAGGATTTCTTTTTGCACAAAAAAACAACGTAACCATATTTAAATTTTCATGAGATTATTTTGTACGAGGTTTTAACATTCAAAAAAATTAAAAAAAAAATAAGATCGCACATTGAGCAGGTGTTGTTCCATTTCCAATTTGAAAAAGGCTGTTAAATGAATTTTTCTTTTAATAACTATTTTTTTGGTGCAAAAAGTCGAATACTAATAAAAAAACACTTTCACAAGATCTGTTATTGTTGTGAAAAAGTGCTTTTTGGACCTTTGTTCTGGACTCAACTTCTTTTTTCTCTTTTGTGTGTTTCACTGGTATTTGAAGAATAAATGGGAAAAAATTTTTCGCTACCTTTCATCTTCCCTTTCTGATCTTTTACAAATTCAGTTGAACAAATAAGATATTTTCAGGAATAGATTGTAATTTGAAATGCCTCTATATCAGTTTATTTATTTGGTCCTTTTTTTATTCTTATGTTTATTGGGAGCACCAACAAAACCTAAACCAAGCTACGACTTCGTTTTTGAAAATATGATAATGAGCTGAAATTGGATCCCATTTGAATTTCAAATACCAGTATTACAAAAAATTCTTGTTGAAAAAAGATTTACTCAAAAAAACAGATCCAAACCTATCTGGGAACCACCATTTTTTTTTATCGTTTAACAATAATCTTGTTTCTAAGATCTATGATTTATTTCACTAAAAATTATAAAGATTGATATAAAGACAAAAAGTTTATTACTGAGAAAAAAAAAACCTTTAAGTGCCCAGTCACTTACTGTAAATTTACTCTACTGTTTGTTGTAAAATAAATGGAACAAAATTTTCATTCAGCTTTCCAAAAAAAGATTTTATAAATCATGAAACATTTCAAATTGTTCATTCTTAAAATCAGGTGCTTAAATAATTAATTTACCTTTTTAGAATTGAGGTTTTTGATGTTTGATATTAATTATTGAGAGATGTGTTTTTAGGAAAGCTTAATGAAAATTTTGATCTTTTTCTTTTACAATTAAAAGTATACTCAAGGAGTAGCTTACCACCAAAAAAGGATATTGTGAAATTTCACTTCTATTGTTTGAAACAATTGAATCTTCCTCGATTAAAATTTTGGATTTATGTTTTCCTCTGTTTGGAAAAAATTTGTTATTTTTGTTTCAAAGACAAATCTTTGGGTGAGTTTCTTCTCTTTAAAGAATTGATCAGTAAAGTGTGGGCCTTTTTTTAAAGTCAAACAAATTTATTCTCTCTTTTTCAATTTTTAGTGTTTCTTCATTATGTAATATAATTTCCTTATCTTTAAAATATTTCAAAACTAAATCAATATTAAAAGAGGTGTGTTGTTATAGTTGTTGTTGGGTGTGATTTTTGGAGATCATTTTTATTGTCTCTCTTTTAATATTTCGTTTCTTTTCAATTTTTTATTTGTCAGAAATTACTTTTGATTTATAAAAAGTTTTTCAATTTAACAGAGAAATTTAAAAATCAAATTTTGGTTAAATAAAAAACTCAAAATGATTTCTATCTTGATGAAATTAACTTGATATATAAAAAAGAATATTTCCAGATCTTTAAGAATACATATTATTAGATGTTTTTTTGAGTTGGCGAATTGGATTATTTTAAAACAAAATCACTTAAAATAATATTTTGAAGAACTGATAGATCTGGCATTTTTATTCTTATATTTTTAATAATATTTGGGATAATAAAATCAAAATTTAGAATTTTATCAAAATTGGTACATTATTAAAGAATTTCCAAAAAAATCGAGTTTGTTCGATTCAAATTCCAAAAAAAAATAAAATATAAGAAATCAAAAAAACAAAAAATGCAAATATAGCTATTTGAAAAATACGAGGACTTTTTTAGAACTTTTATCAAGTTTTTTGTTTAAGTAAAGTGATGACTTTTTCAATACTTTGATCAAGTTTTCTTTTTAATAAAGTGAGGAAATTTTCAGAATTAAAATTTGAAAAAAAATAAAGTTTAAGAAATGTGAAGGTTATGCCTTTAAAAGTGGGGCAGAAGTAGTAGCCAAAAGATAAAATGCTTTTTGTAAAAAAAAAATTTTCACTTTATTAAAATAGAAAACTTTAAAAATGTTTTAATTCTAACAAAATCCAAAAAAAAAAAAAGAACTCACTTTTTTAAAATAACTAATAAAAAAAAAATTAAGGATTTCTCAATTACAAAAACTCAAAAAACAAAAAAAATCTCAGAGTATCTTTTCTAAAAATTCAAATTTTGAAAAAAAAAATTATCTTTTTCTTCGATTTTCTATTTCTAAATACTTAAATTTCTAAATTTTGATACAAATTATTTTCTTTTAGTACAAAATCAGATAAATTCTATTTATTCTAATCTATTGTTGTTTTATAATCGTCTATATTTAATAAAGTAATGATTTTTTAATATTCTTTTAGATAAAAATAACTGATTTGAAAAATGAAAAAAAAAAATAAATCATATTGAGATCTCTAAAATTGTGGTTTGAAACTGACACAATTCTATTCAAAATTATAATTAAGGCTCTAGGCACTTACTGTGGATTTGTTCCATACTCAGGGAGTAACTTGAAATCAAAAAATGCTATTGTGAAATTAAACTTCATTTTGATTGACAAAATTCAAATAAAATAAAAAATTTTCTTTGGATCTATTTGTAATAATTCAATAAAGAAAAAAAAAAGAGTCGAAAAGTATTCTCTATTTCAAAAAATCAAAATTTTAAAAAAATAAGTTTAAGAGAGTCATCAAATTTAAAAAATCAATAATTTCAAAAAAAAATCAATCTTTTCTTATTTTTAAATTTCTAAAGGGTTAAATTTCTACAATTTAAAACAAATTGTATTATTTCAGTACATAATCAATTTAATTTGTTTAATCTAATTTGTGGTTATTTTGTAATACTCTAAATTTGAAAGTCTAAGGACTTTGTAATATAGTTGAGATAAAAATAACTGATTCAAAAAAACTTGAAATGTTTAAAAAAATCTTCTAGATCTAAAAAAGTGCCAAAGAGATACATTTCAAAACTCATAACAGTTGTTTTCAAATTTTTAAATTAAAACAATTCAAATTGGAAATTGGGTGTATTTCTCTTTGTTGCTTTTTTCTCCAAATGTAATGTATAGAAAAAAAATACCTGAAGTGAAAATAATCTATTGACAATATTTTTAATTGTGAATATTAGGTACTTTTAAAAATTTCAAAACTTTTTTAAATTTCAAAAAGTATTTTTTAATTGTAATGATTTTACCCTTAAGGATTTTTTGATAATTCTTGGAATATTTTGTACTGTTATATCTTCACAAGTTGTTTTTAAATGAGCTTCAATGAAGAAATCAAAAGAATTTTCCAGAAAATTACATAAAAAAATTTATGAAGTGACTGTTTTTGTAGGCTCTGGATTTAGATTATGTATTAACTTCTTCAAGGTTCTTTAACATTGAATAATTTCTTTCAAAATTATCATATTAGCTGCAATTTATTTTTTGAGAGTAATTTTAAAAAAGTGTTTAAAACAATTTTTACGAACACAAGTATAAAACAGTTTGCAAACTTCGATAGAAACGAAATCCAAATTATATTAAAAACTTTTTTTATTTTTCATACTATTTTCTATGATTTGTGTTACAATTTTTTTGTTCATAATTTGAAAATTCAATATTTTGGTCTATTTATAGATTGATACAAACAAAAAAGTTTTTATAAAATCAAAAAGAATTCAGAAAATAACCCTAAGTTCAAGATTATCCGCTATCTTGATTTTAATTTTGTAAAGAATACATTTAGGAACATATGTCCATTACAACCCATTATGAATTTTTTTTACCTTCCACTTTCGTTTAAGAATGGATTGATCAAGAAGAGAAAAAATGTACAAAAAAATTTTACAAACCAAAATTTACCACATTTTTTTTTTATTTTTCATGTTTTTTGGTCTTGTTTTTTTTATTTTAAAGGATATCGTTAACATCACAAATATAAATATATTACACAGCCTTTTAAGGTTCTGTAACTAATTATTCTACATTTTTTTTTTTTTTTTTGGAAGAATTTCCTCTTTCAAATCACAACAAAAAACTCTTCAACTTCATCTGATTGTTTTTGATAAGTTGAAAATTCAACTTTAAATCAATAAAATAGAAAAATTTAAACGATTTTTTAGATTCTTAAACCAATTGTAAAGAAAATTCAAAAGATCACAAAATATTATTTTTTAATTACCTTGACTCAAAAAAAAAATCCGTTTTCAAAAATAAAAATTTTTTTAATGTAGAAAAATGAAAAACAAAAAAGTTAATAAAATCCTAATATTTGAGTTCTGAATGGGTCAAATTTCTTTTTAAAATAGATTTTTTCATTTTTAATAAATTAATTTTTTGTTTTTTATTGAATTTTTTACCGAAAATCTTGTAATGTTTTTTAAAAACATTAAAAAGAACCAAAAAAAAACTTATTTTTTTTTATATCCACTAAAATATTTATTTTCTTATTTTATTTATTATAAATACATAATATTAGTAAGGATACATTTAAAAAAATCAAGGGATTAATTTCTTTAAAAAACAATGAAATCCATACAACAATTTCAAAATCAGAAGACTTATTTAAAGGATTATTGAAACTTGATACTAAAACAATAACTGGGCCAACATCAGAAAAATACCAGAAATGTGGATTCCTTTGGCTTGAATTTATTATTTATCAATTTGAAAAAACATGGGATGAGGTAATATTATTTCATTAATTCTTGAATTAGAATCAAAATATTAAATATAATTATATGTTCTTGTTTACTTATTTCACAAAAAATTCAAATTTTAAAAAAATAAATAGTCTTCTAAACTATTTACTCTTTCAGATAAAACGATAATAAATAATTTGTTAGAAAATATTGATAAATTATATATTAGAGATTTTTTGATCTTTATTCTTCTTCCAAAGACCAATTTTAATTGGGTGACAAAAATTCAAAAGGTAAATATTTTTTTATAAAAAAAAAATATTCATAAATAAAGAAATCTGGGTTAATAACCTCCACCCACACACCTTCTATTTCTCTCTCTCTCTTTTATTCAATTTAATTTTTCAAATGAAAATATATTTTTATCATCTAAAATAGGAATTTTGTAAAACAGATTTAACAAAAGTTCTTTTAAATTGTATTTCTGAACGTCAGAGGGAAAAACTTGGAATTAAATTTATTAATTCCTCCAAAATAGTTCTTTCAATTTTAGAGAAACCGCAAGAATTAAATGATTCCCCTTTAATTTCAAAATTTCAAACAAAATTGATTTCGGTATTATCAGATCCAGGTAAAAGTAAAAAATTTAAAATATTGCATGCGTTAAAAAAAACTAATAATTTCCAACAAGATATTACCATTTTAAAAATAATCGTTAATATTTTACAACATTGTGAATTATTAGATGAAAATGTTATTGAAGTAGACTACTTGTTAGAAATAATAGAAAAATTAAATACAAAGCCTTGTGGGCAATATTCTAACAATAACAAAAAAAAATCCGTTTATTCAGACCAATATATTTACAATTATTATATATTAAGTTTGGTGTGCAGACTTATTGAGATCAGCAAAAATTTAACAAAAAAAAAATTCCTTCAAATTGTGAATGATGTAAGAACTTTAATTTTCTTTTGTTAATTTTAATCATGTTATTCCAAATCTTAATGGTATTCACTAGATAATTATTGCTTTTATTATTATTGTTATTATTATCATGTATTCTTTTCTTTTTTGTTTATGTGTGTCTAATTAAATATACTGTGTAAATATTCTTACAACTTTGAAGACATTTAATAAATACCATGATAATACTAAAATAATGATTTTGATAAGAAACTTTCTTAAAAGGATTTACAATGATAAGAACAAAAACAAAATGAATAATTTTAAACAAATTTCAACTGATGATTTTAAGAAAATGCTTCTAAAGATTAAGAAAAATAATAAAGGTTTGTAATTCTTTTTATTTTATATTTTCATTATAGGATTATCTCTGATTTTATGATTTTATGATTCATTTGTTGGTTCTTTAAATGATTTGAGAAGATCAATTACGACTAGTTTTTTTTTTTTCAAATTAAAATGATTTAATTTGATCTCAAGGTTTAATAAGGAAGTGTCAAATTAATTTAAGAAAAAGTTTCATTTCTCAGAGGAATTGTGAAGATCTTCTTTTTTTTGTTCAAATATATGCAGATGATCTTATTCTTATTATGAAAGGGCCATTAATCTCTCTAAAAATTAATTTAGAAAGGATTTTTGAAATAATAAAAAGATTCGGGATGAATCCGCATAATAAAAAAAAAAATATAAAAAAGAATTAAAAGATATTTTTTATCTTGGGATTAGGTTAGAAAAAAACACAGATCTTGAATATAATTTCAAAAAAGTAGAAAAGTCCTTGGAAACACTTAATCGATTGTTTCAACAAAATAAACTCAACAATGGAGTCAAAATAACTTCTTTCAAAGCTCTCATTTTAAGTCAACTTTATTATGGTCTCGAAATATTTGACTTGACACGAAATGATTTTGAAAGAATTGATAGATTTATCAATAAATCAGTCACAAATTTCTTACAAATTAATATCCATTCACCACGATTAATTTATAAAACTGAAGCAAAAATTGATCTCGATAGATTAAAAGTATACCGAAGAAAATATAAATTGATTGAAAAATTAGATTTCTTAAATTTAAAAAAATTAAAAACAATACTAAATTTTCGAACACTGGAAAATGAAAATATTAATTGGCACATTAAGGGATTAAAATTATTAGATTTAGAATTAAAAGTTTTTCGATTAACCGAATTGGAAAATTCGACTAGTTGGAAAGTTCAACAATATCTAAAAATTATAAAACAACAAAATTGCAATTTCAAACAGTCCTGTCGTCAAGTGCCGTAGAGTTCCTAGGTTTTCTTGAGTTTTTCTGTTTCATTTGTTAAGTGTTCTAGTTTTTTTTTACTTTTTGAAATAAACCGAAAATTTATTAAAATTTTCTGTTCATTTCAAAAATTAAAAAAAACCTAACGAAAATCTATCGATTTTCCAAATAAACAGAAAACTCAAGAAAACCTAACGGCGCTTTTTTTAAATTTTAGAAATAATCCGAAAATTTCTTAAATTTTCTTTTTATTTCTCAAATTAAAAAAAAGCTAACGGCGGTTTTCCAGAATTCAAAAGAATCGAGTAAAATCTTAGATTTTACTCAAGTCTTTTAAATTCTGGAAAACCTAAGACAAAAAATATTTAAACTGGAAAGCTTCAAAGACAATTCTAAAATTTTGAAATTTTACTAATTGTTTAAATAGGTACTCTTATGTAACAAGTAAAAATAAAAATAAAAATTGTGATTTATGTAAAGAAAAGTTAAATATTGATATCATTGAAGATTTCGATCATTTTTTATGGGATCGTGTCGTCAAGTGCCGTAGAGTGCCGTCAAGTGCCTAGGTTTTCCAGAATTTAAAAGAATAGAGTAAAATCAAAGATTTAACTTGATTCTTTCAAATGCTGGAAAACCTAACGGCGTCTGGCCTATAAAATAAATCGAAAAATCTGGATATCTGAATTTTTTGAAAAAAAATAAAAAAATTAATAATATCAGAGATATTATTAATAAAAAGAATTCATCATGTATATTATCATTAGTAAGTGATAATAAAATTTATGATTCTTTAACAAAATTTCTCAAAAAAAGTTTAGAAATTAGGTGAGTGCCGTCAAGTGCCTAGGTTTTCCAGAATTCAAAAGAATGGAGTAAAATCAAAGATTTAACTCAATTCTTTAAAATTCTGGAAAACCTAACCACGGTTTTTTTTAATTTAAGAAATTAAAAGAAAATTTCATCAATTTTTTTTTTATTTCTCAAATTAAAAAAAAAACTAAAGTCGCACAAGAGAAAAGCAATTTTCTCTCTGCAAAAATAAATAAAAAAAAGATCTTCTTTTTTTTTTTCACCTTTGAATTTTGATGAAACATGATTTGGAAAAATGTAATACAGCCAATGTATTCAACTTGTAAATTTTTTCTTTCCTTTCGTAATATAACGTGAAACAAAAAAATTGTTTAAAGCGTTTTTTTTCTTTCATCATGTTGTGGCAAAAATTGTTTAGTTTCAACTTATAATGTTTCGTTCTGAAACATTACAAAAATTCTTGCTTTTAAACGCACCTAAACCTCCATTAGAGCCAATCTATTCAACTTGAGAATTTTTCATTATGAAGTTTAACTTGATTAAAAAAATTGCTTTAAACAATTTTTGTCACAACATGATGAAAGAAAAAAAATGCTTTAAACAATTTTTTTGTTTCAGGTTATATTACGAAAGGAAAGAAAAAATTCACAAGTTGAATAAATTGGCTGTAAAAATTTTTCATTTATTAATGGTAAAAAAAGGAGTTAATTTCTCTAATAGGAACAATTTTGTTAATGTGACTACAAAAATTAATTTTTTTTTTAATTCCAAATATTTTTTTTGAAATGGTAAGTATTTTTTTAAATTAAACTTATTTTTAAGAAATTTGGACATACTTTAATAAGATGAAAGAATAACAATACTGCCCTTTACATTCAATTCAGAAAGAATTATGATTTTTTAAACTATTTCGTTTTTTGTCTTTTCTATTTTGTTTTCATTTCCTTTTTTCCAGTTACTTAATCAGTTTCTTTTTTTAGTTCTTAATTTTTTTTTCAATGGTTGATAGAAGGTTAATGTTGAGTTTGTTAAATAGAAAAATCACATACAATTAGTTGAAGGTATCTTATCATTTGATCGATTATTTAATTCTTGATGAAATTTCGACAAATTTATCAATACAATTTTTTGTTTAGCTGGTTTCATCATTTTGGACATACGTGTTTTTATTTTTTAGTTGTTAATTTTTTTCTTTTATTTGGATCAAAATGATTACTTAAAAAAAACTTTAATAGTAGGTTGATTTAAATGTGTTTTTAGAGCAAGTTTGGAAAAATATAATAAATTGTGTGTTTTTTTACCTATTTTTGATTTTGGGTGTGTCCAAATTTTTGGAATTGGGTTTATATCAATTTATTTTCGATTTATTAATTTTATTTTATATATGAAATATGAATAAATAAAAGAAAAAGAAGAAATAGATTATTTTTTTTTTTGAAAAAAAAATAAATCATAAAAATGTGTTTCATTCTGTCTTTGTTATTTTAGTTTGGAAATAATAACAAGGTTATTATTCGATTTTGGTCGGGAAGAAGGAAAAAAATAATAATTTTCAAATGATATAAGATGTTGCTGAGGGGTTAGAAGAACGACAATTAATATCATCTTGGAACTTGTATAATATCATATTTTGAGTGTGGAAGTGATTCCAAAACGAAGAATTATAACAATGGGATTTTTGAAATTTTGAAAAAATATGAGTTTCTATACTAAAAATTTTAGAGATCTAATCTCTTTCTTATCTGCAGTTATAAAAAATTATTTTACTCAAAGATTTCACAAATATAAAGTTTTTTAAATATATATATATATAATGGTATATAGTATTGTGGGCATAGTAAATAGATCATTTTTCTAAAACTTTCAACTTTTATTCGGGAAATTGCTATTCCATTTTATTTTCAAAATAATATCAAAAACAAATAGACTGTTTCTCAGAATTATCCATCTCATTTATATAATTAAAATAATTCATTAATTAACAAAGAAAAATAAATAAATAAAAATAAAATCAAAACTACCGATCTTTGACTGAAAAATAACATTTGTTAAAAACAAAACTTTATAAAACAAATTATATTTTTATATTAAAATAATATAACTTTTTTAATAATTTAAACACTTAATCTATTAAAAACATTTTGTATTTTTTTTTTTTTTTTTTTTTATCAAATATAACCTTCATTTGATTTTTTTTGTCATTTATTCTCTTTATTGTGTTTTTTTTTTTTTTCTACATCAATTTTTACTTTATTTTATAGGGGAAAGGTCACACATGAACGGAAAAACCAAACTATTCGTAAGTAATTTCTTTTTTTTTTTCAAATTTGATTTTCACATATCTTAAATTATATTTTATTTTTTAAAAATATAGGTAAAATTTATAAAAAAGCAAACAAATGATTATAGAAGCACCATAATGGATATGAGTGGTGATGAAAATATATTTAGATATATTGAAGATAATTAACTATAAATGTGTTTTTTTTTTTTCTGAAAAAGAATGAGAAACGTTTGGAAAAATAAATTAAACATTTTGTTTTATTTATTTTATTTAGAAAAATAATTAATATATATATTTATATATTATAATTTTACATTAAATTAAATAAATAAATTTTATTTTATAATTTCATGTTTTATTTTATATTTGAATTTTTTAAAAAGTATTTATTAGTAATGATAATCGGTTTTCTCGGGAATAGATTGCGCATCTTTTCAGAAAAAAATAAATTAAAACAAATTCTATAGATAAAAATATAACATAACTAAAAACAAAATAGCCTTCATAAAAAAATAATAAGTTTTAAAAGGTGATTTTATATTTATAATAAATAAATGAATAATTTTAATTTATTAAATATGACGAAATTATTCATCATATAGTATTATAAATCCATGTTCTTTATATGATATATCTTTTATATAAAAAACAACACTTCAGAGAATTACTATTTTTACTGTTCAAAAAAAAATAAATAAATAAAAACAAGATACTCAAAAATTATCTATCATATCGTAGGAAATCTAACTGTTGAGAGAAAAATGTTGGACACAGAAAAATGGTTGGACAGCATTTTTAATTGGGAACATTACTGAAAATGATTTTTAATTTCAATCGTTTGCGAAATAACCCAAGAAAATAACAATAATTACTTATTAGAATAACAATTAATGTGATTCTACTTTTTCAAAAGCTTATCTCTTCTAATCTAAAGCAAGTTTAAAAATTACCAATTTCAGAATTAATAGTAAACTTTACTAAAACTTGGATTTTTGTTAAAATAGCATGATCTACTTTATTTATCAACTATTCAAATGAGTATTCAACACACGTCACAGATTAATCAACTTGTAACACCTTTAAACCTGGATTTATATAAAAGTCACCTAGTTATCAATAGGATTTGATTTTCAATTTTACTAATGTTCCCAATTAAAAATGCTGTCCAACCATTTTTCTGTGTCCAACATTTTTCTCTCAACAGTAACTAGAAATAAAAAATTAATTTTCGAAAACCGAAAAAAATGGGTTGTGCTTATTATGGGTTGTAAACAAAATCTAAATATTTCAATTTGATTATGGATTGTTAAACATTCAAAAAAATCCAATTTTAATGATTCTGTCTTTTCAATTATATCTTCAATGCTATTCTATTTTTTTTTTTTTTTTGTAAATTTTAATTATTTCATTTACCGAATGATTTAATATTCTTTGAAGAATGTTAAATCTGAACAATAATTATCTATATCCTCATCTATTTCTAAATTGAAATATTTTTGAAAAGATTTAGAGAGTTTGATATTATTTCCTTCTTATCAGAAATATAATAATGTATCTTTATGTTATTTGTAAAATTTCTTAATTTTATTATTAAGGTGGCTTTTCCATTTTAATTATATATTTGTTAATTTTTTTTAATTTTAGATAATTTAAATACTTTTATTTTTTTTTTCTTAAATTTGAAAAAATAGAATTAAAAAGGAAACTGTTCGCTATTCAAGTATTCATAATAATATATAAAAATCAAATATTTTGTTCAGTTATGTGAAATTCAAGAAAGGGGGGTGTCATTATTACTTAGGGTTTACAGTCACATTCACTTTTAAGGTACAAACTTTCAACGAAATTTATGGCATAATAAAAATCTAAAATTAAGGTACAAAATTGTAATTTTTTTTTACAATTTATTTTACTAGAATCTGAATTTTTTGCCTTAATTTGTCATTTTTTTGTGCCTTAAAATTCGTTGACAGTTTGTGCCTTAAAAGTGGAACTGACTGTAAAATAAGAATGTAGACAGAAAAATGATACAATATACTCTTTTTCAGTCAAATAGATCCAGTTTTATTGAAGAAATAGAACCTATTGTCAAAGTAAAATTTCAATTTTTTTATCTGACCATTTTTTCTCATTTATTAATTTTTTTAGTAGAGTTTGCTTTTTCTTTTTTGAAATTTTATCTACTTTTTCTTTTTTATTCTTTTCTATTTGCTATGTTTTCATAAAAAGTAAATCTAAAAGAAAAAAAATGTTAAAAACTCAAAATAAACTTGAAGAAAAGTGAGATTTTGTAATTTTTATTTTTAAATGAATACATTTACAATCAAAAAAATCTTATTGTTTAAAATTTTAAAATTCTCAAGAAATTGGGAAATTTTTTTCAAAACTTTACTATGAAAGAGGCCCAAAATTTTTTTAAAACATTTTTTTTATTTTTGAATTTTTCTTTTAGTTCAGGTTTTTCTTTCCGTATCTCAACTCTAATCTGAATTATATTATTTCTCTTATTTCTAAATGACCTTAGTTTGGTTGATTCTTAAAAAACATTGTGATTTTTTCAAATTTAAGCGGAGGGGACTTATTAGTGAAATGAAGTTTATAATAACAAAAAAAAAATTAAAAAATATTTATGGGTTGAAATAAACTGTTACCGACAAAAATATCACGTTTTTCAGAATTAACAAGAGATAAAGACCCAAAAAAATATTTTCAATATCTTTCAAATTGATTTTGTAAAAAATTTGAACATCAATGATGTTTATGAATTTAATTATTGAGAGTAAGGTGTAATTTTTTTAAAAAAATATTATTTCATTCAAGATCGAAATAATTAAAAAAATAATTATTAAAAAATATACAAAAATCTTTAAAAAAATCTAAATTCTAATGAAGTTTAAAAAAACAAACGATATCCAAAAAAAAAGTAGGTAAAATTTATTTTAAAATATCTTTAAATAAATTAATTCTCATAAAAAATTAAAATATGATTAATTATTAAAAATGGTTTCTTGATTCAAAATAATAATTTTATTGAATTTTTAGTTTGGTAATATTACATTAATTTAAATAAAAATAATTAAAAATTTCTGATCTCAATTATATTTTGAATTTTTCAAGTAAGACAAAATATTTTTTTTTTCTTTTCTATATATAAAAATGGTTCTCCCCAGAAATTTAATATCGTGAAAATTCGGAATAAAAATTATAAAATTTATTAATGCATTTTATTGTTTAAAAAAACATTTGTACCCTTTCTTGTTCGTGCTTTTTATCGAAATTCAGAATGCTTTGTTTTCACCGAAAAATAATGCTATTTTTATCTTCATTTTTTTGAAATATTTAATTCAGCATATTTTGAAATAAATACCTTAGCCGTTTATTCAATTAATATTACTATTGAACTTTAATTGTGAAATCATTAATAAAAATCCAAAAAAAAAGGATTTTTTATAAAATGTCAAAAAAAATTCCCTTTCTTTTTTCGAAATACAACAAATATTTATTTTGAAATTGCTAATTTTGTTGTATTTTAAATTTTTTACATTAATAATGATCTTTATCTAATTTCAAAGATTTAATATCGGGGTTGGTTATTTGTTAATAATGAGATAAAGGAATATGGTTGGACTGAGTAACTTGAAAAGAAAAAAAGAATCATAAAAAATTATCAAGGGTTAAAAAAAAAAGATTAAAAAATATTAAAGAAAAGATTTGAATTTAAAACTCACTCAAACTCCCTTTTTACACTAATTATAGTAATTTTTTTTGAAAAAATACTAATTTTGAAATAAACTCTGAAAAAAAAAATGTAAATTTCTAAATCTCTGGTAATAGAAAACTTGTAAAAAAAAAAAATCACAAATTGTAACATCCATTTTGAAAGTTGGAGAATATTAAATTGTAATTTTACTTTATAGAATTTTCACATTTTTTCTCTCCGCCATTTGTTAATAGTCTTATTCGAATTTAAATACTTTATTAATTTCAAAATAAAAGGAACAGAATTCTCATAAAGCTTTCTATAGAAGGAACCTAAAGTAGAATTAAAATAACTACTAATACAAGTCCACAATTCTCAAACGAAAATCCTAGTATATCTGATTTCAGGGATTTACATTTGATTTTGATCTCCTAATTATTTCTAAAAAAATAGAAGGAATATTTTGTTAATTTTTTTTCCAAGATCTTATTTTTACAACTTTCAATATTTGTTATAGTGCACATACAAATTTGTCACGTACTTTTTTTCACAACAATTTTATCTCTTGTTAAATCTTTTTTGATCCCCCTTAAATTATTTTTTTTATTCACAAATTACGAAGTGTACTCTGGAAAACAATAAATTTTAATTTGAAAAGAAAATCTGAAAAGTGATCATAAAACATTAGTTATTCAGTTTGAGATCATGAATTATAGGGAAAATTCTTTTTTCAAACCTAATAATATCTTTCAAATTAAAATAAAGTCAAAAACAAAATTTATTCAAAAACAAACTCATTTTTTTTATTTATCGCTTTTAATAATTTAATTCTTAAAATGTCTCAAACAAAAAAGAAAAGAAGTTTCCGTGTTTACACATACAGAGGTGTTGAACTTGACAACCTTGTCAATATGAAAATGGACAAATTCGCAGAACTTTTAGATTCTCGTGGAAGAAGAAAACTCAATAGAGGACTTTCAAGAAGGCACACTTCTTTGATCAAAAGACTTCGAAAAGCAGTACGATCTTTTCTATCCTAAACTCTTGAAGAGACAAGTTGTTCTTTTTTTTTGAAACAAGTCAAAAGACCAACTTGTTAAAAAAAAAAAAAAAACTCATTTCTTTTCAACCTTTTTTCTTTTTTTTTTTTACTTTTTTGATGCTAAATTTTGACAAAACTATCACAAAAAATTAAAACACAGAAAAAAGGAGTAAAACCCGGTGACAACGCACCAGTAATCAGAACTCATCTTAGAGATATGATTATTCTTCCAGAAATGGTTGGCTCAACTATTGCTGTTCATAATGGAAAGAATTTCATTCCAATTGAAATCAATGCCAGAATGATCGGATGCTATCTTGGAGAATTTTCCTTGACATACAAAAAGACTACTCACGGTAGACCAGGTGTTGGTGCAACTCACTCTTCCAAATTTGTTCCTTTAAAATAAACAAATTTTTCAAGATCTTTAAATTTTGTTTTTATATTTCAATTTTACACTGTTTCATTTTCTCGAACAATTGTAATCCTCATTCAAACATTTGCAAAATAACAAAAGAAATCACACCACACAAACGTGATCAAATCTGGAGAATTGATTCAAAATCTTTCATTTTCTTTTTGAGATTTACTTTTTTATTGATTCTATTTATCTTTTTCTTTAAATTCGTATTTTTGTTTGTCTTTGCAATCATAAATAAAATCTCTACAAAAAATGTTTCACCTATTTGGTACAAATTTTTGACTTTTTCCAGATTATTATTTTCATTAGATATTAATTGGGTATCTATCTGAAGAATTAAGAACATTTTTTACTGATAAATTCCAAAAAAGGTTTTCAATTTTTTTCGTTCAATTTGCTTTTTTTAAATATATTAACAAAGTTTTGAAACAAAGAATTTTGTTTGTAAAAATCCAAAGAAACATTCAAAAAAAAAGTTGACTTTTTAGAATTTCTTTGATATGAATTGTTTTAGGGATTGAAATAGAAATTTTAGAAATTGAAAATTGAACGAAAAATATTTTGATATTTTTAGGATTTTATCAGTACACTTTTGTATTTCGTCAATGGATCTTTTCAAATTTATTTGTCACCTAAACTATTATTTTCAAAAGCTCCATCAATTTTTATCAATTCAATCTTGAAATACTGGAGAATAGTCAAATTAAAGGATTCTTAATTATTTTTTTCAAGTATGGTTAAAAAAAGCATACTTTGTGTTTTTTAATTTTCTTTTAATTGAATTCAACCTTTGAAAAGAATTATTAAACATTGATATTTCAAAGATGTTCTATTGTAGCCTAGCTGTCATATTATTTAGACATGATAATAAATATCCCAATCACTCTAATTAATAAATGATAATCAATCAATAAAACCCCTTTCAATAATTCCAATTATTAAAACTTGAAAAATTGGGATAATTTCCAATTTAACCCATTTTTCTTTTTTGAAACTAATCTTTATTTTTTTTAACATTTAATCCTGAATTATTAAGTTGGATCTATGTATGTATATACTCAATTATAAAAATTGTGGCTTTTCTGATTTAATAAATTGAAAAAAAAATTACCCTTTAGTATTCATAAACAACTAATAATATAATCAGATTTGAAATTCACTTTTAAATCATTTTAAATCTATAAAAGCTTGATATTTTAATAATTAAAAAAAAAATAAAACCAAAAATTCAAAAAAAAAATTAATCACAATTTTTTAAATGAGCATTAAAGATTTTTTAATACTGAACTTTTACAGAAAACAATTTTTAACAAGTAGATTTTTAATCAGGATTAAATTCATTTTTAAAGTCATTACATAGTTGAAAATTTCAAAATTATTATTTGTCTTCTCGAAAATATTTTTTTTTTCCACATGATCTTTCACCAAAAAAAAAGTAAAAAAAAAAAAAAAAAAAAAAAGAAATCAAAAAAAGAAAAATCAATAAGAAAAATAAAAAGTTGAAAAAGTGATAAAATGATTCTGATCCAAAAATTTGAAAAAGCAAAACTGTAATTTGTATAATTAGAAAAAACGATTTTGATCTAGAAATTAAAAATATTTCATTTACAATAATATGAAATAAATCCTCAAAACAAGTTCCATTAACATTATGAAGTGAGTTGAAATTTATGAAAAATGGTTTATATGTATATATATATATATATATATATATATAAACCCTGTTTCAGTCAAAGTGGCCCAACTTTTTTTTCAAATATCGATTATTTTATATAATTGACCTTTGAAGAACAAATAAGAAATAAACAGAATAATAAACCTTAAAGAATTGTTGATATATGCCTGATTGACAACTAATAAATCAATAAATTTTATTAAAAATTGAAACAATCAAATTCTTAGGGCCCAATGGAGAAAAGCAACAATGTTCGTTTTGAACTTCTACTGGTATTTGAATAATAAATAGGAAATATTTTTCACTTCATTTTTCATATGTTTCTTTTAGAAATCAAGTCCCCAAACGAAGTGTGTTGGTATTTGTGGTCTATATTTGAAAAAGGAAAAGAAAATGAAGTGGAAAATTTTCACATTTATTAAACAAATATCAAGATCAAAGATCAAATTGAATTGCAATAGAAAACAATATGATTTCTCAACAATCATTTACATGATTTCAATAACCTTAGAATAACACATTTTTACCAAGTGACTATTGATCTTGAAATAAAAAAAAAATTTGCAACTGAATGACTTTTTTGAAAAAAAATCGAAAAAAAACAACAAAAATGTGCAAAAATGTGAAACAATGATTTCCATTTTGAAAATTTACAAAATAAATTTTTTTCTTCTAATATCTATGCAAACCCTTTAAACACATTTAATTTCACCCATTACAACTGGGCCCCTTTGACTGAAAAATAGTTTATATATATATATATATATATATAAAACCAATTTCACAAAAGGTGAACTACCAAAAATGAAAAATTCACTTTTTAAAAAGAATAAACCAACATGTGATTATTTCGAAATAAAAAAAAAACATAAACTTCGAATTAGAGTTGAGAATTATAAAAGAATTACCTATACAAACTATAAATATTTTAAAAAATAAAATATGAAAACAATTTTTGGGAAATATTTCGTTGAGGGATTTGGTTCAAAATTTTACAATTACTCTGCATTATTCAAATTGTTGATCATAATATTTTTGATTAGTAAATTTATTCCTTTTAATTGAAAATACAAAACATCACTTTTCATAAAGTTTATTTTGAGTTACAAAACAAAATTTTTTAAACCAACTTTTTTAAAAAACAAGAAGAACAAGAGAATAAGCAATAATTTGAAACCATGATTTATCATTGTGAAAAAAAATTCGTTCATTCAAAAATTTTGATTTTTTTTTTAAAGGAAGTAAGTACATTTTACTATTTTGAAAATTTTTAATTGTGTGAACCTTACTGGAAAATTTTTTTTGAGTGCTAACAGATATTGAAATTTTGAAACCAAAAAACCATTCACTGGTCTATTCGTGAAAAGAACCCAAAGTAATTCAGAGTTGAATCTTAAATTTTTTAATTTTTTGAAGATTTTTTTTGATTCAATTTTTGGTTTTATTAAATTTTTTTTTTGATCTAGAAATGTGTTTATGCGAACGATTGAAATTAATCAAACAGTAAACCAAAAAAATCTACTCGAAAAGGTGTAAATTTGAAACAAATATTTTCTTTTAGAAGACCAAGCACGAAAGATCATAATTCCAAATAAATTAGTTGAAATCAAGAATGAAAAAAAAAAAAAAATCGACTAAAAACCTATTTTCGAAGATTAGTCTTCGTTATCTTCTTAGTTGGTATGAATACAAACTATTTTTTTCCTGGAATTTCTCACTCCAATACTATTTATTATTATTTTACAAAACATTTTGTGACAAATTTGCTTTCAAAATTCTTTTTTAAAATATTTTTATCAAAAAAAACCAAAACAAAGAATAGTATTTCAAAAATTAAAATAAAAAGGGGTTGAATTATCGGAATCAAAAAAACAGTTACAAAAGATTCAAATCAAAATAATTGAAAAATTCAAGAAAAAATTTCAATCTGATTCAGAATTTTTTAGAGTTCTCATATTAAGGGAAAATAAATAATTATAAAATCAAACGAATTTGTCCAATAAACCCTTATTCTCAAGAAGAATTAAAAAAAACATTTGATTTTCAAAACTCAAACTCGAATTAGATGAATTAAATGAAAATAGGATTTTTAAATTCATTTTGGGAAATTCTGAAGAAATAAACAGGTAATTTGTTTATCAAAAATTTTCCAAACAAAATTATTTTCATAAAGAATTAAAAATAAAACGGAATAAAGAATAAGTAATTGTGTAAAATATTATAGATAAGATCGAGTAATAAATGATTTTTATTTATTTTTTTTTTGATCAATTTTTTTATTTTTTTGATTTCTTTTTTTTTATTGGTATGAAAATATCTTATACTATGATATATTCCACTCTAATATTTATGAAAATATAAATGTATCTGGCTCAAGAAATGATTTCAAAAATTTAGTTTTACATAAATGGTGGCACCTAGAAAATGAAAAATATACTTACTCCCTTAAATAATAAATATTTCCAAAATGATTTTTGATCAATATAACTTTTTATCATTAAATCATAGATTGAATAAAAAACAAAGTCATTACTAATTAAAATTTTCAGAAAACAATATTATTTCCTTTCTTTTTGATCCTTGTGAATTCCTTTTTAATGCTAAATATACACAAATCAATTTTTATTGTAAATTTTATAAAAATAAGAGAAATATTTATGGAGAAATATTAAAATCTATTAATGCAATAAGATATTTATCATTGCTAGACAAAGTGGATTTATCAAGGTGAATCTTAAATATCCTTTTAAATCAAATTGAATCAAATAATCTTTGAAAGAAAGATATTTTCTCAAAATAGATTGATTTTCACTAATTTTTTACAATCAAAACTCCAAAATAACGAAATATTAAGATTTTAGAAACTATTTAAATTCTAAAAATCCACATAGACAAACCTTAATTTAAAAAAATTATTCATTTTTTTGTCTACACAAACAATCACTTACTTGATCTTGGAATGTAATCTAATAAAAAAAAAATCAACATTTTTAGTAAAATTTTACAATTAAAATTCTATTCTTTTATTTTTAGCGTTTCAAAGCAATTCATAAAATTCAAAATGAAACGAAATATTTTTTTTTTAAAAATTATCATTAGTTCTGACTCTTTTTTTTTATTAAATGTATGATTTGTTAATAAAATTTTACTTTGATCAAAAATCATTTTGGAAATATTTATTATTTAAAAAACGAAAACAAATTTTTGACTAAATAAAATTTTTTTCAATGATCTAAAATTTTATCACAATGATAATAAACCAAAAATATTAAAAAGTAAAAATTGAACTTTTACGAAATTTAAAAAAATGATAAACATCTAAAAAGTGAAAATTAGTTATGGTAAAAATCTGGGGTAAAATGATTCTTATCTCAAATATAAATTTAATTTTTGATGTTAAACATGGAAACAAATGTAAGGTTTCGTATTTTAATACATCCAGTTCGGGAAATTTTATAAATGGTTGATCTAGAAAAATTTTTTTTCATTATTATATAAAAAATCAGATAAATTTAGAAACTAATATCATTATAAAAATGAGTTTATTCAATTACAACAATTAGATCATACTCATACTAAAAATTCAAAATATTGCTATTTAATTGTAAATTTATGACTGGTATTTTTTTCAACCTCGATGAATTCAATAATGATTTTAAAAAAATAACAAGATGTTTTTATTTTTAAATTTTTAATATATATTAATTTATATACATATATCAAATTTAATTAAAAAAAAAAAAATTAAATAAAGTAGAGAAATATATAAATATCTAAATTCATAATAATATATACACATTTATTATAAATGTAAATTTATAATTTATGTCAAAAAAAAAACACTATATTTATCTACATGTTCCTCAAATAACAAAATCTTAATTATTTTTGTTATTGAGGCAATGAAACATAAATAAATATTATTAAAAAATTTAATCTTTAATTTTCTTTTCATTTGTAAAAAGATCATGTGTGCCTCCTTGATTCCCATCAAATCTTGTAAATGAAAAGCCAACAAATCTATTATTTCTCTTTTCTTTTATTTTCTCCTCTGGATTTAATTTTTCAGGTATTTCGAAAGTAATATCGGTTTCATCAAAATAGCTAGTATCAAAATAAGAAACATCAAGATCGTTTTCAACCTTTGGCACAAACGGCGGGGTATATTTTTTTAGAGAATTCCAATATATGTCTTCAAAAAATTTGTGATTTTTAATTTGTTCAATGTCAAATTTTTCTGTTCTATTTCCATCTTTTACTAACAATTTAGTAATCAAATCCCATGCAATTGGCGCAATGATTGCTTCGCCAGTTTCTTCATCCAATGGATTTTCCAGTGATTCTTCTGAATGTAATACATTTTCTAAGGTTTCTTCCGCGGTTTCTCCAGAGAATGGTGGAAATCCAGTTAACATTTCAAAAAAAATACATCCAAAGCTCCACAAATCAATAGACTTAGTATAACCCCTTTTTTCTAAAATATCAGGTGAAATGTAATCTGGTGAACCAACTACTGTAAAAAATTTTTGTCTATTGCCATGCTGAAATTTTTTTTTTTTTTTTTTTGATTTTTTTGTTTCGATTTTATCAGTTTTGTTATTTCCATTATCATTTTTCTGTTTATTTGTTTCTTGAATTTTTTCTTTCTTTTCCTTTTCCTTTTCCTTTTCATTTTCTTTTTCCTTTTCTTTTTCTTTTTCTTTTTCCTTTTCCTTTTTTTCTTCCTTTTTAATTTCCGTTTCTTTTTTCCTTTTTTTTTCAATTTCTTCAATTTCATTATTTCCATTATCATTTTCCTTTTTATTTATTTCTTGAATTTTTTCTTGTTTTTCATTTTCATTTCCATTTTCCATTTTCCTTTCCCTTTCCTTTTCTTCCTCTTCATTTCCATTTCCAATTTCTTTTTTCTTTTCATTTTCAATTTCAACAATTTCATTATTTCCATTTCCATTTTTCTGCTGATTTGTTTTTTGAATTTTTTCTTGTTTTTTATTTTCCTTTTCATTTTCCTTTTCATTTTCTTTTTTTTCTTCCTTTTTAATTTCCGTTTCTTTTTTCCTTTTTTTTTCAATTTCATCAATTTCATTATTTCCATCACCATTTTCCTTTTTATTTGTTTTTTGAATTTTTTCTTGTTTTTCATTTTCATTAACATTTTCCTTTCCCTTTCCCTTTTCCTTTTCCTTTCCCTTTCCCTTTCCCTTTTCTTCATTTTCAATTCCAATTTCCTTTTTCTTTTTTTCTTCCTTTTCAATTTCGATAATTTCTTCATTTGCTTTTTTTCCATTTTTCTGTTGACTTGTTTCTTGAATTTTTTCTTGTTTTTTATTTTCATTTTGTTTTTCAAATTCTTTTCCAGATTCTGTGTTTTGTGTTCTATTATGTTTCTTTAAAGTTATTTGACTTCTTAATTCGATTTTTTTTTTTTGTTTTAAATAAGCATTAGTAATTTTACTTATGGTATCATTAAAATTTAATTCTTTTTGAAATTTTTTCGAAAGCCCAAAATCAGTCAATTTTATATGCCCATTATGATCAATTAAAAAATTTTCTGGCTTGATATCACGATGGATGTAGCCAAGTTCATGTAATTCTTCAATAGACAATAGCATTTCTGCAGCGTAAAATTTTGTAGAATCTTCATCCAAAAACACAACATTCATCAATAAGGCTTTAAGGTCACCCCCCCTTAAGAATTCCATTGCCAAATATAGGAATTTGTGATCTTGAAAAGAATAAGACAAGTTTACCAACCAAATACTGGAATGGTCAGCCAGGATATGTCTTTCCGCCATGATATTTTCCACTTTTTTAGTTTGGAAAATTAAAGATTTTTCCATTCTTTTTAAAGCGAGTAGTTCATTTGTGTCATTTTTTCTACATAAAAATACTTCGCCATAGCCACCCTGTCCAATTTTACCCAGAATGGTGAATTGGTCTATTGTTGTTGTTGAATACTTTGATCTTAACAGGAAATTTTCTTTTTGATAATGTTCACGAAGTCTCTTTTGACTTTCGATTTCATTCATTTGAGCATTTTGGATTTGATTTTTAATTTTTTTCAATCTTTTTTCACGGCAAATGTAATAAAAAAAATTCTCGACATAACGTTGTTTGAGGTATTTTTTATAAAGCTTTACATTTCGTTTGGTTTGATATTTCATATCGTGTAATGGTATACATTCACCTCCTTTAATTGGATATTCTTTGTTTTTTTTAGTTTTTATTTTTAGATCTTGATTTTCTTTTATTACTTTTTTTTTTTTTTGATCTTTTTTTTCTTTTTTTTCCTTGATTTTTTCCTTTTTTATCTCTTTTTTAGCTTTTGTATTCTTTTCCTTTATTTTTTGTTTTTTGTTAGTTATATATGAATCATTATTGTTTTTTCTTTTTGCATTAGAATTTGTTTTGCTTTTATTATTGTTTTTGTTTGTTTGGGGTATTTTCTTGTGGATTTTTGTCATTAATTCTTTATTACCTTTTCTTAAACTTTTTTTAGCAACTATATTATTTTTTGGTTTATTATTTGTTTTAATTTGACTTTTTGTTTTTTTTTTTTTTGTTGTTGAAAATTTTTTTGTAGTTGGGGTTGGTACTTTTTTTCTTGGTGTTTTTACATTTTTTTTTGGTGTTTTTACATTCTTTCTTGGTGTTGTGACGTTTTTTCTTGGTTTGATTACTTTTTTCATTTGTGTTTTTTTTCTTGGCGTTGTAATTTTTATTATTGGCGTTTTTACTTTTCTCCTTTGTGTTTTTACTCTTGGTGTTTTTACATTATTTTTTTGTATTTTTATTTTTGGTGTTGTACCTTTTTTTATTGGTGCCCTTGTTGGTGGTTTTGTAACTTTTTTTGTTGGTGTGTTTTTCATTGGTGTTATGGTTTTTTTGGATGTGATTACTTTTTTCATTGGTGTTTTTATTGATGTTGGAATTTTTATTTTTGGTGTTTTGACTTTTCTCATTGGTGTTTTTACTCTTGGTTTTGGAACCTTTTTTCCTGGTGTTTTTATTGGTGTTGTTACTTTTTTTATTGGTGTCCTTGTTGGTGGTTTTGTAACTTTTTTTGTTGGTGTGTTTTTTCTTGGTAATATGGTTTTTTTGGATGTCTTTGTTTTCTTAGAAACAGTTGCCTTCAAATTTTTAATCTTTGAATTTGATCTTAATTTTTCTTTTGATGTTTGCTTTTTATTTAAATTCTTATTTTTCTCATTGGTTTGATTATTTGGTTTTGTTTTTCTATTTTTTGATTTTGATTTTACATTTTTTTTTGTCTTTGTTTTCCTATCAAATCTATTTATTGTTTGCATTTTTGGTTTTTTCTTATTTTGTTCTTTGGGACTATTGTTTATTTGTTTTGTGGGAAAATCGTTTTTTTGATTCTGAATTTTCTTTTTTTTTTTATTTTTTTTATTCAATATCTTTTGTCTTTTCCGTTCTAAATCGGAATCTAATTCAAAGCCCAAGTCCAAATCCTTTTCAATTTCTAATTCTTGATCTATTTCTAAATCAGAATCTATTTCTAAATCCGGATTCAGTTCAATTTTTTCATCTTTGTCTGTTTTGGGCAAAATTTTATATTGGTCATATTCGTTTTGATATACGAATTGTTCAATTCGAAGATCTGGATCATGGTCAAAATTTTTTGTTCTGTTTTTTGGATCAAAACCCAAATCTTTTGCTTTTTTCTTTTGCCTTTGATAAGTGTTTTTTTTCCTTCCTTTATGATTTATTGTTTTTGATTTGTTGCTTTGTTGTTTTTGATTATTTCGATCTTTCATTTTTTCCTTTGTGATTTGATTTTCTTCATTTTTGCGTTTATCCCTTGAAAAGTTTTTTTTTTTATTTTGTATTTTTTTGTCCTTTCCCATTTTGTCGTTTGTAATTTTAATATCGTTATTTTCCCTTTTTTGGATATTCTTGGTATTTTTTCTTTTATTGGAAAAGTTGGGGTGAGACTCTCTTTTTGGTTGTCCTTTTGGTCTACGATTCCCATTATTCTTTTTATTCTTTTTTTTTATTTGATCTTGTGTTTTTGTCTTTTGTGAAGAATTGTTATGTTGTTTCTTAATTAAATGTTTTGAATTTGATTTTGGTTTTGCTTTGCTTGTGCTTTTTGGTGTTACAATTCTTTTGTTCAGTTGGATATAAGGCTTTGTAGATAATTTTTTCAATTGTGGGGTATAAAAATTTGTTAACATTACAGAATGTCTTTTTGATTTATTTGTATTTCTTGGGCGACAATTTTTTGGATTTTTTTTGTTATTTTTTTTTGGATTTCTTTTTGTGTTTGTTTTTGTCTCTGTAGTTATTTTTGTTTCTTTGTTTGTCTTTGTTTCTGTTTTTCTTTCTTTCTCTGTTTTTCTTTCTGTACCTGGTTTTGTTTCTTTATTTGTTTTTGTTGTTATTTTTGTTTCTTTGTTTGTATTTGTAGTTATTTTTATTTCTTTCTCTGGTTTTGTTTCATTATCTGTTTTTTTTCTTTTTTCTTTTTTGTTTGGTTTTGTGTTTGTTTTTGTTTCGTTCTCTGTTTTTGTCGGTGTGTTTTTGTTTTTGTTTGTATTTTTGTTTTTAGTTTTATTTGACTTGATTTGAAGATTCATATCTAAATGCGATATTTTTTTGCGAATATTTTTTTGTTTGGAATGTATTTTTAGGGTTTTTTTTTTATTTGGAGTTTTGTTCCTAATAATTGTGAAAGTGCTTTTGTGTCTATACACACGATGGTGTTTTCCGTCACCACCCCCCTTTTTTTTTTCACTTCCTCTTGTTAACTTTCTTCCACGATCGATCTCATGAATATCCCCTCTTTTTTTTCTTTTTTTTTTCTTTTCAAGACCCACCCTCTTAATTCTGGTTGACTTTGGGGTTCTTTTAGGTTTTTTTCTTCTTGTTTCTTTTTTAATATTTGTTTTCGTTTGTTCTTTTTCTGATTTTTTTTCTTTTTCACTTTTATTGTTTTTTGGATTTTGGGTTTTTTTTGTTTTTTCTTTCTCTTTTGGAATATTCCTTTCATTGTTTGTATTTTCTTTTCTTTCTTCTTTTTTAATTGGACTCTTTTTCAGCTTTGATCCACATTTTTTTTCTTTTGTTTTTTTTTGTGTAAACAAGAAAACGCTATCTCGGAATTTTGGTGAGTCATAAGATCGTTGATTCGGTTTTCCTCTTCCTCTTACTTTTCCTTTTCCTCTTCCTCTTCCTCTGCCTATACCTATGCCATGTATTCCTTCTTTTGTATCACTTACTTTGTTCTTATCCCTATCTGAAGTTCTACCTCTCCCCCTTCCTTTAGAAATACTCCTACGTGTGCCTCTATCTCTTTCTCTTTCTCTGCTTTTACTCCTACTTGTGCCTCTTACTTGAGTATTTTTTAAACTTTCATTTTGTTTCCATTCGTGGTGTTTGTTTGTTTCACTTTTAAAAGAAGTTGGTTGGAGTTGAATTTTTTTTAATAGAGTTTTTCTTTCAAATTGTGGAGATAAAATAAGAGTAGTCATACAATGATTTTGCAAAAAATGAAAAATTTAACATAGTTTTTTCTTTTTTTTTTCTGATGTTTAATTTTTACCTTGGTGTTTTTTATGTTCTAGAGTTCTTTACTTTTTGATCTTTTGAATTTTTCTATTTTATTCTATTGATTTGAAAACCTTTTAAGATAATTTTTAGCTTAAAATAATTATCCATTTTTGTCTAAAATTTAACGGTTTAGTTCTTAAATGGAATTTTATTCAGGGTAAAGAGTGGGTAACTACATACAATGATATTTTGAAAAGTGATTTTTTTCTGGTTGAATATATTAAAAAATATATAAGAATACATTAATAAACCAAAAAAAATAAAATTGATAATTTCAAGTTAGACAAACCGATTACTCAATTGTCATTCTGTCCTGTTAATCGACTTTATTTAAAATACTGTTAATGGCAAAATAAAAAGATCAAAATTTTCATTCTTCTTTCTGAAAAAAAACACATCCCATGACATAAATAAATTATCAAGTTATCCAATTCAAAAAGGGTATTTAATAATTTGTGTTATCTTTACGAATTTAAAATTCTAAATGTAACAAGACTTTGAAAATCTTTTTGGAAAGCTGAATGAAAATTTTGTTCCATTTATTTTTCAACAAATAGTATTATCAACATTTTAATAATTTCAAAATCTGGGGGTTGCTGATTTTATTTGTGGTAGTAGTACTACGATTTTTAAAAATTTCTATTTGAGAAAAAAGGTGTTTTTAGAGGTTTCAATTTTTAAATTGATGTAAGGATAGATTTTAGTTAAATTCAACTTTATGATATTATTTCGAATAGATAATAATAATTAGTTTTGAAAACAGGCTGATCATCTAAAAAAAACTCAAATAGGGAAAAAAATAACTGAGGATAAATTGTGCAGAGTGTCCGTCAAGTGCCTAGCTTTTCTTGAGATTTTCTTGAAATTTTCATTTTTATCTGTAAAGTGTTCGGCATTTTTTTTGAGGTTTTCTATTTTATTTATAAAGTGTTCTAGGTTTTTTTTAATTTTTGAAATAAACCGAAAATTTTAATAAATTTTCAGTTTATTTCAAAAAGTAAAAAAAAACCTAAAGAAAATATATATTGATTTTCCAAATAGAACACTCAAAAAAACCTAATGAAAATCTATTGATTTTAGAAATTAATGTTGTGGAAAAAAAGTGAAATAGGGAAAAAAGTGAAACACGGTTATTAATTTGGAACCTTACTGAAAATTCAAAGTAAGATCAATTAAAAAAAGAATAAATAAATAAATAAAGACAAAATGAAATATTTAGCACAATAACAGTTTTTTTAATACTATCTTTTGATATGGGTTTTTCTTTGATTGATCAATTATTAAAAATTTGTTCGAAAAATTAACTCTTTTTGGGATCTCCAAAACCAATTAATCAACAATTTTGATAATAAAATAGATTTAAATTGTCTTTGTTTGGTTGATTAAAAATAATATAATACGTTATTATTTGAAGTTAATTGGTTTATTCCTTTTATTAATTTTACTTATCATTTTCAGTTTCTGTTCTCAAAGAAAAATTGTGTATCACTTTTTTCCTTGTTACACTTTTTTTCCAAAACGCTAAACAGAAAACTCAAGAAAAGATAATGACGGGTATCCAGAATACAAAAGAATAGATAAATATCAAAGATTTTACTCAATTATTTTAAATTCTGGATAAGCTAACGGCAGTTTTTTTTCTTTTTGTAATAAACTGAAAATTTCTTTAATTTTCGGTTTATTACATAGATTAAAAAAACCTAAATAAAGTGTCTGGGGGGCATAGCTTTTCTTGAGGTTTTCTGTTTTATTTGTTAAGTGTTCTAGGTTTTTTTGAGGTTTTCTGTTTTATCTGGAAAATCTATTGATTTTCGTTAGGTTTTTTTTACTTTAGAAATTATCAGAAAACTCAAGAAAATCTAACGGAAAAATCAAAAACAAAATATGTTTTCCATTAGAGAGAATAAATAATCTTTAATAGTCCAAATAATTGATTCCCTATTTGAAATACATTCAACATATTTAAAATACTTTTAAAATAGAATACTTATGACCTCTTAACTAAAAGAAAAAATTATTCAAATTTTTTAATATTAAATTTGAAAATAATTTTAATAGAACCGAAAAATTGGATATTCCAACTTAAATTGTAAAATATCTCTAAAAATAATTTTTCGATCAAAGATCTTTTATTAACCAAGGGTGTTTAATATAATTGAAGTTATTAAAAAGTGTAAAATTAGGAAATGTTTAATAGTTTTTTGAAATAATTTTTTTAATGATCATGAATATCACAAAAAATTCAAATAAAGCTAAATAATTCCAAGAGCAATTCCACAAATTCAAATAACATAAAATTTCACAGGATCCTTAATATCAAAATTTAAATATTTCACAATTTCAAAAAATCCTATTAATTGTTTTGTTTTTCAAATTTTCACATGCCGGAATTTGATATTTTTGGTACAAATGGTTTTCTTCAAGTACAAAATCAATTCATTCCAATTTAATTCTTTATTTTGATTGTTTTTAATGATCTATATTCGAAAAGGGTAAGAATTTTGGAATCTTCAATCATTTAACATTCCCCATTTGAGAAAAATAAAGAAAAACAAAAAAAAAACAAATTCGGAGATATCAAAAATTCCATTAACTATCTCCTTCAAAACTTCTCTAACTGAAACAGAAATTATAGGTACAATCAACTGAAAGTGTACCTCATATGAATATATTCTTGAAAAAATATCTTAATTGCTGATGGTAAATCCAAATAAACCAACAAACAAAGATGAAAGATTTCTTAAGATTTACTTGGCACAAAATAATCATTTTGAAAAAAAAGACAGATTAGCTTCTGGAATTATAAAGTTGTCATATATTTTTCGAATATTATCCATATCTAGTCAATATTTTATATGTGGCTGTATTAAAATAAAATACTCGTCGTTTTTAAAACATTTCTGTTTTTGCAATATTTACCATTTGTGTCAATTAAATAAATACAATTCATTAAGTAATTAGGAGTGAATAATTTGTCTGAAACCAACATTGGATACGATTTTAAAGCACTCAAATCCTTTTCTAAGAACATGAGTACTGAATATTTATGAATGTAAGATCTCATTTTTTGTCTATTTTTCACTGTTCAAAAATTGCTACTGTTAATTTTCCAAAATTGTTGCTATTTCGATGGACGAATTTAGAAGACTAGATCCTCTTCAGTGTACAATTATTAATCCTGATCCAAACAACTCAAAAGTCAGATTTAGTCATGTACAAAACTTCCAAACAACAACAACATTACATGGTGGTGCTGTTGTCTTTAAACGAGGAATTGTTCCAGCAAAAATGGAGTACTGGTATAAAAACTGGAGATTTGGTAACACGCTTTTTCCTTTCTTTTTGAAGATCATTTTTCGATCCAAACAAAAAAAAAAAAAAAAAAAAAAAAAAAAAAAAAAAAAACTAAAAACAAATTATTTTCGCCCCAACAAAAGAAAAAGTGAGAAGAAAAAAGCCAAAAGGTTTACAATTTCCCAAGAGTCAAAAATTTTTCCTCTGTTTTGTTGATTCACTTTTTACAACCTTTTTGATTTTTTACAAAAAATATCTTAAGGTTTACAATCCCTGAAACTGGAAAAAAGATTATCTTGTATTGGGTGTGTCGACTTGTTATTTTGGTTCTTAGCTGATCGATCCACAACTAAGTTTGGATCGTATAGGTGGTTGAAAAAGGCTATTTTTGTCATTTTATTTTTTTTTTTTCCGAAATCCGAATTGGTGAGTCTAAGATTAATTAATTGGAAGATATTTAATTAGTAATTGAGTTTTTTGGGTTGTCAATTGAAATTTTTATTTACGCTTTGTATTATTTGATGCTTGTAAAAAATTTTTTTTTTATTTACTCCTAATTCTGTAAAAGGAAAATGATAATTTCAATTGACAACCCAAAAAACTCAATTACTAATTAAATATCTTCCAATTAATTAATCTTAGACTCACCAATTCGGATTTCGGAAAAAAAAAAAATAAAATGACAAAAATAGCCTTTTTCAACCACCTATACGATCCAAACTTAGTTGTGGATCGATCAGCTAAGAACCAAAATAACAAGTCGACACACCCAATACAAGATAATCTTTTTTCCAGTTTCAGGGATTGTAAACCTTAAGACTGATAAATTCAATCAAAAAGTTTAAAACTTTTTAATTTCAATTTCCCATTCCATTTTTTTCTTTAGATGTAAACCAACTTCAAAACATTTTTTTTTGTCAACAAGATTTTGTTGTCAACTTATTTACAAGCTTTCTTTGTAATTTAGACAATAAAATTCTTTCTTCAAAGCTCATAAAAATATTTTCAAAATCGAAAGTGAACAAAAAAGTGAAAAACGGTTTTGTGAATTTATCAGTATTTACAACAACCATAAAAATCTAATTTATTATTACTTTTTGAAACTACAAGATTTATTTCAAAGAAAAATACATTTTCATTTTATTACAACAAATTGTTTAAGGTTTAGAATCCCTGAAATTTGAAAAAAAGATTATCTTGTGTAGGGTGTAGTCGACTTGTTAATTAGGTACTTAGCTGACCGATCTTTGTGCTTGGTATGGGTTTTAATAGTGGTTCAAAATGACAATTTTTGACAATTTATTTTTTTTTCTTCCAAAAACCCGAATTGAAGAGTTGAAGATTAATAGATTGGTAGGTGTTTAAGAATAAATTTTAATTTTTGGGTTGTAGAAGAAAAATTTTATTGACTTTTTAGTCAATTAACTAAATGAAAAAAAATTTTTTTTTAAAAGCACCAAATAAAAACAAATCTAAATCAAAATTTTATTCAACAACCCACATAACCACATTTTTTTATAACACAAGTTACAGCCAATTAATCTTAAACTCTTCAATTCGGTTTTTGGAAGAAAAAAAAAAATAAATTGTCAAAAATTGTCATTTTGAACCACTATCAAAACTCATACCAAGCTTAAGATTGATCAACTAAGAACCAAATTAAAAAGTCACTACACCCTACGCAAGATAATCTTCTTTCAAATTTCAGGGATTGTAAACCTTAAGGAATGAATAAATAAAGACGGAAAATTTTTTTGTTTTAATCCACAATTTAACAAACGAAAAGTGTTTTTTTTATTTGGGGTAGTATTTAAAATGGATTTTTGAGATTTGTATGCCTTTGCAGAAAAAATGTGGACTTAAGCTGTCTGGCAAAGAAGTGTTTTGTGGATAGATTTTTTGGATTGTAGGCTATTGATACTTGGATTTATTTTTGTTGATTTTTTGTTTTTTTGTTTGGGGAGAAAAAAATTGTGTAAACATTCTTTTTACTCAAATCAAAAGAAATGCATACTTAAAAAATATATTAACTTGAAAAAGTTTTTGTTAATGAATTCTAATTGTAAGATATAAAAAATTCTGAACTTGTCTTTAAAATTTTTATTTTCTTTTGGTAAATTTTTTTTATTCGAAGAAACAAAAACAAAATAATAAAAAAAAAAAAAACATTAACAAAAAATATAATTTGGAAAGGTTCCTTTTATAGAGAGTGATTTTTTGTAAAGTATTTGGTATGTAATTCATTTTTACACCTTTGAGTACATTCTTGTCTTTCGAATTGTAACATAAAAAAAAAATTCCTTATTCAAATATAATTAACGTTTTAATCAAAATAAAATGTTAAAGAATTTAAACCAAAAATATTTGAAATCTCTAAAAATCCTTTAAAAGTTCCTGTAGAGATGAAGTATATATTTTTAACCAATGATCGAATATCCACACCACGTTGTGTTCTTGAGTGGTAACTATAACATGAAGAAAAAAAGAAAAGTCTTGAAAATTGCTTCCCCCCCTAATATAAGTGCACTTTTAGTTACAAAACAATTTACAATTTTTGATACTTGAACCTAAAATATTTTAAAATTAGTAATTGAAATAGTACTTTCAAGATTATTCACTAAAAAAACAAGGTTTAATGTTAAAAAATAAATCACTTTTTGGATCATTTTTTGTACACCATTTGGCTGTCTCTGATGATTCATATCAAGTTAAGTGTTAAAAAAATAAATAAAACAATAGATTTTCCAGATAATTATAAAAACTAAAATAATTTTTGAATTTTGCTATGAATATCTTAATAATATTTTCTTTTTATTTAGCTGAATATTTTCAATTTGTTTTTGATTTCTAATAATTCAAAATTTTTTTCCTTTAATTTTTTTTTTCCCTTTTATCTGAAAAAGAACAAAATATTAAATTCATTTTATTTCTTACATTATACAATTTTTATACCCCATTTATGGTTAAACTATCAAAAACCATAATTGATTGCAAATTCTAAAAAACAATTGAAAAAATCTTTTTTTTTATAATTGAGAAAGTGTAAATGACACTCTAGATGCCCCTTTACTGAAATTTCCTTTTGGTAATTTAAACATAAAAATCATAGACTTCACAGTATCTCACCAGGAAGAACATACCCAAAATTATCTTTATGGAAAATTGCAAAAACAAAAAATTGAAAAAGAAAAAAGAGAAAAAAACCAAGAAAAAAAAATTTTTTTTAAAAAGGGTTTATAAGAAACAATTGGTAAAAAATCAAAAAAAAAAAAAAATATAGCAAGTGATGTAGATCTGAAAAATATAGCATCATTTTTTATATTTTTTCTAATATTTTTTCTCGAGAAAAAAACCAATGCTATCTTTAATTAAGGACTCCCAAAATCACAACCACAATACTTTTGGTTAATTTAATTTACTTTGATAATTGATCATGAATGCTCATTTGGGGAGATCGTTTTTTAATTGTTGTTATTTCTTTTTTTTTTTTTTGATCTCGTTTTTTTTTTAAACTTGATATTTTTTAGCCTTTGCTTTTTCTTTTTTATTTTCAACTTACCCAATATACTTTCATGTTATAGTTTCACAGTATTGACAAGTAACTACTTGATCTTTTTCCTTTGTAGCTCTTCTTCCCAATATAAAGAAGATTTAGCCACGGGAAAAATGGCAAAAAAATAAAAAACTTCTTTTTTAACCTTTTTTTATAAATGAAATGACAAATTAGAACAAAAGAAAAAGATTAACAAAGAAGTCAAGAAATTTGATTTTTAAATATTCATATTGTTAAAATTGAAAAAAAATTATACAAATCCTTTATACTGATCAAAAATATTTGAAGAAAGGATTTCCAAAAGAAATTATGTAAAATTTAAAATTAGAAAGAAACGTGTAAAGTTGTTTTAAGGGTAAAAGCACATTTTACCAATTTTGAGTGCCACTGTTTATTTGAAACTGAATTAATTAAAATCATTTCTTTAAACCAAATACAAATGAATATTTAAATAAATAGATGAGAGTGAAATATATATATATATATATATATATATATATATATATATATATATATATTTATTAGTATAATATATTTACATATGAATTAAAAAAAATTAAAAATATCGATAAAGAAAAAATAAAAAAAAAAACATTTATTTTTTGATCTTATCTTTCACATTTGATCTAATTACTTCTTCTTTACTTGGTTTTATTTTTAATTCTGAATCGAAAAATTTTTTTGAAACAAATTAATTTCTATTTCCAAAGAATTTCCAAAATGAAAATAAAAATCCTATTTTCATTTAATTCATCCAATTCTAGTTTTGGTTCAGAAAATAGGATATTTTTTGAATTCTTCTTCAGAAATAAAGATTTATTGGGTTGGTTCGTTTGGTTTTAAAATTATTTATTTTTGATAAAATTGAAAACTAAAAATAATTCGGAATCTGATTGATATTTTTCTCAAATTTTCTTTTTCTTTGGGTTGAAACCTTATGTAGTTTTTTTTTTTTTTTTTTGATTTCGAGAATTCAGTTCCTTTTCTTTTAATCTTCTAAACAGTATTCTTTGTTTTGGCTTAGTTTGATAAAAATATTTGAAAAAAGAATTCTGAAAGAAAATTTGTCAATAAAAATGGGTTTGTAAAGTCATAATAAATAGTAACGAGGCGTGAATTTCAAAGGCAATGATTGTTTGGATTCATCCAAATTAAGAAGATAAAGAAGAAATATCTTGGAAAATATACTTTGGTAGAAAATTTTTTTTTTTTCAATCTTGATTTCAACAAGTTTCTGTGGAAAGGTGATCTTTCTTGTTTGGTCTTTCTAAAAGGAAAAGATTGATTTCAAATACACACCTTCTCAGTTCTCTTTTATTTGGTTTATTCTAGGTTAAACTTCAAGCATTCCCATAAACACATTTCTCGATTCAAAACAGACTTTAATAAAACCAAAAATTTAATCAAAAAAAATGATCAAAAAATTTAAAAAAATCAAAGATTTGACTCTTAGTTTACTTTAGGTTTAAATTTCTTTTCACAAATAGAGGAGCGAATGGTATTTTGGTTTCAAAGTTTTAATATCCCATGACCCTCAAAAAATTCTTTTTTCTGTAAGGTTGTTGCAATTAAAATTTTTCAAAAATGAGAAAATGTGTTTACTTATCTAAAAATTTATTTTCTTAAAAAAAATAATAAAAAAGTGAATTTTTCAATTTTTTTATTTATTTTAGTTTCATAAAAATATTTTTTATTCACATTCAAGATTTTTAAATACAATATTTAACTTTGAAAAAGATTGAATAAATAAAAAAATATTAATATTGAAACTACTCGTCTTATCGTGAAATTCAATTATCTAAAAAACAAATAATTCAGCTTTTCTTGACTAAATATTCTTTTTTATTTTATAAATACATTTTTACACATAATTTATTCAATTAAACGATAATTAAAAAAAAAAAAAAAAAAATAGCGTATATACCATGCTTCCCACAACATTCTAAACAAAAAAAAGGGAATAAAATATTAGAAAGATTTAGTGGGACGCCTTACCAGCAAACTAATCAATTAAAGATCTTTAAACAACAATTTTTATATTTGGATGACTTTTTTTTTATAATTAGATTCAATTTAAATCAAAAGAAGGAATTAAAAATACCAATATGCGAGGTAAACAACATTGAAAAAAACATTAAACAGCAAAAAATTACAATAATAATTAATAAAAATCAAAAGCAATCAATACAATTCGAAAATGTTGTGGACTTTGAGAATTGGCATTTGGCATTGAATTCTGTTCTGGATTTAAGAGCAATGGTTGAAATTAATTTACCAGTTATTAAGGAAATTGTTAATGTGAACGAAAATGAAATCTGTAAAAATGTTTTAAAATTATTAAAAAATGGATCCATCTCAAAAAATGATTTTGTAATATACAAACATGAATCAAATTCTGGTTTATTTTTATTTTGTTTAACAAAAAAAGGAAACGAAGAGGTTTTAATAGAATTGCTTGAAAGGGGGTATAATTTAATTGAAACGAACGAAATAAAAGATATTAATAAAGAAAGATATTCTGAACATTTTAAAAAATGGGAAAATCCACAATTAATGTTTTTATTTTTAGACTCCATCATTGATTCACAAATTATTATTGATTTTTCTATAATAAATACTTGGCATAAAACTTTATTGGAAACTAAAAATAAGAATCATGACAACAACCATAATAATAAAGATAATAGCAACGGCAAGAATGAGAATAAGAATGATGATCAAAATAAGTCTAGGAATGAAGATAAAGAATTAAATGAAAATATTAGTAGCTTAATATCAAGAGATGCAAGATTAAATAATCATTTAAATTATTTAAAATTAACAAATTGGATCAATAATTTGGACGAGATGAACAATATATTGTTAAAAGAAAAAAAAGAATTAATAATTAAACAAGAAAAAGAAATACTGCAGATAAATGAAACAAAAATTGAACTCAAAAAAAGTATTAAAAAACAAAGTTTAAAAATCAATCAATATAAAGAACAGATCAAAAATATAAATAAGCGTCTTGAAATAAATAAAAAAGAAAATAGCAAAAAACTTGAAGAATTAAAGGAAATAAAAAATAAGGAAATAAAGAAATTACAAAATAATAATAAAGAAATTAAATTGGAATTGGAACAAATAAAAGAAAAATTAAACAAAGAAATGGAAAACAATAATAAGGAACAAAATAAACTGAATGAATTAATCGAACAACAAAAAACAGAATTAAATTTATTTTTAGAAAATGAAAAAAAAACCAATAATAATTTAAATAAAATTATTAATGAAAAAAAGGAGGAATTACAAAATAATGAAAACAAAATTCGAGAATTAGAAAAATTAAGGCAAAATAAACAAGAAGAAATTATTGGGTTGGAATTACAAATTAATAAAACGATATCAATGCTACATACCTCTGTTCAGCAAAATGATGAACAATTTACAATTGAAATAAATAAAATAAAAAAGGAATTGGAAGAAAATAAATTGATAATTGAAAAAAAGGAACAAACGGAAAAGGAAATAATTGAAAGCTCATTAGAATTTGAAAAAAAATTAAAAGAGCAAATCACAATTTCAGAAAATTCAGAAAAGGAGATTAATAAATTAAAATTATTAAATAATCAATTAATAAATGAAAACAAAAAAATTAATCAAAAGAAAAATAAAATTCAAAAATTAAAGCAAAAGGAAAAAAAGCAATTTGATAAAGATAAACTTGAATTTGATAAAGAAAAGAAAAAGAATAAAGATAAAATTTCACAGCTGGAAAAGGAATTAAATAAGGAAAATGGATTAAATAAAGAACTAACACAGTCAAATAATTTGTTTAAAGAAAATCAACTATTATTAGAAAAACGCCTAGAAAATAAAGAAATGTTAATTGACACTTTACAGCGTGAAATTCAAAATAAAAATGAAAAATTATTAAATAATATTAAAGAACAAGAAAAAGCATTAAATGAAAATTCAATATCTTTAAATAGTGATGGGGAAGAGAATAAGAATGGAAGTGGAAATGAAAATGGAAATGAAAATGGAAATGGAAATGAAAATGGAAATAATAATACAAATAATGATAAAGAGACTAGCAAATCGATCAAAAAAGAAAATCAAGAATTAAATTTAAAAATTGAAAAAATACAGCTTCAATTTGAAACAAAATTAAATGATTTTAAAAAAAAATATGAATTATTAAAAAAAGAAAATGAAAAACTTGAAACGGAATTAAATAAAAAATTAACAAATGAAAAAAATGCAAAAAAAAGTGAAATAATTCAGAAGACAAAAAAAAAAAATAAAATACCAAAATCACAGTCATTGTCAAAACTAAATAAAGAATTGAAACATAAAGCTTTTAAAAAGACTAAAGAAAGCCTGCAAGAAAAAAATATTAACGATCAAGAAAAAGATATTAAAAAGGAAAATCAAAAAAAAAAGAAAGAAAAGGAGAACGAACTTGGATTTTTTGATTCAATTTTTGGTAAAAAAAATAATGAAGAAGAAGAAAAGAAAGAAAAAGAAAAAGAAAAGGAGGAAGGGAATGAGGGTGAACATGGTGAAGAGAAAGAGGGGGGAAGGGGAAAAGGAAATGAAAAGGGGAAAGAGAAAGGGAACTCAAATAAAAAAAATAAAAATGAAACAAATAGTTTTTTTAAAGAAAATTTCAAACCAACAAGTGTGTTTGAAACCTTTTTGGGAAGTACAAAAAATAAAAATTTAGAAACTGAAAATAAAATCGAAAAAGACATACCGTTTGAAGTCAAAATACCAACATTTGAAAAATCTTATATGTTAAAAACTATCGAAAATAATATCAAAGTTATTAAAAGAAATTGCATTGAAAACCAAAGAATAAAATTTAATGATAAATGGTTAATTCAATTGAATCCAGATGATAACGAAGTTTATAATATTGTAAAAATAATTTATAATATAATGAACAATAATTTAAAAAAAGCAAAGCAAAGCTTGGTTGAAATTTTCCAGTCATTAATATCATTGTCCCCAGCTTATGTGATCACGTTAATCGAAAAAAAAAATTTTAATCAAGTTCCAAAATATCAATATTATTTGGAATCCTTATGGATTATCATTTTAGGAATCAACCAAAACATTTATTCCGAATGGTTGGCTGAATTAATAGAAAACAAAAAAATTCTAAAAAGGTTTTATGATCAAGAATCAATCCTTTATGATCAAGGCTTTGTTCATAAACTAATCAAATTAATTAAAGATCTTGAAAGGTTCAAAATCAATTCAACAATCAACCAAGATTTGTTGTTAGAAACAGATTTTATATCGACAATAAACAAAACGTCCAAAGTCAAGAAATCGCCAATCAAGGTGTTTCAAAAAATAATACCCAAAATTTTGGACCATTTAAATTCACAATTAAAAAACAACCCCGATTTAATATTTATTGAGACCAACGATAAAAAATTCTCGAGGCTATTACGAAAGGGTCTCTTTGCTTCGCTGATCAGAATCTTAAAAATTGGCTTCAAATTTAAAAAAACCTTTGGTCAAAATCATCCTTGGAATCTTTTTGAAACAGTCGCATACAAAAGCCAAGATACTATCGAAATAATACAATTGATCAAATCAAAGGTACAATGGATCAATAACGCGAGGCCAGTAATTGGCAAGCAAGATGAAAATAAATTAATTGCTTTTTTGATTGAAGGCTTGAACGAAAAAAAACTTGATTCCTTTTTCCAACTTTTGATTGATTACTTTCCTTTGTTAAGCAAATTTACGGAATGTAAACCTCAAAAATATGAAGAAAGATTGTCCATGATAATGAAGCATTTAATTCCTTTTTCCAAATTTAATTTTAAAATCCCAGTTGGATATAAATTAAAAAAATAACCAGGCTTGTTTGTTTGTTTATTTATTTATTTGGTTGCTTGCTTGCTTGCTTGTTTGTTTGTTTATTTAATTATTTATTCGTCAATATCCCAAGAAAACTTTTATTATTTAATCAAAAATATTTTTAATAAAAATAAATTGTAAAAATAATAATTATTTATAAATATTTGGTAAAATTATATTGATCTATAGTTGTAATGAATATGTGTATGTGTGTGTGTGTGTGCTATTATAATGATAATAAAAAATATGTTTCATATTTTTTTTTATAAAACTTTTTAATTGTTCCATTTTTGAAATCATTTTTTTTTTTTGTCTTCATAACAGATGAAACAAAAATTGTTTTATTTGAAAATTGATATTGAAGCAAGTAAAAAAAAAAAACCGAAAAAAGACGTTATTTTTTTATTATTTTTAATGATGAAGGGAAAGATCCAAGATCCTCTTACAGCCGTTAGGTTTATTTCTAAAATTTAAAAAAATCACCGTTATCTTTTCCAGAATTGATAAGAATTGATTAAAATCTTAGATTTTGCTCTATTCTTTTAAATTCTGGAAAATCAATAGATTTTCGTTAGGTTTTTTTGAGTTTTCTATTTATTTGTGAAGTGTTCTCGGTTTTTTTTACTTTTTGAAATAAAAAGAAAATTTTAATAAATTTTCGGTTTATTTCGAAAAGTAAAAAAAACCTAACGAAAATCAATGGATTTTCTGTTTATTTCAAAAAGTAAAAAAAAACCTAGAACACTTCACGAATAAAACAGAAAACCTCAAAAAAACCTAGAACACTTCACAAATAAAATAGAAAACCACAAGAAAACCTAGGCACTCTATGGCACTTTACGGCACTCACCTTGGTTATTAATGGTAAATTAGTAATTTAGATGAAAAAAAAAAAATTTGGAATCGGCCAAGTTCAAAGTTTTTTATTGGTTGAAACAACAAAAAGAAAAATTAAAAAGAAAAAAAAAAGAAAAGAAAAATTATAAAAATAAGCAATTGGTAAAAAATGATAAACAAATTGTTAGTTTTACCTTAAAAAACTAAAAATTACAACCACGATACTTTTATTTAAAATTAATTTCTTGTTTATGACATAAGTAATTTTTATTGTGCTGCCTTTTTTTTCTTTATAATCGAATTTGTTTTATTTCTCTTGATAATTGTTGTCTTTGCCCTTTTTCTTTTTTATTTTCAAGTTAGTAATACTTATATGATTCATTGTCACATTATTAGAAAGTAACAATTTTGATATTTTTCATTTGTAACTCTACTTTACAATATAAAGAGATTCATGTGAGAGAAAAAATGGAAAAAAACCCACAATTAACGATTTTTTTACATTTAATTAATCACTCTAGGTTTTGATGATAACAAATATTATCATGATTTATAGCAATAAAATCGCAATAATTTAAAAAAAATCACGATTAGTCCAACTTTATCGAGAAAAATCATAAAATCGCGATATTCAACATTATCGCAATATTCACATTATCACGAAAAAATGAAAAATTATTATTTTCATTTTTAAAAAAAATCTCTTGACTTTTACAAAGCCTTGAGATTTTTACAACACTTTCCCCTTTAATAATGTCAGAAAGTGTTTGCAAAGGTTATGAACTGTTTTCAAGTGTTTGAAAGTTTTGAAAGACAGAAAACTTTTATAAACGGAAAGAGTTAGTTTGTTGTGGAAAAAAAATTTTGTTTTTCTCATTTTTTTTTCAAACAAAATATAATATCTCAAAAGAATTTTATAATCATAATAAGAATAGCCCATTTCAATAATAAACTTGAATAAAAAATAGATATGTGTTTTTTTAAAAGGGATATGTTACCTTCACAAGTTATTTAACCAAAAAGAAGAAAAAGTAATGATTTTCCTATTTATTGGTGATCGATAAAACAACAATATCTAAGTTCTAATTGTGTTTTCGATCCAATACAATGGTGCTCAAAGAAGAAGAAATTGAAGAAAATATTTATTCAAACAATCATAATAATTGGTGATAATAAAGCTAAGGATTGTTGTGAATGCTTTTCGAATAGTTATCCAACTATTTAAGCTTTGATAGAATAAAGAAAATATTTTCATCCAAGAACACATTCTTTAAAGAACGGGTTAAATAGAGTTTTTTTGGAAGCTCTTTTATTCAAAATAATTTATAACACCACGATTAACTGAAAAAATATTTATTTATCTTTAGTTATTATTGTTGTTGATCTAAAAGGATCAATAAATTGTCAACTGAATCAATAGAAAATACAATAAAACTCTTTGATATTATCCTTAATTGAATCTAGTTTCTTTTTTGTTGTTTTTTCAAAAAATAACTTTTTTTCACATAATCAGTTTTTTGATCAAAAAAATTTTTTCTTTTTAAAAATAATGTTGAATTAGTAAAAAAACCGATCAACTGTTAGAACATGATTACTTTTTAATCGAGATATTTTGGCATTTATCACAATTTTTAAATAATTCTAGCCGATTTTATCGCATATTGCGATTTATGATATTATCATGATTTTATAGAATATCACGATTATAGAAAATATTGCGATTTGATAAAAATAATTGAAATTTTTGTTATCTTGATCCTGACTTAAGCAGAGATATCATCAAAACATCGACTATTTTTTATAATACCAAGATTTAATCATCAAATACACATTTTTTTAAACTAATTAATGAACTGAAAAAGAAATTGTCAAATTCTCTATTGAATTTTAAAAATTTTCTCCATAATAATAAGAGAAAAAAAAAAAAAAAAAAAACTTGATATGAATTTTAATAAATTGAAAAATTTGATTCAAATTTTCTGACAATAGTTTAACATATATATATATATATATAAATTAAATATAAACATGTTAATGAACATAATTTATAAATATATTCAAGATTTTTTTTATTCGTGGGATAATAAAATGATAATTTTAAAACAATTCTGAATCAAAAAAAAAATTATTAAAAAAAAAAAAAAAAAAAAAATTAACATTAATAAAGTTTTTGATAAATTCAATTAAATTAAATCCCAAGCATCCCAATTATTTGATTCTTCCCAGCATTCTGAATCCGTGCTATATTCTTGTGTTGTAGTCTGGTCAAAGGAAACATTTTTTTTATAAAATAAAATATACGGCTGGCATTTTTTAACTTGTCTTAAAGAAATTTTTTTAACTCTTTGATCTGAGCACGAATACCAAAAGTTATCAGATTTTTTGGAATAGGTAATATAATGGCCTCTGGAAAGACCCCCCGAATGTATAACAACCGAAAATAAAGAATAAAAAACATCTTCTTTATTTTCAAGGAATTGCTTAAAGTTGAATTTCACTGGGAAAGAAGCGGCTTCGTTGTTTTTCCTCAGTCTTCCTTTTTTGGTTTTAACAAACCTTTTAAAATTTATAACAAAAATCTTTGGACAAGAAATGAAAATGATACTTTTGAGTGCTGGTGTTTTAACATTTCGTCGTAATTTTTTCTTCAGATTTTTTTGATTGCCATATTTCTTTCTTGTGCAGACCTTGCAGACAATTTTGTTTTCATCAATTAACCTTTCACCCGACAAATAATCGTGGATCGAAGCCATTAACATGTTTTCAAACGAATCTAATTTTACCCATCTCGGTGATTCTGGGGTTTCAAACAGTTTTTTTTCTTCTTCAATTTGATTTATTCTTAAGTGCGAATCTGGCAAATTATTTATTTTTTTATCTTTACCCCTTCTTCTTATTGTCCCTTTACATTGCCTCCCGGGTAAAACGCAAAAGAGCTTTCTCATAAAGCCTTTCTTATTATTTCCAGAATTTTTGTTTTGGTTGTTTGTTTCTTTTTCTATTTCTTTTTCTTTTTCTAATCCTTGATCTTTTTGTTTTCCGAATCCTTGATCTTTTTCTTTTTGTTTTTCTTTTCCTTTCCCTTTACCCTTTCCTTCTTCCTTTTCTTTTTCTTTGACATTTCCACATTTCTTTTCATTATTACATTGCTTTTGGTTTTCTTTTTTTATTTTGTTGAGAATTATTTTTTTATTTAATATTTTGCCCGTAGCAATTGTTTCGTTTTTTGGCAATGACAAAATTAAATCAAAAAGCGTTTCAACTTTACTTTTTTGATTTTTGCAGCACGCACATGTTATAATTGTTTTTGTTTTTGAAAAAAAACAATCATCGACTATTGTATTATACTGCTTTTCTTTTCCAATTCCAATTGTTTTCTTTCTCTTTGTGTTTGTGTTTGTAGGCTTTGTATTAATACGCTTTTGTTTTTCTAACCATTTTAATCTGGCGATTTCTTCGGATCTTATTTCATCAATTAGAACTCTTAATAATTCGTGCGCATCATGCTGCCGAAAATTTCGAAACATTGGATAGGATTTCCCCAATTCTTTTAAAAGCAAACGGGGTGGATAAACCTCCAGCCATTGGGCGTTTTTCCACAAAAGCAAATAAACTAATCTTAAAGATTGCGTTACCTTGCCTTCTTTTCTTCTTTTTTTAAAAGAAATTAAATGATTTCTTAATTCCTCAATTTCATTTAGGCATTGGAGAATTGAATTAAAAAAGCAGGTGTTACCCAAATTTTTCAGCCCACTGATCCCTGATATGAGTGGCTTATTTATAAAGCTATCAATAGAAGTTGTTGTTATTCTTAATTTGTTTTTTGGTTGGCAGTTTCGATTATTATTTTTCTTTTTAACAATCTTTTGATACTTGCCTCTCTTTGTGTTGTGAGCTTTTTTAGTTTTGGAATTATTGTGCTTTTTGTATTTGTTCTTTTCTTTGTGTCTGTTTTTATTTTTCATTAGGATTGTTGGTTTACTTGGTTTTTTGTTTCTTGTTTGATCTTCCAAATGAGATTTTTTTTTCTTATTAATTAATGATCTGTTAATTTGGTTTCCAGAACGAACAAGATCTTGTATAATGTGAGTAAAAGACTCACTACCTGAACTTGTGTTTATTGGATCTGGATTTATGGATCTCCAAAACTGTTGAAGTGATCCATCAGTTTCACAACTTGAGGTATTTTTTGGTTTTGGTTTTTGTTTTAGTTTTTGTTTTTGTTTTTGGTCTTGATTATGAAAGGAAGATCTGGGATTAGAAGTTAAAAACGATTCATCATTAACCCACATTATAGAATCACTTGTGTCCTCCCATTCACTGCTTATCATATACTCTTGTGTAAAAGTGCCCCATTCTTCACTACTTGGTTGTATGCTTTGAACGTTGCAATCTATTTGAGAAAGTGGGTATTGTTTATTTGATTTTTTTGAATTTGTTGAAACGTTGGTATTTTTTAGGCTGTTATTTTGGTTTTGGAAAAAATTGTTTGGTGTGCTTGATTTTTTCGATGAGTTAATTTGATAACTTTGTTTTTTGTTTTGAGAATAATTTTTTTTTTTATTTCGATGATCAGTTAAGAGATGCAAAGACTTCGAGTCCATTGAAGAGAATAATAGTGGCTTTGAGTCACTATTAATTGACATTGGAAAAGATTTGTTTTTTGTTGTTGTTTCTGATCCAAAAATAGAAGTTACAAAAAATAACTTTTGTTTTGACTTTTTGGATACCAATTTAAGGTTTACAATCCTTGAAATTTGAAAAAAGATTATCTTGAGTTGGGTGTAGTGACTTTTAAGTTTGGCTCTTAGCTGATAAATCATGTGCTTGGTATGGGTTTTAATAGTTGTCCAAAAAAGGCATTTTTTGACAATTTATTTATTTTTTTTCCCAAATCTGATTTGAAGAGTGTAAGATAATATATTGAAAGTTAAGTTTTAAAAAAATGTTTTTTTTTGGATTTTTGATTGAAATTTTTCATTATATTTGGTTTTATTTGGTGCTTTTTAAAAAATTTTTTTCATTTAGTTAATTGACTAAAAAGTTAATCAAATTTTTCTTCGACAACCCATTAATTTTCATTTATTCTTAAACACCCACCAATCTATTAATTTTAAACTCTTCAATTCTGGTTTTGGAAAAAAAAAAATAAATTGTCAAACAAGGCCTTTTTTAGACATCTATTAAAATCCATACCAAGCACATGATCAATCAGATAAGAGCCAAACTAAAAAGTCACTACAAACAACACAAGATAATCTTTTTTTTTCAAATTTCAGACATTATAAACCTTAATATTTAAATTTTTTATAGACAAAATAAAATTTACATTGTGTTATAATTGGAAATAAGTTAGTTTTTTCAAAAAGATTAATATTGTTATTTTTTTAATAAGGGGATATTATTTTTATTACATTTTCATTTTACTATTTTCCTAAATATAAAAAGAGTTTATTTAGGAAATAACTTTTAATTTGTGATTCTCTATTTATTTGGGTGTTTTTCTATTTTTCATGAAATGTGGTTTGGTATCTTTTAAAAGAACCAAGAACCACAATAAAAACATAAATAAAAAAAAATGAAACTCAAATTTTAGAATTCACAAAAGAAAATCAATTAACCTTTTTTAGATATTAGGGATTAGCTCCAAGATAGATTTTTCTTCAATTATAGAATTTTTTAATTATGTGTAAATAATACTAGTGCTACATTGTTCATATGACTGGAAAAAATCTAATATTTATCTTATCGTACAATAAATTATTATTTTTTTTTACTGATCATATTAAAAAATTTCATTTTCTATTTTTTTTTTTTAATATCCTTTTCCAAATCTCAAAATTGAAAATACAAAATAATAATCTGGCAGTATTTACTAATTATTATTTTCCTAACTTCCAAAACTTAATAATTTTATAATTATTTGAAATTCAAAGATTAATTCAATAATTATTCCACATTATAACCTAAAGACTGATTAGTTTTGTTTCCTTTTTTATAAAGATAAAAGTATTATCAATATATTTCTTATTTGTGAAATAATTTTTCAAAAGAATTATCTTTTGTGTAAATTATTTGATTTTTTTAAAAAATGAATTTTTATCAATTAATCTACATTTAGCAACAAATCAGAGAAATATATTTTGCAACTTTGGATTCTGAATATTGATAATTCAACCATTAAATTTGCCTTGAAATGTAGTTTTTTTTTCTGAAATTCCTTGGATTGGTTACTAATATAAAGATAATGGTTAATTGGCTGTATTTCCTGATAATATAATAATTAATTGATATTATAGCGATATTTGAATCACAGATCACTAATTTTATTTACGCCTTATAATAGTTTACTCTGATTTTATAATTCAGCTTGTTAAACATTGTTACCTTAAGGACTTCCTTTATTTATTTTTTTAAAAGATGTGAAATCCAATGTTGTAAAGAGAAAAAAATGGTATAAAAGAATGGTTATTAAAGTAATTACAAAATATATGGTATTTAAAGTTACTAGAAACAATAAAAAATATTTTAATAGATGTTTTTTGGCTTTGTAATTAAATTTACTCGTGCTTGAAATTCAAAAATAAAGTAAAAATCTGATTATTATAATACCTTGACTCCTTTAAGAGATATTTTGAGAAATTAATTAATGTTTTTTAAAGGTTGATATCATTTTTCCATTTTTAAAAAGTGGAATTTTTAATCTATTTCCAATTTAAACTATTTTCAAATTAAAATTGCCAACTTGTAACAAATATAATACATACGTTTGATGTAGTTGAAATGGTATTAAAAGTAAAAAGATAAATTTTGGAAATTTCATAATTGAAATAATTTATTCACATTTTAGCTATTTTATTAATGTTTTTGAAACGGTATTTGTTTCCAGAAGGAATACATTGCAAATTTTTTTATTGCAAGATCATGATTCACGGGGTCCAAAAATTTTATTTTAATGTTATTGAAATGGTGAAAATGATTGAAGAAAAATCCTATTAATTCATATTGAAATTTAATTTGATCTTAAATTGAAGATCAAAATGAAGATTGTTGTTGTTTTTTTTAAATAGTACTATAAATTTTAATTTTAAGTAAATGTTTATAAATTGATTTGATTTATAAAAGAAAAGTATGGAAAATGAAGTGAAAATTGTTTCCTATCTATTATTCAAATACCAGTAGAAGTTCAAAACGAATATCCTTTTTTTTCTCAATAATCCCCTAAGAATTGGATTTTGTCATTTTTTAAGAAAACCGATTGATTAATTAGTTTTATTTCAGAAGGATATCAATAATTCTCCAAGATCACTTCTATTCTATTTATTTATTTAATTTATTCTTCAAAAAATAAATATAAAAAATAATTGATATTTTGGAATTTTTTTAGTCACCTTTGACAGAAATTAAGTTTCTTTTAATATCATATATATATATATATATATATATATATATATATATATATTCATGACTAACAAAGAATATTACTGGATTTGTGGGAATATTACAAAAATATACACTTTCGAAATAAAAAAATTCTGTTCAAATATAACCAAATCGAAAATTTTCCTTAATAAATCAATACTGACAATCTTATAGTTTTTTTCAAAAAATATAATTTCTTTTTTGTTTTTTTTATTTTTATTTTTTTTTTCTTTTTATTATTAAGGCATTTTTGAATAAAAAAGAAGTTTTTAGAAAATACCAATAAATATAAAGAAATTTGGAAGTTATGTTTTGTCTTTTAAAATGAATTTAATTATTAAGCCAAAATATCGTTGTTCAGCTATTTTTCAGTGAAAGTTCAATAATAAAAAATTGGTAATACTTATTTCAAAAATTGTTTATAATTTTTTTTTTAGGTTTTGGTTTTTTTTTTTTGATAATTGTAAAAATACCAGTATTTTATCCCTTAATAATGATTTAAAGGTGAAAGTGAATTACACATAAGAAACCATTGTTAGTTTTTCATCAATACAAAAGGAAATGTCGTTTTGTTCAATTTATTATTTCAGATATGTTACTATTTTTGAAATATAGATTACCTTTCCAAACTATGCTATTTATTAGTTGTTTAAAAAGAAGTTTTTCGCGTTCAATTTCAAATACTTTTACACTTTTATATTTCCTATTAATATTTTCAAATCTTTTTCTCGAAAAATAATAAGATTTGATTAATTTAACAAAACCTAGAAATTATTAATTTTTAAATTAATTTTATATTATCTTTTGAGTATTGTTATTCTGACAAGATAACTTTTTGTTTTTGTGTTAAAATAAGTAAAGAAAATGTGTATTCGTTTATAAGTGTACGATAAATTTTTTATTGATCCAAATATCAATGTCATTAGAATTAGTTTCTCTTGAAGACAAATATTTCCAATCCATATAAGGGTTGGCTATATAAAAATACCTTAAAAAAATTCAATTTTTAATCCACTAGTTAAAACATTTTCATTAAAAATATTTAAACTTAAAATATCAAAAAAGATATTAACTAAAATGTGTTTTAACTTGGTGTAAAGAGTTTTGTGATATATTATGTGGTTTTCTCAAGATTTATAATGTTCGTCCGCAATTAGTTCTTTTTTCAAAATCCAACAATCAATTTCTTGAATTGAAGGGAATTTTTTGAAAACTATTTGTAAAATGAAAATCAACGATAACAAGATCAACGGTGACCACTGTTCTCTAACAAGTTCTTCAAAGTACAAAACAAGAATATATAAAAAACAATTATTCAAAATAATTTAGTTTTATTCCAAATCCCAAAAAGAAGACAAAAATGGATTTCTGTACTACTGATCAAATGAAAAGATTTATGTTTTTTTTTCTCTTGTTAAAAAGACAATTTGACAAAAGTTTACTTCAAATTTATCTCTTTTTAATTGACAAATATTGTTTTTATTTTTTGGTGACGGCCTATTAATTGTGAATAAATATTATGAACTTTTTTGTTTTCTTTTTCATTTTAGAATTTTTTATATAATTGCTTTGAATAAGACTTTTTTTTAATATAAAAGTTAAGAAACTTTGAAAAGTGATTCGATCTTCAAAATATAAATTATCAAGAACTCTTTTAAAAGTAGGAGTACTATGGATTTAAAAAATGGGAATATGAAATAAAAATTTATTTTCAAACTTTTTTGTATTTTATAGTATATTCAAACCTAGGTTTAGTATATTAATTTGATTTTATTCCTTACCTTCTTTTGAAGAGTTCAAGAAATTATTTTGTTTCTCATATTTTCTTTTAATAATGAATTTTCGTATTCAAAAATGCCTGACTTGAAAATAATCCTTGAAAAGGATTAATAATTGATAATATTCCGAAAAATATTGTGTAATTGCTAATACTGATAAATTGCAATTTGTGTTTGTAAATTTTGACTAGATTTTCCTTTTTGAAATTTTTCTGATCAAGCTTTGAATAAATTATTTTATGAAGTCAAATGTTAAGTAACTCTATAAAATTAGTTGTTCTTCAAAATATTCTTTGTCAGTAAATGTTTGATAAGAAACAGTTTGAAGATTTATTAAAAGGGAAAATGAACGAAAATTTTTTTGAAATTTATTAGAATTTAGAAATATTTAAGAATCAAACTTTTAAAATTATGACTTGACACTACTTAGAATAGTGATTAGTGGAATTACAATTTTTCAAAACAGCATTCTCTCAATCAAAAAACAATAATAAAAATTATCATTTTCTAAATTCATAGTAAACCTCAATAAAAATCTCTATTGTTTTTCAAAAAATATAGGATCTATTATTGTTTTCAAACAATTAAAAGAGTATTCAATCTATATCCCACTTTAATGAACTTTAGGCAGGTTTACTACTACTCTTTGTTATAAGATAAATGGAACAAAATTTTCATTCAGCTTTCTAAAAAAAGATTATAAATGAAGTAAAATTTCCAATTTAGAATTCTGAAAACAAGTCTAAATTATTAATACCTCTTTCAGAATTGGGAACTTTGTTGATTTATTTTGAATTCTCGGAAAGTTTTTGGAAAGTTGAATAAAAATTTTGATCTTTTTATCTTACAATAAAACAGTAGAGTTCATAAAAAAATTTGGTTCGTTATAAAAAGGATTTGAGTTTTAAATATTAGCAATTAAGCAATAGTTACACTTCAGTTTGCCTGAATACGATCAATTAATAATCATTTCAGGGATAATTTTCAAGTCAGGCATTTTTCAATACCTTACTTAGCATGTTCTTTTTTCATTATTAATCTCATGAAAAACAATTCCAAACTTCTTCTATTCTTATAGAAACCTTATTGGATCAGAATCTTGTTTTTCTGGTTTATTATTAATTATTTTTAAAAAAGTAAAAAGAGATAGAATAATTTTGATTAATTACAGATTGAAAAAAGTCAATGGCTGACGAAAAAGTAGCAGGTTAATTCTAATATATTGAAAGTTAAATAATAAAAAAAATAATTTCCAAAATTTGATCATATTTTACAAAACTGATAAGTGTAGAAATTTATAAGTTACACTTAAAAAATATTGAACTAAAAACAGTATTATGTGACAATTTAACTTTATGATTGAATTCGAAGAAATTTGATCATAAAAAAATTTCTTTTTTTAAATGAAAAAAAGAAATGGAACTAATTTTTCGACAAATGAAAACAAATTTAATTTCTAAATATAAAAGCACTTTTTTTCCCATTCATTTTATCTAATTTGTTGTGATATTAGTTGATGTATATTTTGAGAAAAGATCTGTTTAAATGACATGATCAAAAAATAAAAAAGCTTTTGAAAGATGTTTACCTAAACATAAAAACAGAAATTGAATTTGAAAAAGTATTCGAGTTGAAAATGAAAAAAGAATCATTGAAACAAAATAGTAAGAGTTGAATTTTCATTTTTTAATTTTCAAACTTTTATTCAAAATAATATTTTTTTTTCGTCATTATTTTAAATAACTTTGGTAAGAACCGATTTTGTAATCTTGAATTCCTTCAATTTTTGGAAATTTAACACGTCCTTCGCTTATGAATAAGTAATTGTTTTTTTAATTTCATATTCAGAAACATCTTTCTGTTCTGAAGTTGACTAACCAAGCAAACTTTATTTCGTTCTCCCCTTTTCAATAAATTTTTCATTCTTCTTCCCAACAAACTTTTCAATTTAAAGACATGAAAAATATAAAAAAAAGAAATTTGGAAGATTCAGTTTCAAAACAAAAATAACTCAAAAAAAAAAACAAAATGCAAAAAAAACAAAAAACACAAAAACAGATAAAATCAAAAGTGCCTTCCGTAAAAAATTACAAGGTAGATCAAGAAAAGAAAAGTCTGCTGTTACTGCTCTTTTCGTTTTGTCTACAAAGAACAAACAAAAGCAAAAAGAGCAAGAGAAGAAGAAAACCCAACTTTTACAAACACTCGAAAACGGTTTGAACACAGAAAAAAAACAGCAACAAAAACAACAAAAACAGCAACAACAACAAAAACAACAACAACAACAACAACAACAACAGCAACAATTAAATAAAGACAGAGAGCTTGATCTGAATCACCTTCGATCATTATATACCCAATATAAAAAGCCAGTCGTGAAACGCCAAAAGCAAGATCCACAAAGGCAACAATTGGACTACGGGTTTCTTAGAAACAGACTGACGCAGCCAGAGACACAAGCCAACGAAGACACAGCATCGCCATATGACCAATTCGAGGACGAAAGCTATGATGACTCCTTAAGTGAAGATCTCGCTTCGTCATCATACGAAGAGTTTTCGAACCACACAGAAAACTCACAAGACTCTGAAACAAATGTCACTTGTTATCCCGTTAGCGATGAAGAAATGGAGTCGTTAGGTGATGAAATCGAGATTCAGTTTGGGGGTATGCAAAATGAACAAAATATCCACCATCTGATTTTCCCTGAAAAAATCTCTTTTGTTTCAGGTTCTTATGGAATTCCAACTTCTTACCCACAAGAATATCTTTATGAAAATTATTAATTATTTTTGGAAAAAAAAAAAATTTGAAAAGTTTCTTAATTTTTAAGAGATTTACTCGGAAATTTGTTTTCTTGATCAAAAAAAAAAAAAAAAACTCCTTCCTCAAAACTGAAACAGAAAATTGACAAATTAGAACAAATATACACACAACCCAAATTCTGATTCAATTGGAGTTTTGTCTTGACAAATTTTTTTTATTGGTTTTACTTTTATTAAATTTTTAATTTTTATACATCTTTTTCTTTATCAAAAAATAATCATACTTTTAAAAGTTTTGGTACACGTTTTGGGATTTTTTTGATTGACTTTTATTAATTTTTGTAAAAAATCAAAAACGATCAAGTAACAAGAAAATTCTTGCAATACTTTTGCAAAATTATCAATTTTTTCATTAAATCAATTAAATTATCGTCACGACACAAAAAACCATAATTTAAAAGATAACTCATTTGATTGATCACTTTATCAGAAACAGTTTATTCAAAGTTATTGACATTCCATTTCACATTTGGTGTTTTCAACTTTGTCCCTTCTTGAAAAATTTAAGAGTTAAGTTGTTCGAATTAGTTAAAGTTTCACAGTATTTTTAACTTTAATTCAAAATTAACATTTAGATAAGATTTGAGAATTTTAATCTACAAAAGAATTTGATTATTTCTAATTAGTGAAGAACCAATTTTCAGGTCAAATCAGGTTAATAAATGTTTTTTAGATCTGCTGTTTTTGATTTTTTTTAACAAAACAGTCTCCCAACTCAAGTTTTCTTGAAAAAAAAACTATATTGGGATTTGTTCAACTAATTCGAAAAAGTTATGGACTTTTTTGTAATTTATACTTTTTAAAAGTTTTCTCATTTAAAGAAAGTGTCGAAAAAACCTTTTAACAAAATTTTTAGTTGGATTGGAAAGAAAAGTACACTTATTTAAAAAATATGCACTTTCTTCAAAAATCAGATTTTAACATAGTTTTTATTTTGACAAAATCAAAAACTAATTCAGTACCTTTTTTAATTAGAAAAAGGGGTTTTTATAAATTCACATTTAAAAAAATATTGTTGACAAAAGTATTGATTAAAAAAATTTTCAACTTCAAATTATAATGTGAATTGAAATTTCTCAATGTTTTTTATTTATACTTTGAGTTTTTACCCTGATTTTAAGAAAAAAAATGAAAATTAGGTTGTTGAAAGAAAAAAAAGTCAACTCTTCATGAGAATAAATATAACTCCTTAAAAAAAAAGTCTTTTTTTGATTTATTATCAAGTCAAAAGACACAACAATAAAAAATAATTTTGTGTAATGGAAAAAAACTATTTAGTAATTTTTATGAGGACTTAATACCCATCCAAAGTAAAAATCAATCAATCTTTGATGATGAATTGGTCTCAAAAAATCAAAAATTAAAAAAAAGTACATTTGGAGAAAAAAATGTCAAAGAACGACACTAAATTAATAATGTGAATGGTTCGAAAATAATATCGATAATAACTATGTTTGTTTCAAAGCACAACTCTCTAAGGCGATATTGGAGATCTTGAAGATTTTTTTAGAATTTTTTTAAATTCTCACATGAGCTATTGTTATCTATGGAAAGTTACAAAATCCTTACTTTGTCAAATATAGTGGGCTGTAAAATAACAACAAATTAGATTAAACTGAATTGTAATGATAGTGTAATCTTAGAAAACAATTTGTTTGAAATTCTAACTTTTGGAAATATAAAATAAGAAACTAATATTTTTTTTTATTCATAGGATTTAAAATTGAGAATATTTGTAAATTCATATTTTTAAATTGAAGTTTTTGCCAATCGAAGTCGATGGATTTTTTTTTTGTTTAGAATTTTGTTGAACAAAAGAATTATAATTTTGTAATACCCCTTTTAGTTTAAGTGATTAGAGCAGAGCTTATAGAAGACTAAGATAATAGTCTTTTGTTATTTAATGTAAATTAAATTAATTTGACATAGTTCAAATGTATCTAAAAAATGATTAGTAATATATTATTATTAGTTGGTCACATCAATAAATAATGGTCCTTGTATTAGAGAAAAAAAAATCAATTATTTCAGAATAAAAATGTTTTTCGCCCCAAATTTGAAGATAGAATTATCAATTTTCAAACTTATCAGTTTAAAAATACTTTTCTTAAATGTGTCTCTAAAATATCAATAAGAAATTTGAAAAGGCCATAATTTTTTCAATATTATAATAATTTTATCTTTGAGATTCTTTTGACAAATTATATCACAAATATTGATACTATATTAATGTCAAAACCAGATTCATGAAAAGGAAATAAAAAAAATCATAATGTGTATCTTATGTTGATGATTATTGAGTATACATTTGAAATTAAAAGATTTAAAAAATTAGTTACCTTTGAAGTTTTGAAATATTAATTAATAAATACCTGAATACTATTATTTTCAGGTTCTTTTTTGAGATTTTTAAATTGAATTAAAAAAAAAAAATTGAAAATAATAATTTTCAATCTCTTTATTAATTCCACAAGTATAAAATTATTTTTTTGAAAAATTATTATTTTCATTTTACTTAACAATTAAAAAATATTTTTAAAAAAAACAATGATTTTTTTTTTAAAGTTTTAATTAATGAAAATTCTCTGAACAAAAATAGAAAATTTGATTTTTTGATAGAATTAAAAGTAACTTTTTTGAAATCTCTTATGAAATTTATTTTCATTAAAATAGCAATTCAGGATTTGAGGAAATTTTTATTTAATATAAATTTAAATTCAATTAAAAAATTAATTTATGTACATAAAAATGATTAATTGTTTTATAAGTTAAAAAAATGATTTTTTTTTTATATTAGTAGAAATTTTATGACTTAGATTAGATTTAACAAAGATAACTTATAAAAAACATTCTATTTTTGTATAAACAGGTTTTCAAAAAGACGTAAAAATAGAGATGCTAAAATTTAAGATAAAAATTGATGAATTCCAGTTCGGTCACTAGTTGATAAAAATATAATGGAAAAATAAATTTTAGATAAAACTATTCATTTAACTAACATATCATAACCGTTAATAAAGTGAATTTGCAATATATCCAATAATCCCCTACATAAAAATCTTTAAGCTATTGTATTTTCTTGTTGTTAGTAGTACTTGAATTTTTAAAAGTTTCTATTTAAGATAAAAATATCAAAGTTGGTGTAAAAAAAATTCAATCAATCATACAAAATTTTCTAGTTAAATTCAAAATTTGGATATAGACTTGAAAAGAAAATAACTAATACACTCTGTGCAAACAAAATGGCACACTTTTCAAATCATCAATACCATCGAATTTGATTGTTATTAAGTTACTTACTTATTGATGATTTTCATTTTAATTATTCATTTTTTCATTTTTGTTTTTATTAATGGATATTGAACAGTCGGAAAATGAAATGGCAAGATAAGAAAATAAATTTGGAAATAATCTACCAACGTATAAATAGAAACAGTTTAAGTTTGATTTCGGATGAGTTACATATATTAATTAAGAAAGAAAATTATTGAATTGATGTATGGAACAAAGAAAAGAGAAATTAAGAAGAAAAAAAACATTCCAACAAAATACCAGATGAATTGTGGCCTTATCTTGAACTTGATATTTAAAAGAACAAAAGTTTGATGTGTAAAGAATTATCAATAAAATTTTGAGAATTTTTTCTCAATTCGCCTTATTCAAAGGTTTTTATAGATTTTATATTTTTTTTTCTTTACAATTCACAAAATGGGATTTCTCATTTCAAATTAAAGAGTACAACAATTTTCAAAATATTGTATTTTAATTTTTATTGTTTTGTTTTAATAATTTTAGTGGATCATTTTTGTGTTTTTTTTTTATTTTTTAAAACATTTCTTGGATTGTAGTACGATGCTACAATTAATTTGATTTAATTATGAATAATTCTTGAAAATTTATGTGGCCTTTTATTTGGAGAAGAATTAGTTTTGAAAACCCTCTATTTATCTATCAAAACTAAAATAGAGAATTTACCAAAAGATGACAAATAATGAGTATCCTAAGTTTTCCAGAATTTAAAAGAATGAAGTAAAAATCTAAATGATTTTTCTCAATTCTTTTGAATCCCTGAAAATCGCCTTTAGTTTTTCTTGAATTTTCTGTTTATTTGTAAAGTTTTCTAGGGTTTTTTGAGGTTTTTTATATTATTTTTGAAGTATTCTAGGGGTTGTTTACCTTTTGAAATAAACAACAAATTTTAATTACAGTCAGTTTCACTTTTAAGACACAAACTTTCTACAAAATTTAAGGTAAAAAAAAAAATCTTAAATTAAGGCACAAAATTCAAATTCTAGTAAAATAATTTGTGAAAATTAAAATTCCAAAATTTTGTGCCTTAATTTGAGAAATTTTTGTGCCTTAAATTTCGTTGAAAGTTTGTGTCTTAAAAGTGAAACTGACCGTAATTTTCAGTTAATGTCAAAAAATAAAAAAAATCTAAAGAAAATCTATTGATTATACAAATTGAAAAAAAAACTAAAGAAAATGTTGTAGTGGATGTTCGGTGCCCAAGCTTACCAGAATTCAAAAGAATATAGAAAAAATCTGGGTATATTATTAAATTTCAAATTTGGTCAAATTGAAATTTTTCATATTTTTGAAGAGTTTCGTGATATTACATTAGTATAAAACTTTTTAAGGTTTTTTTATAATTGTGGGTGGAAAAAGAAAAACGATTATTTTGCGATTGGTAGTATTTTATTACTTAAATTGTAGAAAATCCAAAATTTTAAAATCATCATAATAAATATTTTTAAAAATTTGTTCGAAATCCAATTTTAACCACCAAATTTAAGTGTAAATTTTTTCCCCTTAAAATAAGTTGCAAAAGTCTAATTGGTCAGTTAATCATTTTTTTTTCAAAATATTTTCCAAAATTTTCTAGTATACTATTCAAACACCAAAAACCTACTCTAGCATACTCTAACCTACCCGTAATGATGTTTTTAAATACCTACCGTCAATATATTTCAATGGAATTAACTTTTTTGAAAAAAATGAGAATTTGACCAATTTTGAAATTTGACCTATTTTGAAATTTAATAATTTTCCCAAAAATCAAAGATTTTACTCAATTCTTTTAAAACCTGGAAAACCTAACGAAAAGTGTCCATCAACTTCCATCAGGTGCCTAGGTTTTCTTAAGTTTTTTTTTTTTTTTAATATAAAATTTATCTATTTTCTTAATAAACAGAAAACTAAAGAAAACCTCCGGGCGGGTTTTTTCCATTTCAGATATAAAAGGAAATTTGAAAAATTGGCTTTTGATTTTCTTTTTTTTCAAAAATACCTAACGAAAAGTGTTGAGAGTGCCTAGCTTTTTTTTTTGATTTGAGAAAATAAACCGAAAAATGAAAAATATTCTGTTTATTTCTAAAATTTAAAAAACATAAAGGAAGTTTTCTTGAGTTCAAAAAAATTGTATAAAATCATTAATTTCACTCTATTCTCAACAATTAAAAAAAAAAATAACGGAAAATCTATTAAAAAAGATTATTGTTTACAAATTAAAACCATAAATAATTCTTTAATATTCAAAATAATTGATTTCCTATTTAAAAGATATTTACTAAATAGAAATACTTTTTCACATATAATACAATTTACAACTTAACTAAGAAGAAAATATTTTTCAAATTTTTTACTACTAAATTTTAAAAAACTTTGTATAAAACTGAAAAATTGGATTTTTCTACTTAAATTCTAAAATATCTTTAAAAATAATTTTTGATCAAAGATCTCTGATTAAAAAATAATGTTTATATTCTAAGTACAGTTAATAAAAAGTGAAAAATTAGCAAATAATTAATTGTTTTTTGAAAAATTGTTACCAGAAACATAATTCAGGTTTAAGGACTATTCGAATTTAATGCTCTGTGAGGGTTGGAATATCATACGGTAAATGGTAAAACGTGTTAAAAAGTTGTAGGTTTTTCTGAAAGTCAAAATATTACAATTTTTCGAATTATTAACGATTTGTTTTTAAATTAAAAAAATATTTTGAGATCCAAAATTTAACTGAATTCCCTCAAAAAACATTGCAAATTTGAATTACTAATTTTTTACCCATTGCTGCTGTGATTTTCCACTTCGTATATTTCTATTTCAAGAGTTTAGTGGAGTGGTATCAATATACTTTAATATAAAGTGGAAAGTCACAGCAGCAATAGGTAAAAAATTAGTAATTCAAATTTGAAATGTTTTTTGAAGGAATTCAGTTAAATTTTGGATCTCAAAATATTTTTTTAATTTTCAAGAAAACATTTAAAAACCGAAAAATTGCAATATTTTGACTTTCAGAAAACCTATAACTTTTTAAACATTTGAACCATTTACTGTATGGTATTCCAACCCTCACAGAGCATAAAATTCGAATAGTCCAAACTGTAGTAAATTAAAAAAAAACTGATGGAAATATGTTTCATCCTTTTGGTGCGGAATGATAAATCAGTTAAACATTTTTTACTTTTTCAGAATTTTCCTTTTTCAATCAAAAAATTAGAACAACAAAAATCGGAATTGGATGATAACAATAAAAACTATCCTCATTTCTTGTTTACTTGGAATTCTTCTTGGCGAGTTTTGTACTTTTATTACTTCAGGAATGTGTGTTGAACTAAGTCTCTCAAAGGGCTTTAGTGTTGCACTCGGTGTTGCGCTTATTCTTTTATCATCAGCGTTTCTTTATCGTCTTTCGAAAGAAAAGAAAATGAAGACCAATTGGCAACGGGTTTTGTTTATCTTTATCATTTCTGTCTTTATTCTCTGCAGCGGCATTTTTTCGTTTGTGTTGGCAACTAGTGCGTTCCAAAATGCACACCATGATGTGAAAATCATATGCTTTCTCTTTGTTTCTGTATCGTTCACGTTCACTTTAACCTATGTTATTGTTGAAATCTTTAATATCCCAGAGCTTACACAAGGAACTGCAATAATCACCTCCCCAAATCAAATGTATTCGCTCTTTGCAATCACAGCGATCCTAGGGATCAGTATCGGCTTGTTAGTTGGTGAGTATATCAATAAATACTCTGCAGACACAAAAACTTTATTCAAGAAATCTGTTGTTAACACAATACCTTTCGGCTGTATCATTGGTTTTATTGCAGGGCTCGTAAACGAAATTTTACGTGGAAAAACCAAGAAAAGTTATTCACCAATCAAAGACGGAGACAATGATGATGTAGATGACGAGGATAAGGCACAAACATCATTAATTACTTCTGGAAAAACTACAGGTCAATACGGAACAACCAACCAAAGTGAAGACGATCTTCTTTAAATGATCTATTTTACCATCTTCCAATTGCTTTTTGATATTACTATTGAGAGCCTTGTTATATTTTTTTTTTTTTTTTTGAAGTTTTTTTTTTCTTATTTTTGATTTTTTGTTTGAAGAGACACTGTTTTTAATTCTTTTTGAGATGCTACAAAATTGAATAGGATTAGTTTTAATACTTTTAGATGATCAATCAAAAAATGACTAAAAAAATTTGTTTATCTTTTTGTTAATTAATTTTTTTCTTCTTTTTTTATATTTTTTTCTTTACGAATAACAAAACAAGAAACCTAAGGGTTCTCCAATTTGGATTAAATTACAATAAAGTAATAGCTTTTGTCTAACAATAGATCCGAAAAATTTCAAATACAAGCACTTTCGAATCTCTCTATCAAAAATTTAAGAATCATCAGAATATGAAAGGAATGGAAAAGATTAACCATAAAACCTTTAAAATTTTGGGTTTGTGTTCCTCTTTCACAAAGAAAAGTTGTTAAAAATCCTAAAAAAGAAAATTTCCAATAATAACCACAAATAAATTTTAATAAAAATTAATTCGACTCAGGGATCTGTCATTACAGGACAAATTTTATAAAACACCTACTGGCACTAGAATAATAAATGGGAATAAATTTGTACCTGTTTCCTATTTTTGGTAATACTGGTATTTGCATAATAAATGTGAAAAAAATTTTCACTTGCTTTTCATAATCTTTTTTCAATTTTAAAATCTCACTTTCATATATGGTTCTTCGGCACACCCCATTATATTTAACAAGAAACTACCAACAAATAAATTTGAGAGATCTCAAATTACAAACCTACTATATTTAAAACTCGTTTTATAAAATCAAAATAAAGTGAATTTTTTTTTCAATTTAAAAGGCAAATACCAGTAAATATACAACTCTTCGATTGGAATTGTGATCACTTTATCTTTAACTTGAAAATATTTGATAAGAAAAAACATAATTTGTTCATCTGATTTACTATTCTTTCTTTTTCTTGATTTTACAAACAAACTTATCTTTTTTTTTTTTTTGGTTCATAGGATTTTGGTTGATAATTCATTGAATTTTTTTTTTATTTTTATTTTGAATTTAGTATATTTTTATTGGTATTCCTAATTAGATTTTTTGTAATTGAGGATTTGTAATTTTTGTAATTGGAACCCTATTAAAGTTTTTTTTTTGTTATTTTAATTCATCCAACAAAACAAAGTACACTTTCGAAATATGATTTTTTTTTTTTGTCACAGAGAACTCTTATGTAAGGAACAAAAAAAAAAGTTAATGTGTGGTACCTAAGGGAAAATTTATATTCAATAAAAAACCTTATTCCTTTTTTCTGATTAGTAGAATACATATCACCAAAAAAAAAAAAAACATAATATAAAACCAAAATGAAAATTAAACAATTCTTTCTATAAGTTGAGGAATGAATTTAATTTTTTTTTTACTATCTTCAATCAAAAAAAAAAGGATAAAATCTAACAATACAAAACATTCAAGTTATAAATGTTTATATTCTCAAGTATAAGTTTTTTTAAAAAAACTCATTTGGAGGCAAATAATCTGAAAATTCAATCTAATTAATCTAAAAAAGCACCAAAACAAAACGCTATATTGAAATGTAATTTTTAAAATAAAAATTCTTCAAAAAAAAAAATTGATAAGATCATGTTTTGTAAGCCCCCAACTCTAAAATAAACTATTTTTTGTCCCTTAGAATTTCGAAATGTACTAAAAGTTATCTAAAAAATTATTTATAAAAAAAAAAATATAATAAAAAATTTTAATTAGATCCAAAATCAATTGAAAGAACAATTAAACCTCAGTTTTTGAAATTTATAATTGTAAATTCATTTTTTAACAATTTCCAGATTGAGTTGTTCTGTCGAAATTTTGAAAATATTTGAATTATATTTTAATTTAGAAGTGCAAATTTTACCCAATGGGTCTTTTATTTGATATTTCTTAAAGTAAATGAAAGTATTAAATAAGATATGTCACTATTATTCAAGGAGAAAACCTACCCAAATTATATTTATAGTTTAAAAGTAAAAACAAAAATTCTAGAGAAACAAAAGAAAAAAGAAAAAAGAAAAATAAAAAATATTTATAAGAATCAATTATTAATAATAAAAAAAAAAAAAAAAAAAAGTATCTTTATCATAAAAACACCACTTATATCATAGCTATGATATTTTTGATTAATTTATTTCAATTTGATAATTTCCCTTAAATGTTCATTTGGGTGTTCTTTGTATTATCGTTATTATTCGTTTTTTTTTTTTTTTTTAGATTTGTAACATCTTTGATATTTTTAATTTGCTTTTTAATTTTTATTTTTGAGTTAATCTATAAATCCACTATTTCAGTATTCCAGTAATAACAAGTATCCAATAGATCTTTTTTTATTTCTAACTCTTCTTGAATATAGATAAAATTAAAAAATATGGAAAAAAATGAAAAAAAAAATAGAATAAATAATTATTTTTATGTTTAAAGGAAAGTTTTAAAAATTTTCTTTTGAAAAATTTTAAAAAATAAGTTTTATTCTTTAAATTCCATGAAAATTCTTCATAAAATTAAAAAATTACATTTTTTCATAATAATAATTCTGAATAAAGTATGAATATTATATAAACAATTTGTAAAAATATTTTGTAGAGGTAATTTTACTTTTCAATACAGTCAGTTTCAATTTTAAGATACAAATAATATATTAAAAGACATGAATATCAAATAACTATATGATAAAAGAAATGGTTTTGATTTTCCTTTAAAAATATTTTCATAACAATTCACAAATTTCTTTTAAAAGTTAAATTTTTGTTTATTACAATTTTAGTGAGTTATCATTTGGATTACAACCCTTGAAATGAGAAAAATAATTATTTTTTTTCTTGTTATTACCAATTTATTTTATATTTTAGAAACCAATATTTTTCAATATGTAAAAAAATATTTTATAATACTAAAGGAGAAATTATTCTGTAATGATCAAAATTTAATATTCTTTTTTCTGATCTGTACAAAATAAAATAAAAGTCTTTTTTATTTCCTCAATCATTTAAAAGAAAAAAATTATTCATAGAAACTTTGAGAAAATGTTTTTAGAAGTAACTAGAATGTTACTCAACAATATATTGTGAATCACCCCAAAAAAAAATAATTAAGAAAATTAAAAAATGAAAAAAAGAGTTTTTTTTTAGTTAAAGTTTTATATCATAAAAATGATTTCAAGATGTGTTTTTGAGTTTTCTGAATGTAAAATAATAAGAGTAAGCATTAATAAATAATTTCTCATTCTATTTGAATAGAATTGTATCCCCAGTTTGAAATTTTCAATCTTTTTCTTGTTTTTTTAGTCTTCTATTTCTAACATTCTTTTTAAAGGTTTTGAATCTTTTTTTTTTAAGTTTGCCTTTTTAATGTCCATACATTGTTCATTTTTTTTCTAAAATTAGGATTTCTTCTTTCCCTTGATTGTTTAAAAACTTGATTGCTACTCTGGGAAATTTATTATTCTTTTCCACTATTAGTGGATTATGTTTTTATTTTTTTGTATGCTCATAAGAGTCTTTTGTTTCTTCTTTTTTTGTCATTATTTCTCATTTTTTACTGTAATTTTTGTTATAACTTTTTATTTCATTGTTTAAATCTATTTGAGTAAGAATAATTCTTCCTTTTTTAAAGTAAAAAAACAGATAGATAATAAACAATTAAAAAAATGACTTTCTTTCAAGTAAAATGTTAAAAATTTAGACTTTCCTTTTAAAAAAAATATAATTGATTTAGAGTATCTTTTAAAAATCAAAAAAAAAGAAAGATGATCAAGCTTTCAAATTTAAAAAAAATCTATGATTTTGAATCACAAAGAGAACATTTTCTAAAAGGGAATAAAAATATTCTATTTTTTTTTTTATTTTTTTTCATTGAAAAAGTATAAATTATACTCTAGTTGTTTTTAGACTTAAATTCGTTTTCAGAAATTTACCCCTGATATTATAGATTTCACAATTATTAATTAATGGATACAATTCCAAACTATTACAATTTAAAATCAATTCATTAAAATTTATTTTTTTTTAATTTATTTTCAAAAATTAATCGACCTTTTTCCCAAGAAAGGACATACCCATACAAAATGATCAATATTTTCTATAATTTCCTTTTGTTCACATTTTTAACACAATATAGAAAATTTATTTGAATTTTTATTGATTACATAGTAATATCTATTAAAGCAAGTAGTAAATGTTCTGAATTTTGAAAAATTCCATTTTTGAAGTGTTAACAGATTTATATTTCCTTCCCAATTTCCAATGAAAAAGAAGAAAATACTAATTTTTATTTCCTGATTATTGGATTTTGGAAACTAACTGAATGAAAAACATTAAAAAACAAAAAATAAAAGTAAAATTAAATAACATTCTCAACATCTAAACCCAAAACTTGTACCTTTTTTATTATTAAATATCTCAAAATCTATTTTTCTTTTGCTTTCAACTCCTGATTTCAGAAACAAATTTTAAAAAAAATTCATTTTTCAACAACCGTTAAAAAATTCAAAATTAATACTGATTTGCAGATTGATCAGCAAAGAACCAATACTAAAGATGGCCTTACACGAAACACAAGATAATCTTTTCCTATTTTTCAAGGACTGTAATCTTTAAAAAAAATAAAATCAAATGAAATAAAATTAAAAATAAAAAATTGAATTAAAATTTGTTTTTAATTTTGTTGTTTAATTTTCTGATGAACTGTAATTCTTAAAAATGCTAAATTTTATTTAATCTGATTTTAATCAAAAACAATTATTTGTTTGCTTTTTTTTTCTTATTTGAAAATATACAATTATTAATAAATTCATCGATCCATCTTAGACATAGCCAAAAATCAGTTTTAATTTTGACGATTGTGGATAATTCGTCAATTTCAAATTTTAGTAATAAATGATATTTTGGAGGTAAAAACATGAAAGTATATATTTGAGATATTGATTTTTTATCTTGTAATTTTTTCTTATCTTGCGTTTCTTTTTTCCCATCAAGATTTTTTCGACCACCTTCTTCCATTTTTTCTTCTTGTTCCTGTTTTTCGTGATAAATAACTTTTATGATAAATTTGTCCAGTTTATCCAAAACATTTTTTATTAAAATATCGCTTTTAACTCTTATTGCTTTAATTGATTCTGCAGAATGGAATTTTTCAACTGATTCAATAATTTGAAGTGAACTTTTAATTTTATCAATTTCATCTAAATGGTTCCAAAATAAATTAAATAAAGTGAAGGGGTCTATGGATAGATGAACAGGCTGTAACAGTTCTTCAAATTGGATTTGGAGAGGTTTCATAGTTGCTTCCAAGCATTGACCAGATTCAATATTAAACAAGATCGAAATATCAAATTTTGTGGGGATTGGTATTATTGGTTTAATTTCAATAACTAGATCATATACGTATGGAAATGAAAGATTTGAATTGCTATGGCCTTGTACTAAAAAGGGCACAGTTAAGGTTGGGATGGGCTTGTATGCAGTATGAGTTTCGAATCTAATTTCAATTGAATAGATACGTTTAGGGAAATCATTATTATTATTATTTGTATTAACTTTTAACTCTTCTTTATTGCTTGTATTTGGATTATTATTTTCCAATAAATCTATTTCCTTTTGATTTTTAATATATTTAAGTTTTCTTAAAATATAAAGAGTATTATTGTTTTCTGAATTTTCAAGGAATTTAAAATAATTAAATAATATCTCTTCATAAGTTTTATTTAATATTGGTATATTTATTTTTTTACCCTCATTTTCAGTTTTTATTTTATTCTCCACGCCCCCTTCCTTAATCTTTTCTGTTCCCTTTCCTTTATTATCTATTTCATCTTCTTCCTTTTTTTTCTGATCGTTTTCATTACTTTTTCCATTTTCATTACTTTTTTCATTTCCATTACTTTTTTCATTTTCATTACTTTTTTCATTTCCATTACTTTTTTCATTTAGATTCTCATTCTGGTTGCTGCTTGAAACTGTTGGCCAAAGATTTACAGATTTTAAAAACTTTTTTTCTATTAATCTAATTCGAGATTTGGCATTTTTTCCAAAAATTCTTTGTAATTCCAAAAATGACTCTGATAAATTCTTCATATTTTTTTTAAAAGTTTTTCGATAGCCAATGATTTCTTGTTCACTTCCTTTTAATGGAGAAAATAATTGATTTAATTTCTCTGTAGAGACGTGAGTCATTGATTGTCTATAAAAAAAAGCCATATCTCTGATTACTACATCACTATGATATAAAGAAAGAAGGTCATAGATTTGACCGACTGGGTGGAAAACTAAATTTATTGAATGGTTCAACATTACAATTTTACAAATTTCTAGAATTTGAGTTGCAGAAACAAAGCTATTATTACTATCATTATTTGATAAATATTCTTCGGGTTTTGACTTTAGTACATTATAAATTTTTATTAAATAACTAGAAGGATTTATTGATTTTTCAAAAGCAAGTCTTCTAATTAAGGGTAAATAATTTAAGATTTGTTTATCAATTTTATCGATCAAATTATTTAATGAATGAAGTAATAATAAATAAATTTTATGTAATTTTTGGTTTGTTTTGCTATTATAATTATTTGTAATATTAAATCTATTAATCAAAGAATTAATAGGATAAATAAAATTTGGATTATTAATTAATAAAGTATAAAGATATTCTTCGACTTGTAAATAAAGATCTTGCTGAAAATATAAAAGGACTTGTGACAGGAAAGTTATTAAAACCGTAAATAAATTTTGTTTAGGTTGTCTTTTGATAAGATCAATACAAACTAAAAGTTGAATTAAATAATTTGGCGGATTAGCAATAATAATATCATTATTGCTACTGCCACTGTTGTTGTTGTTGTTAACATTTTCATTCTTGTTCGGATCCTTTTCAATACTATTGCTAATCAGGATGTTATAATAAAATCTAGGTAAATATAATAATTTGATTCTTTTTATTGAAATTGAATCAAAATTTTTGGGGTAAAATCTTGAAGTCAAATAGGGGGATAGTAATTCTTCTGATGACTGAAATCCCCATGCCTTATGATTTAATAACCATTCAAAACAAACAAACCTTTGTTCACTACAAATATTAAGATCATTTATATGAATAAATAATTTATGTAGCATTCTTTTCCTAAATTTATTAATAAACGGATCAAGTTGATAAAACTGACAAATATTTAATAAGGAATGAAATAAAAATATTGGATAATTGCAAGACAAATATTTGGTATAATGCTTTAAAAATATTTTTGGTGATTTTTCATTACTTTTGCAATAAAGGAAAAAGATTTTTAAAAAATATTCAATTGACCATTCAGTGCAATTATCTAAATTATTTAAAAGTAAATTAAATATTTGCTTATAAATTAATGCATTTGATACTTTTGGAAAATTTTCAGTTCGTTCAATTGTTTTTAAATTCTTTTGATAGTTGAAATTTGTAAAATCAATATCCTTTTCTAATGCTTTTTTTTTATTTTCAAAATCTTTTTCATCATTTAATTCCAAGCATATAGAATTTACCATTAGAAATCCAATTAATTGATAATACGATTGAAAAACGTGGGTTCTTTCTTTTTTGCTCATGGCAAAAAATATTTTTAAATATTTTGTTAATAATCCTTTATAATGAATTTCAAACTCTTTTAAGCATTGGCATGACTATTTTTGTATTTAATTATTATTTTTTTTTTAGTATTATTTTATATATATGAGGAGTATCATTTTTTAATATATCAGTATTGTTGTATTATGTTAAAATTTTATTCTTTCAAAAAAAAAAAAATCTTTTCATTCCATTCATTCTGATGAAGAATGAATTTTTTAATAATATATTTTTTATTTTTAATTGAATGATTTGTTTTATTTTAAACTTTTTGAAATAAAATAAACTCATTGTATTTTTTAAAGGGTTACAAAAAAATTTTCATTCATTAATTTGTTTTCAGACAACAATTTTAAGTTTAACAAGAAATGTTAAATAATTATATTGTCACACAGAAATAATTATATTATCCTCAATAGCTTTTCAAAAAATAAAAAAAAAATTCAATAAAATCAAATCAAAAAATAAAAAGGTGTATTAAAAAACAAAATATCATTGAACTTATTTAGCAGAATTTTAAAATGATTAAAGAACATCAATAACTTGTTTACAATATTTAAATATGATTTTTTTAATATAATATAAAAAAAGTTTTAAATTTGATTTTTAAAACAACTGGTAATGAAGTCGAGCATTATTCTATTAAAATAAAAGATTGTTTCTGATCAATTTACATTAATGTACTGTCAATATTTAAATATTGTAATAAAATTCTCAAACTCTTTTTTTTTTTTTTTATTTTTATTTATTTTTTTTCATCTATTTTCGCTTGTTAACAAATCTCGTAATATTTAATGTTATTCACTCCAATATTTTTTTGAAAAAAAAATAATAACGAAATTTGTTAGTTATTAAAAAAAATAGAATATAAACAACTCTCTGTATGGCAATTATATCAAGTGGACATGATCTCCAAAAGATTTACAATTAGATTTTGTATAATTATTAAAACCAAAAATTACAATAAAAAGTTTTTGAATAGTACATCATTGTTTTAATTTTGGAATTATAAAAAAAATTGATATTTTTTATAATCTATTATTTGTAAAAAAAAGTTCATTTATTTTCAAATTGGACGGCTAACTGCACATTTGATTATTTCGTATCAAGATATACGATTATAAAATTATATTTTTAATCAAAAAAAGGTTGGTAAGAAAGAATAAGATTATCAAATATAAGCTATTTACAAAAAACAGGGGAAAATTTATTTTAAAAACTCTTGATTCAACACAATTCTAATATTACTATTCAAATATTCAAAATTTTGATTCATCATTAATTGATTCTTGATAAAAATTCAATTCATTTATTTGTAAGTCATTACTTTAATTAAAATTTACCAAAGTTTCTGATCTAGATTTTAAATGATATTTTTTTAGGTATGGAAATTGGTGGTTTATTTTCTTCTTTTTTATCCGAAAAATTACGAAGAGGTTTTAATCTTGATAGAATTTTCTAATGGAATATAAAAACTGATAACTGTATTTTATTGTTTAAAAACCCGATTGAATCCTTACAATAGTAACCCTTTTTTATTGAATTTGACTATCCCTTGTTTTGACCAATAAAAACTTTCAATTTTTTTTTTTTTCATTTTTTGGAAATATTTTGATCAACAAATTTTGAAATATAAGCAATAGGTACTGATTCAATTAGTATTTATTTTCATCTTAGAAATTTATGAAAAAAAGACTTTCGAAGAGAAATATTATTTTTAGTATAAAAAAAATTGCCTGACTTTTATGGAAATAGTTTAAATGGTAATTTAAAAATAATCACAAAATTTTTTTAGCATTCATCTTTTTCAGTTTTTGTATTTGTAAAAAAAAACAAATTTTTTTAGATTTTTCAAAATATTGATTATTGAATTTTAACTTTTTAAACAAAGTACAAAAATAGATGTTGTTGTGGTAAAATAAAAACTTTTTGATCAAAAATCATGAGGTTATGGATTCTTTAATAAATATTGTTACTATAATCAATTAAAATAAAAAAAATAAAAATAAAATTACTTTTGATAAACCATTTTTAGATTTATTTTTGGAAAATTCAAAAAAATTTTATCATCTTTTATTTAAAAGTAATATATAAATTATGATAATTTTTTAATGTTTTGAGAATCTGGTGTAAACGAAAATAATTATTATCTACTAATATTATAATAAAATATTAAAAATATTTCAATTTGAAGAATACGTTGTAAAAAAATCTTTATTTTTTTCTCTGGAATTTCCCAGCCTAGGAAAATAATCACAATATCTGGATATCTGAATTAAAAAAAATTAATATATCTAATATATTTAAAAAATAATAATATTGAAAATATTATTAACTAAAAAAGAGACTCAATTCTTTATTAACTCTATTAGATAAAAAAATATGGAAATCTTTGAAAAAATTTCTAAATAAAATTTTAGGAATTAGTAGAGTGCCTCCAAGTGCCGTAGAGTGCCTAGGTTTTTTTTAATTTGAGAAATAAACCGAAAATATCAAAAAAATTCAGTTTATTTTTCAAATTAAAAAAAACCTAACTGCGCTTTTCCATAATTAAAAAGAATTGAGCAAAATGCTTGATTTTACTTCTTTCTTTTAAATTTTGAAAAAGATAACGACAGTTTTTTTTATTTTTGTTTTATTTGTTAAGTGTTCTAGGTTTTTTTTACTTTTTGAAATAAACAGAAAATTTTGATAAATTTTCGGTTTATTTCAAAAAGTCAAAAAAACCTAACGAAAATCAATAGATTTCCCAAATAAAATAGAAAACCTCAAAAAAACCTAGAACACTTCACAAATAAATAGAAAACTCAAAAAAACCTAACGAAAATCTATTGATTTTCCAAATAAACAGAAAACTCAAGAAAACCTAACGGCAAATAAGAGAAACTTTGATTCGACTCATGAAAAGGGTCAATTTAATTTTATTGTTATTTTCCAATTAATAAATGAAAATTTTTATTTCAATTTCCAAAATGAATATTAATTATTACTGCTACAATCAAATTAGCAGAGTAAAAATTTTGTATTAGAGTTCAAGAAGGAAGTTGAATTTATTGTCTAAAAATATCATTTCTAAATGATGTTGTAAAGATCTTTTCGTTTTTTTTCAACTTAGAAAATAGAAAAATATTTTGGAATGTGAACTAAAAAATTTCATTTTTTAATTGGAAAAATAATAGTACTTTGATGTTCAATTTTTCCTAGAGACCATTGTTCTTCAAACAAAAAGACAGTGATTTACTTAACTTCAGTTATAATTTCTCAGATTGTCTTTTTTTCAATTGCAATTGAAATAATTTTGCATGTGTAAAAACGATTTCTGAATTTTTCATGTTTTTTTTGTTTAGTGTGTGTTTTTTTCATTATCTTGTGATTCTTTTCTGCTATCCCCCCAAGGGAAATGAAACTTGGTCAGTATATTTGATGTTTTAAATGAAAAGAAATTCCATTTAATAAACCATTGGAGATGTTTGGGTTTGTTTGAATTTTGAAAAAAGTATTTTCTCTTGACATTTCTACTCCAAATCACTTCCTTACTTTTTTAAATACAATAGAATGTTACGAAACACATCAAATATACTGTCAAGTTTTCTGAACCTTGAGAGCGTACTAGAAAAGTATCACAATTAATGAAAAAAACACAGACTTAACAAAAAAAACATGAAAAATTCAGAAATCATTTTTGAACATGTGTTTTCTGTGCAACGAAATAAAAAAATAATTAAAAAGGTTGTTGATGTTGATAGGTGGTATGGTAAAAGTGTGACAAAAAAGTTGAGGCAAAAGGAATTAAAACTATTACCAGAGCTTTTAAATACTTTTTTTTTTTTTTTAGTCACACTTCTCGAAAAGGACTTTTATCAAACATTTCAGTTATTTTTTTTTTCTTTTGAATTGGATCTTTCATATTTTAAAAGGTAATTGTTTTGCTCTAATTAAGAAAATTTTGTTAAAAGAGAACGAAACAAAAAAAGTGTGTCCATTAAAAAATTGATTCACAACTAAAAATAAAAAATAAAAAAAGATTATTTGAGAAAGAGAAAAAAAAGTGAAAAAAAAAAAAAAAAAAAAAAAAAAAGACAAAGTTTTCTTTGAAAAAAATTGCTTACTATTCCTCTCAAAACACGATCCTTTGAATTGTTTACATTAGAAGTGATTTCAATTAACAATTTAACAAAGGAATTGAAAATTTCTGGGTTTGATTCAATCATTTTCATTCGAATAATCAGACATGTTATTGTTTCGATAACGAACCCTTGTAAATGCTGCGATCCAACAATTTTTTCCGATCTCATTTTTTGGAAAAGTGTCAGCAGTTGGGAGTAGATCTTTTTTAAAAATTTTCCTTTTTGTGAAAGGCTTTGCAAATTTTCTTGAATGAAAATTAATAAATTGTATTTTAAAATTTCATCTTTTTCTTGAGTCAAATCTTTAAAAGCTCTATTCAACAGTTCTTCAATTGTTAAATTTTCTAAAATTTTTCCTCTTGTTTCTGGTCCAAAGCGAAAAGATTGTATTAAAGAAAACCAATCCATGAAAGAAAATGATTACAATAAATAAAAAGTAAAATAATAAGAAAAAATGATCTAATTCTTGAAATAATCAATGGGTTAATTTAATATTTAATAAGAGAGAAATGTTCGAAATAGCTTACTTTTGTATTACTTTTTATATTTTGGTCACTTTCAAGATATTCAATTTCAAGGGATTAATTTTTTTTTTGTTTTTCATGTCTCGGATTGGGTATCGTTTTCACAGAAGCTAACATATAAAGCCAAAAAAATTTTAAACTTTAAGTTCAATTTCCATTTTAAAAGTCTTGTAACTCTACTTTTAAAACTGTCATTGGAAAAAGAATATTTTGAACGACCACTAATTAAACCTGGTTTATCAACACTTATGGTAATAAATTACTTTATTCATCGCAAAGTTAATAAATAGTAAAAATGAAAAATAATGGAAAAATTTTCAGAAGATTTCTTTGAATTTATCAGTATTAGGGAGATTTTTTTAAGTATTCTACACACAACAAAAAATCTTTTATCAGTGAGCCCAAGATATTTTTTGATGAATAATAAAACATAAAAAAAAATGTTTACAGTATTTATCAAAAAGTTTCAACCAAAAGTTTTACAAGTGGTACATCAAAGTGTCTAATTCATCTTTTTAAAGGAGTTTTCGATAACACTTCGTCAAACTTTTAGTACATTTTTTTTTTAAAAAACCCAAACAATTTTGAAGATTTATAATTAAGTCTTAAGTATATATCAAAAATAAAATTAAATCTTGTTAAAGTGATGTTTTACAGTTTTTTTTTGAAATATGTGTTTTGGTTTGTGATATCTATGATTTAACATTATCAAAAGAATTTATCAATTTGACTCTATTTTTTGGAACTCCAAAATTCACATGTTTCTGATATAAAACGATAAAAAGTTAGGTTTTATTTTAATCAACAATTAAGTTAATTCTTGAAAATGGTATAAAATATTTTTTATTTTATTTTGGAAAGTCTTTTATTTTGAAAGCATATTTTTTATTTGGTTTCTTTTTCTTTGATTAATATTTAAATTCAAATCTTATCGAATAAAACTAATTGTGGTAGAGGTGATGAAAGAAATCTAAATTTTGATCGAAATTTAACAAAATTTTAATAATAAAATTGAGATATGTCTTTCACTACAATTTCGGTATTTTTTATTTTTTCTAATGTCCAGTAATTGACACCAAAAATAATATTCGCTCTTATGTTATTATTGAAAATTTAATATGAATTGTTGATCAATAAACTAATAAAGAAAAACATTCAAAGAGAAAAAACTGAAACATTTTTTGCTTTTTTTGGAAACATAATTAAAAATCTATTAATTTGGAATTGAATAAAGAGTTATTTATTGAAAGGTGAATTTAAAAGGGTTAAAAAAGTTGAGATACTCTGTTTTTGATCATAAAAGATTGATACAAAATAGATTTGTAATAAAAAACTTGAATACCTTGAAATACTACAATTGTTCGAAAAAATAAGAAGGTATTTGATTTTTTTGGTATAATTTTTTTGGAAAACAACCCTTTCAATTTCGAATTCTAAAGTATAAAACGGAATTCAGGGAAGAGTAAGACTGGAAACTCATGTTTAATTGCTTTTTTTGAAGTGAAATTTTTTATTCAAAAATTAAATCCATAATAGACATCGAGGGGATTTGGTACACATTTTCATTCATGAGATTTACTTTTTGAGATTATTTATTACAAAATGGATTTCAAAAATTACAAATACACATCAGGAATAAAACTATTTGTAGCTTGAATGTTTGGTAGTAATTATATTTTATCTTTTTTTAGTTGAAGAAAAGATCAAAAAAGAGCAATTTATTTTCTCAACACATACTGTAGTCAAAATAGCCCGTGCAAAAAAATATAATACGTGTTTCAAAATAAAAAGCGTGTTTTTTTGTTATAGAAAACCAATACCTTAACCAATCAAAGAAACCAATAATAAACCCTAAAAAAATATGGTATTGGTTTCTTAAAGTTCTATTATTTAAAAAGAAATTCTAAAAATGAAGAATCAAATTGCAAAATTTATCTCAAAAAATAGAGTTAATTTTTAATAAAATTTTAATCATAAAAAAAACAAAAAATTTCAAAAAAATTGAGAATATTATGGAAAATTTTCAACTATTTACATGAATAATTTAAATTTTCCTTTAAATAACCAGGCATTTACTTTCAAAATTGATTTGAACTTATGTATACTATTTGTTAGTAGATTGGATGTTGCGTTGGTACAAGAATAAAAAAAAGCACGGATAATATTTTGAAACACGGATTATAGTGGTTGTGCACGCTTTATTTTGATCACTGTAGAAAGAAGAGTTTAATTTCAATTTTGGTTTTAAAATTGTTTTGTTTTTGTGGAGACTTTTCCACTTGGTACAAAAAAACAGGAGTTGTATTTTTTCAAGAAAAAAATTTTAAATGAAATTTCAATTTTTAAAAAGAATTAAAATGATTTTCGTTATTTATTCGAATTTTGGAAGAAAAACCAGCAAACTTAAACCCTTATTGACAGATCTTGAAATCAATTTGATTTTAGTAACTACAAAATAAGAAAAAGTTGAAAATTTTTTTATTTTTTTTTCGATTTTAAGTAAAAGATTATGGGGGTTTTTCGAACTCAAATAGTGAATCGGGGGTTGGTTTTAACAATATTCTAATCAAATTTAGCTATCTATATTCATTAAAAAAAATTCTTTAAAAAAAAACATTATCCCCGTATACTAAGACATATAGTCTGCATAAAATTTTTTTAAAAGTTTGGATAAAGTCATTTTCTTGTTTTTATCAAACGGAGAAAAAGTTCAAAATGAATTTTCAAATTTTATAAATTTTTTTTTGACAAATTGTTTGATCTAATTCACAGGTATTGCCAGGAGAATTTAAATGATTGTTGGAATAAAAAAATAAATTTTGAATTTCTGGATTAAATTACCTAATTCCCAAATATTTTTAAGAGAATTTTATTATGTAAAATCAAATTTCATATTAGTAGAAAACACTATATTATAAGATTAATTTGTAAATGGTTTGAAACCCCCAATAATTATAACTATATTTTTAATGTAATATTAATATTTTTTTCATAAGTTAAATAAATCAATTATTTTGTTTACTCAAAGAATTCTCTTAAAAAAATAAAAGAAAAAATAAATTAACTCATACAAATATAATAGGCTTTTGTAAAGCAAATTCAAATATCTTTATCATCTTTTTAAAAGTAATAAGTTAAATTCTTTGTGGTTCTGGTTTTCAGGATGAAAAATAATTATCTGAAATTGAAAAAAAAAAAAAATTATAATTTTTATAAGTGGCTTAATAACAATCAAACACTAACCAACCTGTGATGTATGATCGGTCTCCAAAAATCAACAATCAAAAAGGAGGATATTATTTGAAAAAAGGTCGAAAGTGTGATACTCAATATCCAATTTGAATAGTTGTGATTTAAAATTATGAAAACAACTGTCTTGATTTTGAAGTGGGTCTCTTTTCCCAATTATTGAGATCTCGAAAACATTTTTTTTTTTTTTTTCCTTTTTTCACTGAGTCATTTTTTTCTCAAGAATGTTCCAAAATCCATTTTTTGTCAAATATAGATGGTTACAAAATTACCACAAATTTGACTAAACCAAATTAAATTGATTGTGAGCTTTTAGATTAATAATCGATTTTCAATTGAAGAAATTTAACTCTTTGAAAATTAAAAATAAAGAAACTAATAATTTTTATGATTTAAATTTGCATTTTATGAAATTTAGGTTACTTGTTGACTTTTTTTTAGTTGAATTTTTTAAAATAGAGTATGAATTTTAAAATTTTTTTTTGATTTGAATTTTAAGTCAATTACGATCCTCTAGATTTTTTCTTTTTGGTATTTAAATTATGTAAATCAAAAAAATCCCATATCAATACCCTTTTTTGGTGTCAAGCCACTTCCTTATTATGGAGCAAACTCAAGGTAAATGACTTGAGTGTTAAATTTTTTTTTGTATAAAATTTAACTCAAATTTTTAAGTAAAAAAATGGGTTAAAAAATAATGATTCTAAACTAAAATTCAAAATTTTACACACAAATAAAATAGTTGAAAGAATCACAATAATATAATTTCATTCAAATTGGAAATAAATTTTAAATTTTGTAAAATATGAAAATCATTTTTTCATCTTTTAGTTTTTCTTTTCATTTCATTTTTTGAATTACATAACTTGTTTCGTTGGATCAATCTTTTTTTTCAAAGATTGATATTACGCTAAAGTTGAGTTGTTCCAAATAAAAGAACTCAAATAAAATTTGTTGGTGGTATCTCACCTTTTGATTGATCAATTTTCTTAAAATAATTTTTATAAATGTACTAATCCATTTTATTTAATTTACTCTTTCCAAAATTTTTGACAAACCCTTGATTTATTTGTATTGACAATTATTTATTTATTATTTTGTGAGTATTGTAATTTATAAAAAAGTGTTAACATTTCAATTAGCAAATGGTTCTAATTTGGCATTTCTTCAGGAATTAATTAAATAAGTTTTTTTCTTCACAAATCGAATTTTGGTGTATTAAAAATTTTTGAATTGGGGTTTATATTGATATGTGGAGTATTGTTGATCCAAAAATCTCATTGTTAAATTTTTCTGAAATTTTTTATTTACAAAAATTATCATACACCCTTAAAATCAATTTTTAAAAAGTGAACTTTCCACAATTCTAATTTTCAATTTTTTTCGTCAAGATACTCAATTTTTCTTTAATCAAAAATAGGGAAACTAAAAAAATGTTTGTGATTGAGTTTAGTATAAAAAGAGGTTTTCCTTTATTATTTACAAAATATTTTCAGAAGACAACTTTGACTTTTAAGATCAAAGAGACAGACTTTCAACAACTATCTGAGCCACACAATAAGCTTTTAAGATCTCATATTTAGCCTTAAAACAAAAGACAATTTAATTTATTTTTTTATTGTCGGATCGAAAGGAAATTATTGTTAATCTAATTTTACAATTATTATACTAAGTGGGTATTTCTGTTGGGTTTTTAAACAATTTTGCCAACTTGTTTTTCCAAAAAGAAGGATTTTGTTGTTTCTTTAAAATTAGGAATTTGGGTTGTTGAAAAATAAAATGAAAAAAAAGAAGAAAAAAAATAAACTTGAAAAGAAATAGTTGTTTTTAAGCAAGTGAATTTTTTTTTTTATTCTTTATTATGAGTTCATAACAAATGTAAAAACTTTATAATAACTTCTTTAAAATATTTGTTTTTGTTTAGGTTGGGTTAAAGAAAAAAAAGAAAAAGAAAAAGAATAAGAGTGTGTTTTTTTTTGTATTATTAATCATCTTTTTTACCTCTTGTTGGTTTGAAAGTTCTTTTTGGTGTTTGGAGTTTGAATAGGCAACAAATAATAATAAACAAAACAACAAGCAAAAACACGGAAATAATAAATGCTGAAATAACAGAGCTGTCCCAATAATCTGTGAAAGTAAAGCCTTGTGTTTCTTCAGTTTCTTTTAAATCACTTAGAAAAAGCCTTTTTCGTTTACTTTCGTAAATTGTTTCTTCTGTTTGATCGCAATGAGCTGCAAAGAGAAGTACTAAAATAAGTGCAAATATTTGAAGATAGCTGTTCATTTGAAAAAATCACGATCCTTTTTGTTAAAAATTTGATTTTAGGAATATTTGGAATAAAATTAAAGAAAATGAAATTGTGTCTACAAAAAAAATTAATGAATTTTAATCAGTTTTGAATACTTTCAAACACTTTCAAGCAATTTATAGAACCTTTCAAAGTGGAAAAGCTTTTCAAAAATATCTAGATTGAGAAGTAGAAGATTTTTTTTCACGAAGAAATAAAATTATTAAGGATTACAATCCCTGAAATTTGAAAGAAGATTATCTTGTGTAGGGTGTCTTGAGTTGTTGGTTTGGTTCTTATCTGATCGATCTTGTACTTGGTATGGATTTTGATAGTGATTCAAAATGACAATTTTTGACAATTTATTTTTTTTTTTTCCGAAATCCGAATTGAAGAGTGGAAGACTAATAGATTGATAGGTGTTTAAGAATAACTTTTGAATTTTGGGTTGTAGAAAAGAATCTTGATTTACTTTTATGTCAATTAATCAAATGAAAAAAGAACGTTTATTAAAAGCTCCCAATAAAACCAAATTTAATTAAAAATTTCAATCAAAAACCTACAAACCACATTTTTAAATAACTTAAGTTACAGCCAATTAATCTTACACTCTTCAATTCGGATTTCGGAAAAAAAAAAAATAAATTATCAAAAATTGTCATTTTGAACCACTATCAAAATCCATACCAAGTACAAGATCGATCAGTTAAGAGCCAAATTAACAAGTGGTAACAAACAACACAAGATAATCTTCTTTCAAATTTCAGGGATTGTAAACCTTAAGGTACGAGTAAATCTGATTTTTTTTTTTCCAAAAGGTAATAGAGTAATTATTTACACAAGAGTACAATTAAAAACGATATACAACTTCACTTATCAACTTTATAGAGATAGTTATCATTTTAAAGAGTTCATTTTTTCCAATGAAAATTTCAGTAAAAAGATCTGATCCCTTTTTTTTTGGTTTTTTGGATCAAATTAGAAAAAATTTTAAAAAAAATTTAATTTTGAAGAAATCTCACTGTGGGTAATTTCTGAGGAGTTAATTTGATTAACCAATAACCTTGAATATTTAATCTTATTTTAAAAATACAATAAAAATAAATCAAATATTGAATCCTTGAAGATCTAAAACAATTGATTATTTCTTTTATTCACAAATAAATATTAAATTTCTTGAATTTCTAGAATTTAGAAAATATTCTTTTTCAAACACTCAGAGTATAAACAAAGAACTGTTTGGATTAAAATCAGTTATTTGATAATATCTAGTATTTTTTTTTATTAGATTTATTCATTTGAAATAGTTTTATTTGTTTGAAAATATTTAAAATTTTGCGAAATAATAAAAAAGTATATTGATACTTTTAATATTTCTGTTAATACTTGCTCACTGAAAGAATGATAATTGGGTTATTAATTATTGGTTAAAAATAATCACATGATAAAATATTTCTTTAAGTTATAATCAAAATTCCATGTTTTAAAAAAATATATTGGGGAAATATTTAATTTGTTTGTTGGTTATTTTTATATTTTTTTGTTGAATAAAAAGAAAAAATTGGTTCGAAGTGCTTTTCAAATATATAATTTAAATTTTCTTGATTTTTCAAATAATTATTGGATTTTTTTGGAAATTAAATATATTTTATAAACTTTGTTCTTTAAAAATTTAGTTATTGTGGTTGGGAAGTGTATTTTTGTACCTTTTTTTCTTCTATAAGATTTCTATCTTCTTCAAAGAAAATATTTTTTTCTAGAAATAATTATATATATATATATATATATCCCTTAGCACCCCGGATTTACCTAAATTTCATCAAGTTTTTTAAATTAGATTTAAAATGATATTGATCTACTAATATATTAATTTTTCTTATTTGTCTTTAATCCAGATTTGAATTATAATAAAAAAGTCAAAATAGTTCAAAGATAAAGTAGTTAAGTTATTGATTTTTTTTTTTGAAATTGAAAAAAAAATGATAATTATTCATTTTTACATTTTTTTTAAAGATTTTTATTTTTATTTTATTTTTTTTAAATCAGAAATTTTATTACATTAATAGTAATTCAAAACTCAACACATTAATTTATTAATAATAACCACCAAAAAAATTTTGCTAATTTTATGATAAAAAAATAAATAAAAAATAAATTACTTTGAAATTTAATTTTTTTTTTAGAAAAAAATTTCAATAAATATCTAATTAATAGAAAAATAAAATATATTTCTTTTAGGCCAAAATTAAATTTTTAATATGATTATTATTCTAAAACTTTTATTTAGGCAATAGATAATAATTGAAAATCAAAAAAAAAAAAAAAAATCTAAAATAATTTCAATTTATTAAATTGGAATAAAACAAATATACATTACTATTTAATCGATAAAATATTTATACCTAAATTTGAAATAAAATAAAAAATAACTCTTAATTATTATTCCGTGATATAATAAAATAATCTCCGAAACCAAATTTTTTTTTATTGCATTTTGTTATTGGTAAAAATTTGAATAATATATTTGCGATATTTGGATTTTTCCTTTATAAATTAATCCAGATCTTGTTAAATAAGTTCTGATATATGGTATTTTAATTCAACAATATTGTTTATTTTATGTCTAGATTTTAAAAAGTCAAAAATTAAAAAATGATAAAAAATAAAAAAAAAAAAAACAATTATTAATCTGACTCGAACTATTGGCCAAATCATTTAAAATTGAAAAAAAATCTTGTTGAAAAAATTGTAAAATTTTGCAATGAAAAAAAATTTGATTTTTTTTTTCTAATTTAATTTATATTTTTTTTTATTTTTAAATTATTTAGAATCTAATATAGATATTGATATTGAATAGTAATCATTAGATAAAACAAATATTCTATGTGATGTTATAATAACTTTTATAATGAATAAATTATTTAATCAAGCATTTTAGGCAATTTTGGGGTGCAAAGGGCCCCAGAAAAATTTCCAGTAAAGTATGATGTGTTTTAAATGTTAAAAATAAGAGGTTTTTGATGTCTAGACAAACTTTTCAAAAAAAAAAAAAAAAATTATTTTGACAAAATTTGGAAAAATAATAAAATCACAATAACCAAAAAAAAATTTCAAATGTTGAAAAATTTTTTTCAAGTTATTTTTTTATTTTAAGTAACTATACAATTTTTAATTATAAACTTTTCTTTCTAAGATAATTGTTTATTAATTCTATACCTTATTATCCCTTGATACCATTTCAAATTAAAATTTTTGTTTGAAATGTTTTTAGGTTATTTGGGGTGCTAAGGGATTTATATATATTGGATTTTTAAATTTTCAAAAAATGAGGAAAATGGATCTAACTTTTTAAAAAAATAATAAAATTCTGGAAATAGTTTAAAAGTCAGTTTGATATTATAATATCTCCCAATTTTGGTTTTGTTTTTTAATTTCAAAAAGTAAATTGTTTTTTTTTTTTTTTTAAATTTTTTATTAATTTAGTGAGATTATTTTTTTCTGGTTACTAGTCGCTTAGATGCAATTGAAATTGACGTTTGTATCTCATAATATAATCGAAATGGAATTATTTAAAAGTTATTCATCAATTTGTGACTTCTCTATATTAATAATTTGAAAAAAAAAAAATATTCATTAGTATTAATGAGCAACTCCAAATTAAAACTTATTTTTTGTTCACTTTTAAGTCATTTTAATTATATAAAAATGCGATATTTTAAAAATTTTAAAAAAATAAAACCAAAAACTCAAAAAAGGTAGTCAAAACTTTTGAAATTAGCATTAAAGATATTTTATTACTGAATTTTCACCAAAAAAAAAACATAAATAAGATGTTTTTTATGGTTATAATTATCTGAATTTTAAAAGAAATTTTGTTTCTCAATTTTTTTTATGATTATTTATCTTTTCGAAGATTTTTTTTTTAACTTATCTTTTGCAAAAAAAAAAAAAATTAAAAAAGAAAAAAAAAGCAGGACAAAAAAATTAAATCAAAAAAAAAAAAAGAAAAGAAAAGAAAATGAAAAAGAAAAAGGTATAGAAATAGAAAAAAAAATATTAAACAAAAAATAAACCAATATTGGATAAAGCATAACAAAAATTTTACGAATAGAAAAAATGAAAAATTCCAAAAATTTGCAAATATTTTTTTGATAAGAAATCCAGATAAATTCTCAAACAAACTTCCATTAACATTATAAAGTGTTTCAAAAGTTTGGAAAAATAAAATATTCCATAACTTATAGTAAAATGATTAAATTTTTGAATTAAAAAAACAAATACATAATATTCAACTCAATAAAAAAAGAAAATTGAAAAAAGATAAAAGAAGGTTCAGAAGTATTTTGATTTATCAATTTGATTGGAAATGAATAATTATCAAATCAAACAAATTGGACCAATAAAAATATATTTTCGAATTAAAAGTGTAAAAATATCTTATTTTCTAAACAATTTGCTAATATGAAGAATTAAATAAAAAAATAGAAATTAAAACTCATTTGAAAATTCTTAAAAAATTACAAGTAATTTGTTAATCAAAAATTTTTACAATAAAAGTTTTATCAAAAATAATTGTAAATAATTGTAAATAAAACATATTAAAGAAGAAATAATTGCCTGGAATAATACAAAAAACATCATGGGATAACTATTTTTTGTTTAGTATTCTTGGTATATTTAAGAATTATTTTGATTTCTATTTTTTTCATTCCAGTGATCAAAATAATGCCTTCCCAACGACTATAATCCATCTTTTTCAACTTCTTACTCCAAAGTAGAATCCAATTCACAACCAAATAATTTACCTAAGTTCAAAGCAATTTTGAAGGTAAACTAATTGATATTCAAACTAAAATTTAAATTAGGAATGCAATTTGTAAAAAAGTTTTCGTAATTATCTAATTATTTTTGAAATTTTTTGTTTTTTTGAGGACAAAAATTCTGAAAAAAACTTTATCTATTTTTTGAGCTTAAATTTCAAATTAGATCTCTTCATTTTAAGAATAATTTTCAAATAATAGAATGTTAAGAATCCAATAACATATTTAATTATTGTTTCTTGTTGGTTTCATTGATAGGTTAATGTATAAGCCTTCTTTAAAAAAAAACGCTTTTGATTATGAAATATTGATTAAACTTTTTTGCATTCATTATTTGGGCAATAGTAGTATTTAAATTGATGACACTGATGCTATATTCCACTTGTCAATTTATTAAAGAATTATTTTATTTAAGTTTTAATTTCTTTAGTTAGAGAAATGGTTTAAGTGTTTAGTGTAGAATAAACTGATGAACTCAAAATTTGTAAAAGGAAGCTGCCCCTTAAAAGATAATTTTAAACTTTGGATCTTGATCTTTATTAACTTATAGGTTGTATTCTTGTTGAACAATACAATAAAAATAAGGTTGGATTTCAAACCACAGTCTTCTTCTTCAAATTTTTGATAAAATTCACTACAAAAAATCTCATTTCTTTTTCAAAGCTTAAAACCTTTTCAAACTTTCAAACACTTTGAGACAATTCAAAAAACTTTCAAACACTTTCCAACTCTTTTAAAGAGAAAATACTTTAAAAAAGTGATTAACATTGAAAAAGTCACGAGATATTTTGTAGTGTTTAAATCTTTCATCAAATCATTTTTTCCCATATTTTTCATTTTCAATCCAACAAATCATAATTTGTGAAAAAACTGAATCTAATAATGAGTCTAATAATCTGTGAAGGAAACATTTGTGCAGGGAAGACAACTTTGGTCAAAGAGCTAGCCAGGAGACTGAATTACCAAGCCTTTTTTGAACCAACTGCAACAAACCCATATCTGGAAAGGTATTATCAAAATCGAGAAAAGTGGGCTTTAACAATGCAATTATTTTTATTGAGGCAAAGGTTTATGACTTATATTAATTGTCTAGAGCATATTGAGTCTGGAAAAGTGAAGGGTGCAATTTTAGATCGATCATTATTTTCGGATTGGGTATTTGCTAAAAAAAATTATGATGATGGGTTTATCAATGAACAAGGTATGAGATTTGATTAGTTTTATAATTTCTGTTGTCTTTTGAATTGTTTTTTAAAAAAACAATTTAAAAACTTGATCTAAAAATCAAGAATTTATTTTTTAATATTTTTACTTGAAAATTTTTTTTTTTTACAAAATCGTTTTTGAACCAACATATTCCAAAAACGAAATTAAAAAATAAAAAATAAAAAACCAAAAGGTTGGGAATTGTATAATTCAATAAGAAACGAAATGGTTTCTTTAATTCCTATACCACAAATTACCTTATTTCTTGATGTTCCTTCCAAAATCTGCTATGATCGGATTCATAATTTACGAGGAAGGAAATGTGAATCAGGGATCCCATTAGATTATTTGCTCGGGCTGGAAGAACGATACCTTTGTTTGTTAGAAGAATTGGAACAATGGAATAGTGTTGTTATTAAAGTTGATTGGACACAATTTGGTTGTGCTGATGACATTCTCAAAACAATTATTAAAACAATTTGCCCTGAAATCAAAACAAAGATAGTCAACAAGAGTAGCGTCAAACAAGGCGAATCGAACTACGATCCCAATCAATTAAAGACTTTGTGGTCAACAATTATTCAAAAGTTTGTTCACATTTTTGATTTTAAATCTTATCCTGAATTTAAAGAAGTAACGCAAGACACCCACAAATTAAGAAAAGTTTTAAAAGTTGATCAGGACACAAATTTAAGTCAATTCTTGAAATCCGATTTTTGAAAAGCCAGCCAATAGAGAAAAAACACAAAAGAAACAACTTGAAAAAAAGGACAAATTTAACTGTTTAGAATGGCTTTAGATTTGGGTACATTAAAGACTGGGCATCACATTTTGTTGGGACAAATCCTCAAAAAAAATATTTTCAATCTTGTTTTCTTCTGACTGAAAGAAACAAACCAATTCAACAACAAGTTTCGCTTTCTGAAATATTATGTTTAATACGTACCAAGCCTGTATTAAAAGCTGATTTGGCCTCTATATTTCCAGAGTGAAACGAATAAGATATCGGAATGAAACAATAATGTTCACTACAAAAAATCTCATGACTTTTACAACGCTTGTCACTTTTACAAATATTTTCCCCTTTAAAAGTGTTAGGAAGTGCTTAAAAGGTTGTAAACTATCTAAAAGTGTTTGAAAGTTTGAAAAGGACTCAAAGCTTTGTAAAAGTTACAATTTTTTGTAGTGTTTTCACAACTTTCTCTTTATTTAGTTGTTGATTATGGGAAAATTATTGAAACCTTAGATTAAATAATTGTTGTTTTTTTTTGGATCAATCCCTCAGAATTTTTTTTTCTCTCGAATTTTTTTTTTTTTTCTTTGTTTTTTTAAATAAGATTTACTCTTTGGGGTTATTAAATTCCTCGAGTAATCTTTTGAACAATATACTATTAATTTTTGTTTTTAAAAACGATTTAATAAAACCATATATACTTTTATGTTTTTTTTTTTTTTTTTTCTTTTTGAGAATTTCTTTATTAAGCTCATCTAACAAATAGATTTGTTTCAAAAAATTGGCTGTGTTGTCGAAAAGGAAATTTTAAAATTGCAATGTTGTAATAAAATCAAGTCTTTAAAAAAAAAAATAAGTTTGTGTTGGATTTGTTTTTATTTTTGTCATTGTTGATTTGATGTTTAGAAAATTATTCATATTAATCTTTTATATTGGAACACAAGTAAATAAATTTTATTTTTCACTTAATTCAATATTTTAGGAAATAATATATGAAAAAAAAAATGAAAATTTCCCTTTATGTCTTTTTTTAATTTATTATATTTATCATAAAATTAACAAAAGTATCAAATGATTATTATTAATAATCAATGTAATGAGATTTCAGTTACCTGAATAATAATTGATTTTTGAATTTAAAAAATAAATAAAAAAATAGCATTTAAAAAATATATTATATAAATGAATAATTATTTTTTTTTTTCATGATCAAAAAACGATGTATAGGTTTAGATAATTTATTTTTATATCAACTATTTTGACATTTTATTAATATTAAAATCTAAATTAAATATAATTAATATAATACATTTGTTATCCAACCAAGATCACTTTAAATTTTTTATTTTAAGCTTGAATAAAATTTTCGAATTGAACTATTTTTCAAAAATTTTGGTTTGTTTTATAATTTTACAGAAAATATTTTTTTTTTTAGTTTTAAATCATTTCTTGTTATCAAAAATAAAAATTAAAACAAGAAATTTGTAGATCATGATTATTGATTTTAATTTCATCAAATTTTTATTCCTTTTTCTTTATTTTTTTTTCTTTTTTTTTTTTTTTTTTTTCGAAATTCTATTTTTATTCAAAATAAAGAAATTTATATTTTTCTTTTTCAGTAGATTTTATTAAAACTAGTTCTTCTTTATTTTTATCACTTTTGTTCACCTTGTTTTTTGTTTGTTTATTTTTTATTTTCTTTTCATAAAATTTTTCAATTCTTTTTTTTTTACTTTTTTTCCAGTAAATCAAGTTCATGTAGGAAATAAAAGATTTGAGAAAATACTTTTAAATTATTTAAAAAAATGAGACAATGTGATTTTTTTAAAAATGAATTTAATAATAAAAAGTTAAAAGATATTCTTGTTTAACTCTTTTGTGTAATATTTTGGTAATAATAAAATCTGGAATGGTCGTTTTAAAAATTTTTGATCACATTTTTTTTGATTTTATTGTTGTTTTTTTAAAATTTTAATAAAGTAAACTTTTTCATTCAATCTAGAGTTGTTCAAATTTTTAGATCTCGTTATTGAAGCCAATTCTTGTTGTGATTTAGACAGTTACAACATAAAACGAAATAATTAACAAACCATTCAACACTTGGTGTACAAAAAACGTTTCATTGAATTTTTTACCTTTTTTTATATATTTTTTAATTTCCTTTATTTTCTTTATTGTCTTTTTATTTTTTTTTGTTCTTGAATTTATTTAGTAATAAATATTTTCTTCTTTTCATTTTGTAAGGAAAGGTTATCTCATACGCTATAATCTATCCTAAATTATGGTTAGAATAAAAAAACTCAAAATAATTATGATATTTTAGTAAAATAAGTGTTAATTTTGGTGAATTGCAGCTCTTCAATAATAATAAAATAATAATAAATTATCTTATTCCCTATTTTTTTTCAAAATTTAATCTCAAAATATTATTGTAGGATCTTTTGATTTTTTTTGTAAATTTGTTTACTTCTTGAAAAAATCATTTAAATTTTTCAATTTTATCTAATTAAGTTTTGGTTTTTAAACTTATCAATAAAAAAATAAATTGGTTTTGAACATATATTTGTTTTTTTTGATTTAAAAGTAGGTTATAGCAAAAAAAAAATAAAAAATATTAATAATTTGTTTTGTGAAAAGTAAATGCATACTCAAAAGTGATTTTTTTTATAAATGTGTTTAACCTGATTTTGATGAATAATTTATAGATTATAAACTATCTTTCATAATAATTGGCCCATTAAAAATCAAAATTTAAAGAAAAATATTTTTAATAATTGAAGTTATCTATTATAATATAAAAATTTAGATTTTAATATTCAATACTATACTCAAGAGATATTTATTTTTTGTCTAAAATAAAATAAAAGAAAGAAAAATAAAAAAAACTGTTAAAAAAAAATTGGGAGATTTATTTTGAATGAAGCATTACATGAAAAATAGACAATTTAAATAAGTAAAAAAAACCATTTATCGATTCTCCTTTCATTTGAATAACTAAATCTAATCTCTTTTTCATATTTGAAACCAAATTTTGCATTAATTCATCTGTTACTTCTTTCCAATTTTTCATTTTCATTTTCCATTTTAACAAAACACTTTTGAAAAAATAAAAAAGAGAAAAAATGATTTATTTGCAAACTTTTCATTTTTTTTTTTTTTTGGGGGGGGGGACTTCAAAACAATACAAAAGCAATTCATTATTCAAATGTAAGGTGTTCCATTTATTATGAAATTTGGTTTATTATCGCCCTTTTTATAACAAGATAAAAAATGAAAGGGGTGAAATGAAGAATAAAAAATTAAAAAACAATTATGATTAAGTAAAAATAGAACAAATATCAGTTTTAGGTATTTGAAATTGGGAAATTGATTTTGGATTCAAATATTTTTTCATCAAAACTTGATATATTCAATACTATCATATAAGGATAATTAACAAAAAATAAATTGAATCAAAATTTCAAATTAAAATATATTAATAAATATTAACACATTATCAGAAAGTTTCAAAAAACCTTTTTTTTTCAGAAAATATGTATTTAAAGATTATCATTCAAGAATTAATGAATTTTTAATTATTTTATTTTGAAGTAATTAGGTAAAAAAATCAATTTGTAATATCAGTGGTGAAAAATTATTTCAATAAGTTTATTTCTCAGACCCGAATAGATAAGAAAAAAATCTCATTTGATTGTGAAAAAAAAGAAGAAGAAATTAAGAAAAAATAACTCTAAGATTAGAAATTTTTCGAAACTAAACTATTTTCTATAAATTTTGACTCACTTTATAATGTTAATGGGGTTTTTTTTGAGGGTTTATTCCAGTATTCTTTACAAAAAATATTTTCAAATTTTTGGATCAGTATCATTTTTTCTAATTTTGCAAATTTTAGTTTTGCTTTTTCAAAATTTTCTTTTTCTTTTGTTTTTCTTTTTTTTTTTTTCTTTTTCTTTTTCTTTGTCTTTTTTTTTATCTTTTTCTTTTTCTTTTTTTTTTCTTTTTTTTGATACATTTTTTTTTTAAAAAGATCATGTGGAAAAAAAAAAAGAGATCTTCAAAAAATACAAATAATCACTAAGAAAATTGAGACTATGTAATGTCTTTGAAAATGGATTTAATTATTCATAAAAAATCTTGTTGTTCAACTTTTTTTCAGTGAAAGTTCAGTAATACAAAATCCGTAATGCTCATTTCAAATATTGTGACTCACTTTTTTTTAGTTTTTGGTTTAATTTTTTTTTAATTTTTAATATATCAGGTTTTTATAGATTTAGAATGACTTAAAAGTGAATTACAAATCATATTTAGTTATTAATTGTTCTTGAACACTAAAGGATATTTTTTTTTTTTTCAATTTATTATTTCAGGTGAGTCACAATTTTTGAAAAAGAGTTTAAATCATAATTAAAAATTTTTAATAAACTGTTATTCTATTTTTCAAAAACAAAATCTTAATTTATCAATTCTAAAAAAAAAATACCAGATTAGAATCATTTTGTAATTGAAATGTTCGAACTTGTTTATAAATTAAAATACTCAAAATAAAAATAAATAATCATCAATACTTATAAATTATAGGTGGGTTAAAAATTATTGGAGAGAGTACAACAAAAAAAAATATATTCAATTTATTATCAAGGGTTAGATGGAAACTAATTTAATATGTTGAAGAGTGAACTTTTGTTGTGACTAAATTTGATAATTCTAATTCAAAAAGTATCTAAACAGATACGTTATCAAAAGTATTTGAACCTTAATTTAGTTTTCGAAAACAAGAAAGGGTGAAAAAGGAAGAAGTGGTGCAGAGCAGAAAAATTCATTAGACAATTTTTTAAAATTCTATTTGGAATATTGTTCACTCAATTCTATAGATGTCGTCTACTATTTTTATTTGGGTGGTTCTATTCTGAACAGCTCAACCTTAACCATAATATCATTCTGTTCGAAAAAAAAACAATTCAGAGTGAACCAAACAAGTTATGTAATTCATATAATGAAATGAAAACTAAAAAAGATGAAAAATTGATTTTCATATTTTTTAAAAATGAAAATTATCTCCAAAATTAATGAAATTGAATTATCGTTATTGTTTGAACCGTTTTGATGTGTTGAAAATTTTGACATTTAGTTTATGTTAATTTTTTTTTTAGATTTATTTCTAATTCTTTAAATGTTTTTAGCAATTATTGAAGATTAAATATAAATATAAACTATTTTGAAAGACTTTCTAAATAATTAATTATGTAAATTCGGAATCTTCTGAACTTCATTTGTATAATAATAATAAACTCAAATAAAAAGAAAAATTTGAGAAAAAAATATTTTTTTGATCTTTTTCAAAAGTTGGTCTTAATGCCAAAAATCTTTAAATTGATATAAAAAAAAATTACTCTTTATAATGGGTATTTGTTACTTATTACCAAAAGTATCAATTATCAAAACTTATAAATTTTTTACAGTCAAAGGATCCCAACATTTTTTTTCAAATATCAATTATTTTTGATAATTAACATTTAAAAGAACAAATAAAAAATTATAGAATAATACTCATTAAAGAATAGTTGATATATGTCTGAAATAAAACTAATTAATCAATAAATTTTCTTAAAAATTGAAAAACTAAAATTTTATCCCATTAATTGAGAAAAAAAATCAATGTTCATTTTGATCTTCAATTGAAGATCCAAATAAAATTCCAATAGAAATAAATATTATTTCTCTACAACCATTTCCACTGTTTCAGAGACATTAGAAAAAAACGTTTTTGCCGAATGACTAGAGATCTAGCAACAAAAAAAAAAATTACACAAGAATTAGGTTTTAAAAAAAAACCGAAAAAAAAAAAAAAGTAAAAATATGAAAAAATGATTTCAATTTTTGAAATTTACAAAATAAAATTTTTCTTCTAATATCCCTTTCAAACCCTTTAAACACATATAATTCACTTTTTACAGCTATGCCACTTTGACTGAATAATGGTTTAGTATGAACACAAAAAAAAAAAAAAAAAAAAATGTCTATCTCATTTTAAGGTGATTAAATTTAGTTAAAATAATTAAGAAATTAATATTTTTATATAAAATAATTTCAGATTTATTGTAGATAATGTTTTTTTACGTATAATTGCAAAAAAAAAATGCAATACTTTTTTTTAAATACAAATAATAAATAATAAAAGAAAAAGAAAAAAATTGATTATTAAACAAATTTTAAAAAATAGAAATGAAAAAAAAATAATAGGTTTTCAATAAAAGGGAAAAAAAAAATCTAAGATTTTCCTTTTAAGAATCCTATATAATGATGTTTTAATTTCCAAATTCAAAAAATTTACATTTGTTGTTGGGTGTTTTTGACACAAATTCTTCGAAAAGGATTTCAATTTCTATTCTTTTTATCTATTGTTCAAATTTCTAAATAATCTTTCTTTTTATTCTTGTGTTTATATAATTTTTTGAAAAAAAATATTTGATTTTTGAAAAATGAAAACTAAAAAAAAAAATAAAAAGAATATCAATTCCAAAAGATAAGCCTATTATTTTTTATGGGTAAAAAATCCCAAATTATAAAATATGGTAATATATATATATATATATATATATCTTTTTAGATTTGATACTGATTTATGAAAAGTTATTAGCACTCCATAAAGACTTGGTTACAAAAACACTACATCTGTTCAATAGTTTTTTTTTAAATTATTATCATAAGATCTCCAATTATCAAAAGATAAATCTTAAATTCATCAAATAAGTTTGGTTTGATAAAGGAGATGAAGATCAAAAAGTGCAAAATAATTTTGGATTGTCAATATTTAAATTAAATGTTTTGTGTCTTGTGTATTCATAATTTAAATATTGAAAATCCCTTTTCTTCAATAGGCAAATAAATCAGTGAAATGTTTTTTTTTCAGAAAATTATACAAACAAAACAATAAATGTTGGTTTTTTGTTTTTGAAAATTATCAGAATATTTTATATCGCTGGAAATAGTTCTGCAAATAATAAACTTGAAAAAAGGTACTTGCAAAAAGGATGCATAGCGAAAGTATCGAAAACCATAATACTCGAGCGTTTGTTGATTCTTTGTGTTTTTAAAGTTGTAAAGTATTAAGGAGAGAGTTTTTTTTTATGCAAGATTATAAAAAAAAAAAAAAATTTAAAACTTTATCCACCAAAAAAAGGGAAAGGAAAAAATGAAAAAAAAAAGAAAAGAAAAAATATACAAAGAAAGAATAAATAATTACCACTTGTATTTCTCATTGCTTCTTCTCTTTCCTTTGAATAGTCAAGATATTTTTTAATCTGTTTTACCATTTGCTCCATTTGAATTATTTCTTTTTCAATGGGGTTAATAGATTTCGTTTTGATGTCTGTAAACATTTCATTTTGTGATCTATCGCCTCGGATTTCAAGTTCAATTTTCAATAGCCCACCAAATGTGGTGCTGTAGATTTGTCTTCTTGACGTAAAACAAAACTTATAATCGCCAGATTTTTCTAACTGGACAGCAAATTTGGATTCAGTAACTCCATTTTTTTGAAAGAGTGCTTTTTTGTGTGGATCATAGATCTAATATTTTTTTTTTTTTTTTGTTTTTTTTTTTGTTTTTTTTTTGTTTTAATTTTGTTTTTGAAAAAAGTAAAAAATTTTTTTTAAAAGAAAAATAAAAGAAAGAAAAAAAGATCCAGAATAAAAATTTTAATTGGATCGTTGCAACCAAGAAAAAGAGAATTAAGTGTTTACTATCATTGAAATTACTGAAGATCCTTCGACAAGTTTGAAATAGCCAGTAAGAAGTGTATCAATTTCATAAGGTTCTGTAAAACATTTCTCTTCGCTCAACTTCATTTCAAATTTTAGTGAAGAAGAGAAATGTAAAAGCACAAACAGAACAACAAAAAGGTTAGTAACAAAAACAAACCTCATTCGAGTAAAAAAAAAAAAAGAAAAAAAATAATTAGCAAAGTGTAAAAAGCAAAAAATGATTCATAGAATATTTAGGCAGGACATCTAAACCTCAAAAATAGCCAAAACTTTTTTAAATTCACAGCACCTTTGTTTTTTTTGTTTTTGTTTGTCAAAGTTAGAAAGTAAACTCAATTCCAAAAAATAGTACACAAAAAAAAATTACATTAATAAAAATATACTCCAAAATACACAATACTTGAACATTAAAATAATAAAAGACCTGAAAATATTTAATTAATACTATTTATATATTTTATAGTAAATTTAACATTCAATTCGAAAAATAAAAAATAAAAAAGAAAAAATAAAAAAAAGTGAGCCAATATTTTTGGAACACGGTTACCAAAAAATCCATTTTTATTGAAAGAAAAATTAATAAAAACTATTAATAGATTCAGCCTGTCTTTTGATAACGAAATCTATCGTTTTAAATATAGAGTTTACTAATTATCTTAGGTTTCCCAACTCAAAGTATTTCATACATTAGTGAAAATTTTAAAAATTCTTCTTCGTTTTTTGGTTACAATTTTTCAGTTTAGTGCCCATAATTATCCCTAAATTCCCAATTGGATTTAAATTTGTGGAATTGGGAGTCAAGGGTCCAGAACATTACATCCCCGATTTAAGCAAGTTTGAGTTTTTTTTGAGGTATGTGGACAAGCTCCATCCTTTTGGAAAATCCATTTCAACTCACTATATTCTGAATTAGCGAGTTGAATTTCATTTGATTTTTTTGATAATATCATTAATAATACATTCAGTATTCACACTTCCATTAATAATAATAAGGTCTGTTTGTAGGCCATGTGTACTAGCACACCTTATCATGATTTTTTTTTCAAAAAAATTTTTTCTCGATAAAAAAAGAATCTTTTTTCTTTTTAGAGAAAAAAAAAAATTTTTTTTTTGTGATCAGAATGAAAACTTTTAAATTTCATTTTAAAGTGATTTTGAGATTTTCAAAAAGTTTTGTAAAAAATTATAATTTTTTTTTAAATGAAAAAAAAGAATACAAAAAAAATCAAAAAAATTATTGGAAATCAAAAATCAAAAAATAATAAAAAAAAATGAAAAATAATTAACTGTTATTATTAGGTCGAACTTAAAATATTATCTGAAATAATAAAATTTCTCATTTGTTGGATATTAGCGAAGCGAAAAACGATGCTTGATATCAGTTAATGTCATCGAGACCGGAGTGTCGAGATACATTAACATTTATCAAGAAGAGTTTGAAGTGAAGCGGTTTGACAACTTTTGAGAAATTTTATTATTGATGAGATAATATGCATAAGTGGGTTGCCTGATAATCAGAGTTAAAGTATGAAAAATAATAACAAAAAGTTAAGGTGAAATAAAATTTAAAAGTTAAAAAGTGAGTTTATTTTTTAGTATTGCTATAAAAATTAAAATTTATATTAGAACAATTTATTAACTTAGAATTTCATAATACTTTATCAAAATCGCCAATTTTTTTTGATTTCTCAAAACATTCATCATCAACATTCACAAAATTAGAATTTGTTCGTTTTCTTTTAAGTTCTTGTTCGACTTTTTTTTCAGTTTCATTTTCAGTTTCCATCGATCTGTGACATAATGCTTCTGCAATTTGTTTATTTAGAATCCTATCTTGTCTTTTGTAACAATTATAACCACTTTTTGATTGATGTCCAGTGAAAAACATACCTTCAGAATCTTTTACACCTTTTCTTCTAAATTTATTGATTGCTGTTGAACGTGTTGAGTGAAATGTGATTTTTTTGTTAATATTTACATTCGTAATTCTTTTTTGTAAATATTTTCTTAAAGTGCTTGCTGGAACATTAAAATCTTTATAAAATTTATTTCTATTAGGAGACCGGTTTACTGAACACCAAAAACTATCATCTGGGTCTCTTTTTGGGCAATTATCATAATACTTTTTTATAATTTCATAAGGATTGAATTTTGCATTGGGATAATTAAATATTAGTTTAAAATCTTGAAAACATCCCTTTTGTTTTGAAGTTCCTTGGTTGTTTTTTTTTACTCTTTGAATAATTTTAATAAAATTTTCTCCATCTTCTTCTTCCCAAGAAAGATCCTTTTGCAAAATTTTGTAATATTCGCCACCTCGAAATCCTGTAAAAACACCCATAAGCCAAAACGCAGATACAAGTAAATCATATGGGTCTTTGATATTTAAACTTGATAAAAAACGATCTTCTTCTTCATTGGTTAACCAATCTGTATGTTTACCAACTTTATTTTCTTCCTTAAACGATTTAAATTTCGATCAAGTGTGGCCTGTGTTCGTAATAATTTTTCTAATGATGTATAATATACTAATTCATGTTTTTGCCAAACACTTCTTAAATAGCTTATAAGACAATGAACCATTGTTCTATAACTACAGTCAGTCTCACTTTTAAGGCACAAACTTTCAACGAAATTTAAGGCACACAAAAATCTCAAATTAAGGTACAAAATTTGGAATTTTGTTTTTTACAATTTATTTTTACTAGAATTTGAATTGTGTGCCTTAATTTGAGATTTTTTTTGTGCCTTAAATTTCGTTGAAAGTTTGTGTCTTAAAAGTGAAACTGACTGTATTCCAGGAGTATGATTCTTTATTTTTTTTCTTCATCCTTGAAATAAAAACAACAATGTATCGATCAAGATCCTTTAATGGAATTTCTGTCAACTCTCTGTTTTCTTCTTTATCTTCTAAAAATTTTTGAAATCTTTTTGCAACCATTTCTTGAATACTTTCTGTATTTTTATTAATGTATCCTTTTTCTGACTCTTTAATCAATTCTTGTGAAGACATAAAATTTTCTTTTTGAGTTAAATAATACACTACACTAGTGTGAATATGAATGTTGTAAAAAATAGAGTTTTTTTGATTTTCTCAAAAAATTGTGAGTTTCACACTGTTACCAAAGTTTAGGAAATAGAGATTTAGAAATGAGATTATATAAATAAGCAAAAAAGTATTTTAGACCAAAAACAGCCTCGAAATTACAGATGTTTTGTTTCCAAAAAAAATTTTGTTTTCAAAACAAAACATCTGTAATTTCGAGGCGGTTTTTGATTTAGAATCATTATTAACTTAAAATTTTAACCCGATATAGATATATCCATAATCAAAACTTTGGTAACGGTGTGAAAATCACAATTTTTTGAGAAAATCAAAAAAACTCTATTTTTTACAACATTCATATTCACACTAGTGTAAATGAGTAAAGTTAAAATAAATGTTTTTCAAGATTTTTCAATCAATCTTTTATACTTAAAATACAAATGAAAAATTATATCATATAATTTGATGGGATCCCATTAACTCACTTTTTACCTTAGATCTGACTCCCAATGATCAAACCTTCAATGTATCATTGAAAACTACAATCAATTTAAGGAGGCAAAAAGTGCTTGAGTACTTTAACTTTAAAATTCTTTCTATTGATTGTTAATATCTAATGTTTCTATTTAAGAGTCAAATATCACTTTTCTTGGAATTAAATTAATTTTGAAGGTGTGCCCCAATTTTTGGAATTGAGTTTAATTGAAAGATTCAAAATTCATTGTTTTTCAAGTTAAAAGTTTTTACAATTGAGTTATTTGAAAACTATCAATTTAAATAGATTCACCTTTTGGAATTACTTTTTGGTTTCTTTGTTAACCCAAAGCATACCAATAAAAAGAAGGCAAAGATTCAACAATTAAATTGTAAACACAAATTTCAACCTCTTTTGTTCAAAATTACTTATTATAAAAGATTTAAAGAGGAAATGAAGTTAAAATTATTTCCAGTTTATTATATAAATACCAATATTTCAAATTCCATAATAGTTGACTGAATAATGTTGAAGTCCAGTAAAAACGATCATAAAATCAATTTGAAATTGAAAAAGTCTCAAAGAAAGTTTTTCATTATTGAACTGAAAATTTTTTAATCTGAATTTTTCTGTACCGATAAAAGATCAAATAAATGTGTAAAATTTGTTGTCAAATTTCCTATTTTTGATAAAGTTTTTAATAGCTTTTAAGAAAGAATTTTCTTGGTCTAGTTCTTAATAAAATTTTGATATTGTTTCCACAGTAATACTGTTGTTATAAGGTAATGATTTGAAAGTTGAGATATCATTTTTCTAAAACTCTCAATTGAACTAAAAATGTTTTTTTACATTCAGGAATTTATTAGTAGAAATAATCAGTTAGAACAGAAGATACAAGATCGGTGTAAACAATAAAGGTCCACTCGATATGAAAATTAAGAGATTTAATTTGAATTTCTTTTCTTTGTGTCATAGCGACAAGCTTGAAACAAAATTAAATAGCAAGTTATAATAATTAACCTATTCGCTCATGAGAAGATAAAGTGAAATGTGAAAGAAAAAGCTGTTTGAGAACTTCTTTTGTTGAAAGAAATTGGCAAAATAAAGATTATCATTTATCAGAAAAAACAAAGAGTGAAATTTGAAAAGGATAAAATAGTCTGTTGTGTGATTTTGAGGGATCAGTTTGTTCGAAAAAAAAATAATATTTAGATTTTTTTTTAAACAAACCTCGAATTGAAACTTTTAATAGTTTGGCTTTAATTAATTAAAGAAAAATCTCAGAAAATTTATCAATTTTAAAAATAGAATAAAAAATAACAAGGAACAAACACCAATAAATGGAAACCCTGTAGAATAATTCTCAAAAAGAATAATTTCTAATTTCAAACTAACTTTTCAAACAAATCTAGAATATAATTTTCTTCAATCAATTGTTAAATGAAAAAGAAATAATACTAAAGAACAAGATCAGATTTCAAAACTTTTTTTAATTTTATTTGTTGAGCTTTCAAAAAACAAAACCATTTTTCTCTTTTTTTTTTTTTATTTTAATTATTTTCCTTCCGAAGAAAAGAAATCAAACATGTGCTATCCAATCTTGAAATTCTTTTTCTGTAGTCAATTTTTTTTTTCTATTTTCGCAAAAGGAAACAGCAACCAATTCAAACTCAAGTCTTTTTTCTTTTTATCTCTTTATTTTTTAACAAAAAAAAATTTTCCACAATTTAGACGTGTTTGGATTTTTTTTTGGGCTTCCATTGTTACCATTTCACCTCTATGTAAAATTGGTTTTTCCATTAATTGCTAGGTAATTTAATATTCATCAAAGAATCCCTTTCAAAATTTTTCTTATTTATTCAAAAAAAAATTTTTCTTTTTATTTGTTCTTTTTTCATTTTGGCAATCATCAAACTGATGTTAAATTTGTATTTTTTTTTTTTTTCATCTTTTTGGTTTAATCACCAACCACCAACCACCAATCACCAAACCACTAAACCACAAACACTCATTTCACAAGCCCAAACATTTGGCAAGATCCACAAAAAAAAACATCACACTGTGTTTTAGCGCCGTTTCGATATTTTTTATCACTAATTGCATTGGGCTTTTTATTTCTTTGGAACATACTTTTTTTCATTATTTGGAAAGACGACCTGAGGAACCCAGCATTTATTACGTTATCAGTTGTTATCCCAGTTTTGTCACTGATAGGGCTTGGTGCACATGAACGATTTTTTAGATTAGGTTTCCTTTTCTACGAAGATCATTTTGTGGATTTAATAAAAAGCCTGTTTGATTCTTTAATCGTCGATCCCTTCGCATTGATTGGGCTACTTTTAATAACCTGTACACTTATTCATATCCCAGCACTTCTTAAAACCAGAAAGAAATGTATTGAAGACAAAAAAACATTACGTGGATATATAATTGCCTTAGCATTTTTAGCAATTGCACGAATTATTACTTACCCCATACAGTTGATCCTTTTAATAACTTATATTAGGCTCCCGTCTTATCGTTTGAACTGTAAAGTGGAAATTGACTATTTACAAGATGACATAGATATAACCAGGAGGATTGCCATCAGAATACTTTTTGCTTGGAGCGCTTTTTTATTTTTAATATTTGTTGATTTGATACCATTTGTATTGTCGACTTTAATTTGGTGTACATTTTATCGGATTTCTACCGTTATTCAAGAAACAAAATTAGTAAGATTACTTTTTTACAAATATCTTTTAGTGCTTCTTTTTTTAGTTTTATTTTATTTCTATTCTTATATTTTAAAAAAAAGACTCAAGCAAATAATGGATGATTTAAATAATTACTCTATAAAAAATGTTCACTTTATTTCTATATTTTATATAAACTCACAGTTCAGTACTTTCTACAAAACGAAGTAACCCAAAATCTAATTATCTCAAAAAAAAAAAACAATTTTCAATTACTTTTTGTTTTTAGAAAATTCAATGTCAAATATTTTCTAGTGAACTAAATATTATTACTTTTAATATTTAGTATACAGTAACAACCTATGCTGTGATTTTATTATATACAGAAATTGGTTTTACTATTATAAACTTTTTTAATATGAAATAAAAAATTCAATTTTTTTCTATGAAATTACCCAGCCTCTGAAAATAATCACAAAATCTGAATATCCTATTTAAAAAAAAATTAAGGTATTTCTAATAAATTAAAGAATAATAATATATTCTTAATATTATTACGAAAAAAGATCTCATTATGTTTATTTGTCAGAGTGGGTAATAGATTTATTTTAGAGCATTTAATAAAGTTTCTAAATAAAAAATTTGGAATTCAGGAAGTGCCATAGAATGCCTTCAAGTGCCTTCAAGTGCCTTCAAGTGCCTAGGTTTTTTTTAATTTGAGAAATAAACCGAAAATTTCAAAAATTTTCGGTTTATTTTCAAATTAAAAAAAAACCTAACTGCGCTTTTTCAGAATTCAAAAGAATGGAGAAAAATCAAAGATTTTACTCAATTCTTTTGAATTCTGGAAAAGTTAAAGACAAACAAGAGGGGTTAACAACTTCTCCCTTAAATAAATAATTAATATATAAAAAAACAATATTCTATTTTTATCTTATCATTATCTAAAAATATTAATTTATATTGCATCCAAATAGAAATTTTTTATTTTAGAAATAAACAAATCCAAAATATTGGATTTCAAAAGAAAAGAAATCATACAAATCACAGAAAGTTACAGAAATCAAAAAATATTTTACCAACATTACCTTTAAATTATTTAAACCAGATATTTTTGAAATTTTGTAAATTGAAGATTCCCATTAATGGTCATTTTTTTTTTTAGATTTTATTCGACAATAAGAAAGACCTAATATCGATATATATATATATAAGGTATTTCCAAAAAAGTGGGGCATTTTTTTTTACATTTCATAAAAAATAATCTTTTTTAGTGATTGTAATCATTAATCAACTATACCAAATTAAGTTTAATATTAATACCGATTGAATCAACCACTTATGTATTTAATTCAAAGCATGTTAGTTGAAATATTCCCAAAAAATGAAAAAAAAAATAGCACTTTTTTGGTTAAAGAAATGTACGACCAATTTCAATAAAAAACCGGAAATATGGAAAGGGAACAAATGATTTTTTAAACACGAAAACACAGTTATATGTTTTTAATTATATTGTAAAAATTGTTGAGATTATACAAGTTATGAAAATATTTTTTTCGATCAAAAAGAAAATAATAAACACCAATTTTCACCCATAAAAAAATATCCGATAAAATCGAGATCAGAAATTTTAATATATTTTATTTCTGCAATATAATACTAAGAAACAAATTGAATTATTATCAAGAATCTATAAATGGTGGTTAATGATTTTATATATTTAAATCCTTTTTTTGAAGAATGTGTTACATAAATATATTTTAAAATAAATTTGCCCCACATTCTTGGAAATAGCTTATATATAATTAAATGGAAAATTCCAAAACTAAAAAAAAAAAAAAAATAAAACACAAAAACAAGCTTTTTACATTGGAAATTCAAGTAGACTTATTCAATACCAATATGAAACAAGAAAAAAATTTACCATCAAATAGGAAAATAAATAACACTTAAATAAAACAAACATATTATATTTTCTAAATATTTTTATAATTTTTTGAAAAAATTTTTTAAAAAAATATCCTTTTCACATTTATTTTAACAATTTTTCATTTATTATTATTTTAATTTTTCTTACAAAACATTTAAATAGTATATTGAACGAAAAGACGTAAGTATTTTTATATATTTATTATTCTTTTTTTTTATTTTATTTTATTATTAACTGTTAATTTGAAAATATTTTTACCAATCTCCAAAAAATTCTAAAAAAATAATTGTATTAAAATTATTTTCAGGCTGATCTATTTTCTTTTTTTTATAATTTTTATTGACCTCAATAAACAAATTAAATTTGAATGATGACAAAGAATTAACATTAATTCAATTTTCAAATATTTAAGGAAATAATCTTTTTGATAATGAAAATTTTTCATATAAATTTATTGATTTTCAAAAATATTCAAAAACATTACAAGAAAAAAAGAAAAATACAAAAAAAAAATAAATTGTTTACATCAAATAAAAATTGTGTTTATAGTATTGAAAAAAATACCTGACATGAAAATATTCCCTGACAATATTTTTAATTTTTAATATTAGGAAAATTGTTGTGTAATTGCAAATAATTAAAATCACATCCTTTTTTTTATGAATCAAACTTTGTAAATTATAACTCACCCGCTTATTAGAATGATATCTAATTAAATTACACTTGTTCAAAACACCATTCAATCAATCAAAAAACAAGAATAAAAATTACCATTTTCCTAAACTCATCTTAAACCTAGATAAACCACTATTGTTTTTTCAAAAAAAGTAGATCTACTTACGGTTATCAAACTATTAAATTTGTATTCTATATACATCCCACTTTAATGAACTTTAGGCAGGTTTATTACTGGTTCATAAAAAATTTGGCTATTTATAAAAAAGGATTTGATTTGAAATAATTGCAATTAAACAACAATTTTCTGAATATTCACAATTAAAAATTGTGTCATGGATTATTTTCATTTCAGGTATTTTTTTCGGTACTCTAATTGAAAATTTAAAAAAAAAAATTAAATAATTTTTTTTTATATTGAAGAGAGGTAATTTAACAAAAATACCTTCTGTTTGTCCTAAATACTATAATACGAAATAATTTAAAAAAATTGATTCATTGAATGAATATAAAATAAGAATTCAATAAATTTATTAATTTGTTTTTATTTATTTATTCTTTCTTTGAAAGTATCAAAGAAACTAATGAAATTTAATACACCTTAAAAACTTTAAGAATACTATTAAAATCTTAAATATTATTATTCATTTCCATTTTTTGATTTTCTTAAAGGAATATATCTCTAAAATATTAATTTTGTTTAATGAAGTGATCTAATAATTATTGTTGTTTTAATTGAAATAAATAAACCATTCATTCATTTTATTCATTCAATAAATAAATCATTCCTCCAATCAATCAATCAATCAATCAATCAATCAATCATTCATTCATTCATTCATCCAATAAATAAATAAATCAATCAATCAATCATCCATTCACTCATATATTAAAATTCAATTTTTGAATATTATTTAATATTATTCACTGAAAAAAAATAAAATCAAACAATTTTCAGATTTACATTCTACAAAAGAAAATCTTACAAAATTTGGAGAAGAAAAGAAAATATCAGAAATAAATAACATATATCAAAAAATGTCTACAAAATAATAAAACAAACTAAAAAAATAAATTTAATAATTTATCAATAATATATAAATGAAATCATTGGATAAAAATATACAAAAAGGTCATCTCAAAAACAAATAATTTTTTGGAATATTAAATGAAATTTTTATTTTTTAACAGTTAATTATTTTAATTCTTTTTTGATTAAAAAAAAAAAAAAAATTTAATTTTTATATTTTAAAAAAAATAATCCAAAAAAAAAAAAAAAAAAAAAAAAAAAAAAAAAAAACTAAAAAAAAAAAGTATTCAAAAGATGAAGTTAAAGGTTATAAAGATGCGGTTTTGACCCACGAACTTTTTCATTTTGATTGGATCTTATTAAAAAATAGTTTATACGTATTATTAGACATCCCATTTTTAATCTTATTTTTCATTACTTCATTATTCTTTTGGAGGACATACTTTTTTTGGAAAGACTTATCGAAATCAAGAAGGTCTGGTGATCGAAGATTAGATATCTTAGTTCATTTCTTCTTTGGAATATTAGATCTCTTGATTTTGCCCATGCTAATTGTATGTCTCATGATCCCAATGCATTATCCATTTTATAAAGCCCGTCTGAAAGAGCATTGGCAAAAATATAAAGAATCCCGAGAAGCTTATCCAATCCGCTGGTCCTCGAGATTATATCATTATCAAGTGTTGGAAAATTTCATATTATTGCTATTAGATTTACCCGCATTTCTATGTTTAGTTTTCATGATTATAAATCCAGTTCGATTGAGGCATACAATTAAGGAGATGAAAAAGGATAATGAATTATTGGACAATTTGATTATTGTTTATCAAAATTTTGGTATGATTTTTGTTGATTTTTTTGCATTGATCTGTTTAATAGTCATTGGATGCACTGTTTATAGGACATTCCCATTATATGGCTCGATTAGGGCAATGAAAAGGCATCGAAAGAACCCAAATGACCCGATTAAACTCAAATGGGATAAGAATCCATGGTTTTTCAATCGAAGGGGAATTTGGCATTTATTAATTTTTAGGCAATTTTTAAATATCATCATTGACATTGGCACCGTTTTTTCCTTTATTTTCGTTTGTGTTACATTATGGCGCTTGCTACCATTGAAAAGAGATTATGAAATTAATAAGCGTAAACACATTTTTGAGAAAAGAAGTATGCGGTATCTGATTTTCACTCAAACCGGCCATTTAATTTTTGACTTATTTTTCATCATCATTTCCTTACCGGCTTGGTTTACCTGGAGAACGAAATCCTTTTACTGGCATTACAGGTATGCAACAACCAATAATAAAAGAAGATTATATGCACTTAGGGAAATAGCCCTAGTGCCCATCGATCTTTGTTGCTTTCTTATGTCGATTGCTTGCTTTTTTTCTTTGAGACATAATTTATTAAAAGAAAAATGGAAGGAAACCAAAGATAGCTATCCACGAAAAAGATTACCCGATAGCAACGAGCCAAACTTAACGGAATGGCACGAATGGGAATATGAAATTAAATTCAGAATAGCACAATGCTTTTTATTAGTGCTACTTGATCTTGTATTATTAATATGCTCGTTAGTTACCTGCTGCCTATTAATTAGAATAAGTCCCTTTATTAAGCAATTCAGCGCAATGAAAAAGAACTTTAGGAAAAGGCAGTTTAATTACAAACCAATAAAAATCAAAAAAAGCAATAAAGCATACCCTTTTACAAATGACATGAGCGAAAATATTTTGGCCTTTGTAAACAAGATCCAAGAAAAGGCCAATGAACATGTTCAAAGATTGCAAAATATGAAAATGACCGTTGAACGAAATTATGCAAATGCTATGAAAGAGCAAAGGGAAAAGGAAGCTAAAGAGTTTTATGAAAAACAAATACATGAAAAGGAAATTGAAATTGCAGAATTAAGAGAAAACTTAATAAAGGAAGGAATTGAAACGAATGAAATTGAAAAACAGATTCAAGAAAAAAAAGAAGAATGGAAAAAAGAATTAAAATCAAAAATGGAAACAAAAACTAAGGAATTAGAAGAAAATTTTAATGAAGAGCAAGCAAAAAAAAAAAAAAAAAAATCACAGAATAATTCTGATGATGATGATAATGATGATGATGATGATGAAAAAAAAAAAATTACTCTTAATAACTCTTCCACAACATCAAGTAGTAGTAGTAGTGATAGTGATACTGATTCTCTTGATGTCAAAGAAAAAGAAAAAGAAAAAGAAAAAGAAATTGAAATTGAAATTGACAAGGGATTACCACCACCGCCACCCCCAAAAAATGGATTACCACCAATTTTTGTTCAGGATAAATTAACAAAAGAAAGATTAATTTTTGAACAAGAAAGAAATCTAATGAAACAAAAGAAAATCGACGAAGAGAAAATTAAAAAATTAGTTAAGGAGGAGCTAAATAAAAATTTATTATCGAAATATGATTTTGATCTTCAATTTTTCAAAATTCGCAAAATATTGGAAACGAAACAAAACACAATTAAAAATACCAAATTTAAAATACGAATCAAACTTTTCGTTGAGGATTTATATTTAAGGATTTGTGGCGATTTAAATAAGAAAATAAACAACCAGGAATATGAATTTTTATTGTCGATCATTGGAGAAATTTTAGGAGAAGATCTGAAAATAACCGAAATTAAGCCAAACATCGACTTTGAGACCTTCTTTGAGGAATTTGTTCCAATTGCTAAACGCTCGAAAACGAAAATGCTAATGCTGGCCAAGAGATTAGGATACGACGAGCAATTTATACCCAATCTCTATGTGCTATATAACATTAACAAAAATGATATTTCGGAAAAGATAAACACTGTTTTTAAGCAAATTTATCTAGCGAGCGTCAATTCCTCGCCTTCAAACAAATTTGGCGAAATAATCAAAATCTGGTTTTCCATCTTTGCCCAGGAGAATAACTTTTGGTCAATATTGCAATTAATCGATGACCCGAGGACGAAGGAAACATTGGACTTCAGTGCCGGCAGCAAAACGGGGGGGAAAACCACTAATAACCTCGGGGAGGAAGGAGACGAAAGAGGGAAAGCCGGCGGAGCGCAGCAATCATCCGAATTGCAACAGGGCGCCGGAGACTTAACCCTCGATCAGTTTCTCAAGTTCATGAAATACTTAACCATTCTGCGATCAGACAAAAGCCTAATGATCCTTGAATGCTTTGGCTATGATCAGATCCTGTACAGAAGGCAAAAGCTACCTAATTTAATCGAAAGAGGAGAATTGAAACCCGAAATTAAAGTTAGCTTTACAAAGATCGTTGAATGTGGAGTGAATGAGCAATACATGGCGCCACCGTTATTGTTCAAAAGATTTTTACCGAAACTTGCCACCGATGCCACTGCTATACCATTTGAAAAACTATTCCGACGCATGGCAGGTAATAATGCAGAATACGACAAATTTGATCGAAGGAATAGAAAGAGCTTTGCACAAATACTGCAAGTCCTCGCGGGACTGAACCCAGATTTGTTTTACAGCCAGCTGTCAACCTATGCAGATATTTTCAATTTTGAAACCGACCGATTGAAATTTGGTAATAAGAGATCTTACCATGTGCTCGCGCCAAAGGTTCAAAAGAGCTGGGTAATGAATCACCAGGAAACTGAATGCCTCAAAGAGATCTTTAGTAGATATGCCAATTTTCGAAATCGCATGAAAATCCACAAGATTTTATACCAATGGGTATTTTGTGAGCCAAGCGCCGGCATTACACCTCAATTTTGGAGGCAAGACCTCAAATTCTCAAAGTTTAAAGACAAGTTTAAAGACAACCCCGAGCGTTTGAAATACTGCTTAATTAAACACGGCTATGATCTTGAAACTTTGAAATTGCTAGACTATGAAACCCGGTTAAGGAAGGTGAAAAAGCTCAAAAGGGCATCAAAAGAGTTTTTCGGATATGGATATTTGAAAGAAGCGATGCAATGGGGCCATATTGCAATCGTGAATATACTCTCGTTGCTAAGAAGAAACGATCCCGCCGAATTGGAGGAATACATCAAATATTACCACATCCGAATCAAATATCTTCGCAAATGCGGCCGATACAATGATGTGTTAACAGAAATTTTCCAAGTATTAAAGTTACCCTTTAAAAGCAAGACAATCAGATTAGAGTTAATATACGAATTGGGCTTGAACTATTATGAAATGAAAGACTACAAAAGCGCTGTCAAGTACTTTAAAAAGGTGGCCAAAAAACGGCAATTTGCGGACCGCAAGAACGAGATCGTAGAGATGGTTAAGAAATGCAAAGACGCCTTGTTTGAAAGCAAAGTTGCAAAGCTCTGTAGGGACGGCAAAGACGATATGGACCAATATGATGATGAGACCTCTTTGCTAAGTTTAACCTTCTTTGCACGATTGATTTTGAAAGAATTCCTTTTCACATTGGGCGCAATCCTTGGTATTCTGTTTGTCCCCATAATTTTGCTGGGCTATTTACTATACCCCATCCATAAGTATTTTGTATTCAGAATGAAGCCTCAGCAATTTTACAAGTTTTCAAAATATACGACCTATTCCATGATGTGCGCTTCTCCATACTATAACGATTATGAAGGCAGGAAAGTCTTTTGGTATTCTCTCAGCAAAAGTAACTCTCGGAATTTCACTCTTTTGAGAATGCCTCTTTTCTTTTTCCTTTTATTACTCGAAATATTGATCCTATTAATTAATGAAATTTCTGTTTTGTTGGCATTGCCTAGCATATTCTATTGCCTTACCACAACCCTGCTGGCGCCCATCTGGTCAAGGCGCTTTTTGAAGTCCAAACCGGGCTCGCTCTTTTGGAGATTAGTACTCAGCGCAAGCCTATTGTGCCAGATTGCTGCCTTCCCGGGCTTAATTGCCCTGCAGGGACTTATACCTGCAATACCCTTTATTGCCCAATTGGAAAGCAACGTAGCCATCCCTTTAACAATAATCTTAGCGTTGTTAGTAATTAATAGCTGGCCAATATTGGTCGCGCACTTAATAAAGTATAACAGAATTTATCGTCCCTCATACGCCCTCAAATTCATAATCTACTTTAGCGTGAACTTAGTAAAATCAATTATCTTTGGTGAGACCTTTATTCAGAAGGTATATAAGCGAATTCTCGAAACCGTTACCTATAAGCTATTCTTGAAATTAAATTTATGGATATCTTCTCTCGTATTGTTGATCGTTTATCTTGTTTGGTCTTCAGTGCCAGTCCTAATTGGCCTTGCCATCTCGCAACTAGCAGATGCACAATGGCTGATTTATTTAGCAGTGCCCTTCTCAGCTTTATTATTATACTCTGGATACAACGTGATCGAAAAGAGCTGGTCACAGGAACCAGATTTCCTCGACAAATCCCTGAAAACAGGATCGTGGCTGAAAGTTATCGAATTCGATTTACGCTTGATACTCTCCGACAGAAAAGTGATACAAATACAATCAAACCAACTTATTTTGCATTTAAGCCAAGGATATCCATCCCCCATGGGCTATTGGGAAACCTGCTGTTGTTGCTTCCCCTTACTTGAAATGGCCACTCAAAACCCAAAGCACCTATCAGTACAGGCACTAATCGGCTATATCGACAGCAAAGAATTGGATGCAGAAAAGGATTTACAGAATATACAACTTTTCGATCTGTCGATCGACCCTTGGTACAACAAAATTGAAAATAAAAATCATTCTTTAACTCTTGGTACCACAATTAAATTTCATCATATTAATGATTTCTTAAAATCTTTTATCCAAATTTCTGGTTATGATGCAAATAATTTAAAAATTTCTTACCCTAAAATCAAGTTAGATAACAATCCTTTTTGGAAATATAAACTTGCTTCTTGGAGAAAGAATCAACAAGATAATGAGAAAATTTTTGTTAAAAAAAAAAGACCAATTCGTAAGGGTTATTATAAAAGATTTTAAATTATTTAAAATAAAAAATATTTAATTTTTTAAATTTTTATTTTTTTGAATTTTTTTTTTATTATCATTTGTTGGTATGTTTAATATCCTTTCTTTATTCAAAAAATTAATCGATTCCAATGTTCATTTTCTTTTTTCTTCTTACTGATTAATAGTTCGTGTATTGACACTTTCATTCATGCTTTTTGAATTGGATTATATTACTGGAAAAAGAAAAAGAAATATTATCTGAAATAAAATAATTTTAACCTTTGTTGGAATTTTGAATCAGGTCCTGATTGATTAATACTCTAAGATTGGTCTAATTATGATTTTTTCTCCTTTGAATTTTGAAAAACCAAATGATAAAAAATCAATTTTTAATTATGATAACAACAGGATATTATTATTTTATTAGTAATATTTTTGTTATTTTTCTTTTCTATTTTTTTATTATAATAAAATTTCTTTACTGTTATGGAAAAAAAGTGAAACAAAGTTTTTAATGAGACACATTAAGAGAACCTGGTAATGAAAACTAAGATCAATAAATAGAAGATTCAAATTAACTTTTAATAATAATCCCTTATATTATTGTCAATCAAACCAACAAAAACAATTTAAATCTACTTTTGTATCAAAATTGTTAATGTGGTTTTGGATATCTTAAAAATTGTCAATTTTTTTCAACAAATTTTTAATAATGGATTCAATCAAAGAAAAGCCCATATCAAAAGATAGTATTAAAAAAAACTCTTATTCAGATTGAATCCTTCATTTTCATTTCATTTTTTTTTTCTTTTTTTTAATTGATCTTACTTTTATTTTTCAGGAAGGCTTCCCAATTAAAGACCACACTTCATTTTTTTCTCTGTTTCACTTTTTTTCCCAAATTGTTAATTAATCCTCTCTCTCAATAAACAAATATAATAATTAATTATAATTATTAAATGAAAATCATAATTATTGATAGTATGCAATTTTCAATAATCTCCATAAAACCAGAATTTATTCTTTTTTTATAAACTTTTTTTCAGTAAAAGGGGCCATATTTTGTTGAAGAAATAGAACATATTCTATGAGTTTAATTCATTACTCTTATCAAAATAATTCTTCAATTTTTATTCAAAATCATTTTTTTACTATAATATTTTTGCACTTTTTCCTTTTTTTTTTTGATTTTTTGATTTTTTTTTTTTTACTTCTTTTATCTTTTTATAAAGTCGATTTTAAAAAAAAATGTTTGAAACTCTAAAAAAACATTAAGAAAAGTGAGTATTTGTAATTTATTCTCAAATGATAAAATTTACAATAAAAAAAACTTATCGTCAACAAAGATAATTTTCTTAAGAAATTGAAAAATTTGCCAAATAACGTTCTAATGAAAGAGGCACAAAAAATTTTTTAACTTTTTTTTTTTTTTGATAATGAATAGTTTGGTTCGTATTTCTATTGAGGAATATTGATCCAATCTCAATTTTATTATATCTCTTATTTCTAAATAATCTTCATTTAGGTTGATTCTTAAAAAAAAATGATTTATTCATTTTTAGCCTGGTCACTTTTAGGTGAATGGGGTTTAAATATAATATACCTTTTAAAACTTAATTGTCTTAAAGTATTTATATTGTTAAATCAAATTATTGAAATAATTGAAAAGAGGGGGTACAACTAATCTTATGTGATCTATAATGGTGATGAATAGTTTATATTTCGAAAATTCAAGAAAAAAGTAAATTATTTTTTAAAAAAAAACCATTATCGAATACATTTTGGAAGTTCTGGGCGAGATATTAAAGATTAGTCTTTAACTAATTTAGAAGATTTTATTATATATTTTTTCTGTCTCAGAACCAATTTTTTAAATTTAACTTAATTAAAATATTTTTCAAAATGTATAAAAAAAACTAATGGAAGTGTCCGTCAAGTGCTGTAGAGTGCCTTCAGGTGCCTAAGTTTCTCAGAATTCGAAATAATTGAGTAAAATCTTTGATTTAACTCAATTTGTTTAAATTCTGAAAAACCTAACGGCGCTTTTCTTATTTTTTTTGTTTTATATCGTAAGTGTTCTAGATTTTTTTGAGGTTTTGTATTTTATTTATGAAGTGTACTAGGTTTTTTTTACTTTTTGAAATAAACAGAAAATTTTAATAAAATTTCGGTTTATTTCAAAAAGTAAAAAAAAAAACCTAGTACACTTCATAAATAAAATACAAAACTCAAAAAAACCTAACGAAAATTAATCGATTTTCCTAATAAACAGAAAACTCAAGAAAAGCTAAAGGCGGTTTTCCAGAATTCAAAAGAATTGAGTAAACTCATCTAGGTTTCACTCAATTCTTTTAAATTCTGGAAAACCTAACGAAAGGTGTCCTAGGTTTTTTTGACTTTTTGAAATAAACAGAAAATTTGTTTAATTTTCTGTTTATTAGAAAAAATAAAAAAAACCTAACGGAAAATAAATAAAAAACATATTTTTTTTTCAATTTATGTCAATAAATAAATCTCAAATAGTCAAAATAATTAGTTATCCAATTGAAATCTATTCATCAGATTTAAAATGCTTTTAAAATAAAATATTATAAACTCTTAACTGTGAAAAAAAAAAAAATAATATTCAAATTTTTTACTATTATCAAAAATTAATTTTCAAGATATTTTAACAATTAAGTTGGAAAATCCAATTTTCAAGGTTTTATTAACATTTTTTTTTTGATTTAAAAGAACTTTTTTTAACCAATAGTTTTTATTATAAGTGAAATTATTAAAAAGTGTAAAATTAGCCAATATTTAATTTTTTTTTGAAAAAATTTTTTCATTATCGTGATGACAGATAAACGGGTTGAACCTACAATAAGGCTCAGCAATTATTTTGGCATTTTCTTCTAAAATTTTAAAAAAAAAACTCAATCTAAAAGTCTAAAAAAGATATCAATGATAGAAATTTCATTCAAGATTCTTAAAAATTTGATTAAGAATAAATTAGAATTATCTGTCAAACTAAAATTGATCAATTAGTAAAATAAAAATAAAAAAAAAACAAAATCATAAAATTTTAAAGATTTGTGTTGATTTAAAAAGAAAAATTTATCTTTTTATTTTTTTTATAATTTTAATTATTTTGTAGGTTTTAACATTCAAGAAAAAAGAATAATAATGATGATAACGATAAGTTATTTTTTTTTTTTGGAACCGCATTTTATGTAATTTTTTTTTTTTTTTTTTTTTTGAAAAAATGATGAAAAAAATATAATAATAGTAAAAGTTAAGATAGCTAATTTATAACTAATTTTATTCTTTCACTATTTTTAACCAATAAAAAGAAAATTATTTGAGTTGTTTTCCAATCCATTGGAAGCCTTCTTTATATCCCATTCTATTTTTAATTGAACACATAAAGACTTCAATTGATCTTAATTCACTGTTTTTAGATTTTTCATTTTTTCCAGTTGTAAAACTAAGATCCATAATTGTTCGGAGTTCTTCTTCTGAAACTGCTTCTTTCTTGTCGATTTTGTTTCCCAAAACTAAAAATGGCACTGAGCGTAGTTCTTCACAAGACAGTAGCGAATTTAATTCCTTTTTTGATTCCTCTAATCTTTCTTGATCAGCTACGTCAACAATAAAAATAACAGCATCGACGGTTGTGTAATAGTCTCTCCAAAGCCTTCTTGCTAACAAAGATATAAAAAAATTAATTTATTTTAATTTCATTAAACAGAATTGTGGTAAGTATTTTGTCTTCAAATAGTCCATTAAAAAAAAAAATTATAAGTAAATAAAAATTTTTCCAATTAAAATTTTTAAAGCCCTAGTACAGTATAAAAGCAAAAAATGTCCATTTTTTTGTCATTTTTTTTCGGTCTCCCTTTTCAAAAACCCCATGAACAAAAGGTTGCCTGAGATGTAAAAATGATTACTATTCAAACCTAGCCAAATACTTGGTTCAAAACTATAACTTTACAATATTCCAAAAAAGTTAATTTAAAAAAAATGGCCATTTTTTGCCTTTATACTGGAATAGGGGTTTAAGAAAATTCAATTTGCAACAAGTAAATTCGAAAAAAGAATTTACAAGAATATCCATTAGGGTTATTAAAAACATAGTTCCCTTATATAAAATATTAAAAGATCATTAATTTGAATTTTTAAATATACTGGCAAATTCAAAATAATTTGACAATATTTTTTTATTCTCATTTTTTTTTTCGTATCCCATCAATTCATTTAAAAGTAACTCAATGAAAAAGGTTTTTAAATCTGCAGACTAGTGATGACTAATCTTCTTAATGATTGTTTCAATTCAAAAAAATTGCTAATTTAATATCCATAGATCAGTAAATATATAAAGTACATGGTATGTATATATATGGCGTAATTGATATAAAAGGTGTGCTTAATTTCAACTCTTTAAAATTTGAGAAATAAAATAGACTAACAAAGTGCGACTTTTAATTTTTTTAATAACTTTGATAAAAATGTGTTTATTGAAGTTTTTTGGCTGTTTTTAAGGAGATTCATCAATTCCATACCCCCCTTTTGTGTTTAGGGTATACTCTTTAGAAAGTTAACTTTCTTCTTAAACTTGAAGAAATTTTGCAAAAAAAAAAAACAGATCCTGTAAATTGAAATTCTTTCTGAGATTAAATTTTTACTCAAAAAATAAAAGCAATTTTATCTTCATTTTATAAATTTTTTATCAAACAAACTCGAACTTTATGAATTTTCAAATATATTGAATAGAACTTGATAATAAATAATACACTGTCTTATCAGCAAAGTTGAGGTTTGTTTGATAAAAAATTTATAAAATGAAGATAAAATTGCTTTTATTTTTTGAGTAAAAATTTAATCTCAGAAAGAATTTCAATTTACAGGATCTGTTTTTTTTTTTTTTTGCAAAATTTCTTCAAGTTTGAGTGGAAAAGGTTACTTTTAAAAGTACTACCGAACAAGCACAAAAGGTAAAGATGAAGTTAATCACTCTCCTTAAGGTACATTTGAAAACTTTTTTGTTACTGGTATTTGAATTTTAAAAGGGAAAAAATTTTCACTTCCTTTTCCAGATTTTTCTTTACTAAATAAAAGAGTTCTCAAATTACAACACACTTCTGAGAAAACTCTTTTTATTAAAGACAAATATGGAAAATGAAGTGAAAATTTTGTCCCTTTTAGAATTCAAATACCAGTATAGTTTTTTAAAATGACTGAAAAGAATAACTAATTTTAAAGAGAGAAAAAAATGGCGTACTCTTATTTCCTCACCAAATTTTGCACTTAGGCCTTATTACTTTTAACCATTCAGAGTATTTCGATTTTAAAAAAAATAATTATGAATGAAAAATCTTGAATCGTTAAAATTTATCAAAAAAACTTTGAAAATTAAGAAACCATTTTTTATTTTTATGGAGTTCAAATGATAAAAAGTCTGTAGATAAGAAATTAATCCCAATAAATTTTGATAAGACAAGTCAAACAGTTTCAAAAAACATTTTCTGAAATCAAAGGATGTGATTTTTTGATTTAAATTCTTCTTTTTTTAATTTTAAAATAAATAAAGTCATTTCAAAAAATGCTGAATAAATAAGTGTTTAATAGAAAGTCCTAAAAATGGGTCTCGAAGAAGTTTGTCTACTGTTTCAAGATTCCTTAAAGATCGTTTTGAAAACTTTTTGGCACACAGTTTTTTAAAATGAAAAAAACTGTAAATCATTTTGAAATAAACTACTTTTTTTTGTTTTTATAAATCCAAAAAGAAAAAGTATATTATTAAGAACTCCTTTCTCAAAAGATGCTTTGATTAAATTTTAAGAAAAATGATAATAATCAATGGGGTGATGGATTTTGTGAAGTGCTTATTTCAAATATCCCCAATCAATAATCCAACAAAAAAAGATAATTAAAAAAAAAGAAAAAAAAAAAAAAAAAAGAAAAGTATTCAAACCTTCTTTATGTCCACCAAGATCAAAAGCATTAAATTTGATATTTTCAATTTCAATTTCTTCCATTGCTATAAGTATACAATTTTTGAATGTTTAAAAAGTTTAGAAGAAACAAAGAAGTGGGGTTAAATTGAGTAAAGAAAAGCCAGTATGGAAAATTTTTTAAAAAAAGAAGAATTTTATTATTTGTCTTTTTTTTACTTGGATGAAGAGTAGGTTCATGGATTTGCATAATGTTATCTTTCAGCATATGCATTAATGTTGTTTTTCCTGCATTGTCAAGTCCAAGGAAAACGATTTTTGCGCTTTTTTTATAGAGACCAATCCAACCAAGCACATCAAAAAACCAATTTACAAGAAACATTTTTCAAACAAGTCGATAAATCTAAAAATAAAAATTGAAAAAAATGACAAGTTTATTCTCAGGTTAACCTTTGGTTTAAATAAATTGAAATATTTCAATTTATTTAGAAAACAAACGGTAACATTTGAGACTCAGAAAGTAATTTGCAAAAATTTCGTTGCTCTTTTTCAAAAAAAGATTTTCATTATTTTGAGCTGGACTATTCAACACTTTATTTCAGAAATGTGGTTTTGGTTGACTAGAGCAAAAGAAATCAGTTTTTTGGAAATTTATGGGATTTAACATCAATTTATTTTATTAAAAGAATGGTTGTTTTTACTTCGTTTTATCAGAATTGCAAATAGTGTGAATTTTCTAAATAGGGGTATAAATAACCATGTTCCTTACTTATGTTAATTTTATTAGGTTTTTATCATATAAATGATCTTCTGTCCTATTGTTCAAGCTCTTTCATTAGTTGTACTCCCATAATAAATTGTTTAAATTTTCTTTAGATTTTTTGTGTTTTGGTAGCTTTAAAAAAAAAGTACAAATTTTTCATTTGTTGTCCTTTATTTAAATTTTACAAACCCATGAAATCCAATTTTTTCACCTAACGAAAATTTAACCCTTTCAAAAATATTGGCTGACAGAAGATAGAAAAGAATTAAGATTAACTAAATAGAATACAATAAACAAATTAGTAGTATTATTAAAGGGATAGGTCAATGATAAAAGAAAAAAAAGGGAATTTTTTTTGTCATTTTTTTTAAAATTGACTTTTTTTGAATATTGTTAAGGTATAGTTTTAAACAAATAATTTTACCAGGTTTAAATAATAATCATTTTTACAATTCAGGTAACCTTTTGTTGATGGGGTTTTTGAAAAGGAGATTTGAAAAAAATTTAAAAAAATGGCCATTTTTTGCTTTTATACTGGGACCAGGGTTTTAAATTAAATAATCTAAAAAAGTATTATGAATAGAAAGCCAGTTTCGCTTTTAAGTAACAAACTTTCGTCTTGATTTATGGCACAAAAAAAACCTCAAATTAAAGTACATTTTTTGGAATTTTTTCTTTCCTAAAATTATATGTTCTTAATAAAATTAAGCACTATTTTTTTCTGGTTAATATTTTTCGAAATTAAGTTCATAACTTAATTAAATTAACTACTGGGATAATTTTTTTTACAATAAAAACACTCTCAACTTTTGAATATCTAAAATATTTTTTGAAATTACTGTGAACTTTTTTATTTTTTTTTGAAAAATTGGGGTTGAGAAAAGCTTGAAATCAAAGAATAAGTAAATATATTAAATTAGAATGGTTTTCCAGAGAGTTTATCTTTTGAGTTGAATTTTTTTTAAATTTTACCATTTAAAACTAAAAAAAACATTTGAAGACCAAATTAGTGTCTTTTGTGAAAAGAAAATTCCCCATAATTTAGAATTTGTTTTTGTAAATGAGTTAAAACAAGAGATTGTATCTAAAAATATACATAATTTCAAGTGTGAATTCAATGATTTTGGCAAAACATGTTCTCAAGAAAAAGTTGAATTGAAACTTTATTTATTTTTATTTTATCATTTTGTTTTTTTAATTGTATTAATCGAAAGTATTTGATCAGTTTTTCATTTTTAGTGTTTTTTGGGTCGTAGGTACATATTACCGTTCTGGAAAAAAAGTGAAACAGGTAAAAAAGTGAAAAAACAGGGAAAAAAAGTGAAGATGGTTTTAAATTGGTAACATTAATAGAACCTGAAAATGAAAAGGAAGATCTAATTAATAAAAGAATAAAAAAATAATCAAAGACAAAACAAAGGGTTCAACACAATGACAGTGATCAAAATAATGTGTTTACAAAGAATATAATCTGTGGTTCAAAATATTATCCGTGCTTTTTTTCTTCTTATTCCAAGGCAACATCCAATCTACTAACATTAGTATACCGAAGTACAAATCAATTTTGAAAGTAAAGGTCTGGTTATTTTCAGTAAAATTTAAATTATTCATGCAAATAGCTGAAAATTTTCCATAATATTCTCAATTGTTTTAAATTTTTTTGTTTTTTTGATGATAACAATTTTCTCTAATTTTTAAAGATAAATTTTCCAATTTGATCCTTCATTTTTAGAATTTCTTTTTAAATAATAGAACTTTAAGAAACCAACACTATATTTTTTAGGGTTTATTACCAGTTTCTTTTGATCGGTTAATGTATATGTTTTCTACAACAAAAAAAACACGTGTTTTATTTTGAAACACACATTAAATTTTTTTGCACGCTTTATTTTGACTACAGTACAGTTTTTTTTTAATACTATCTTTTGGTATGGGTTTTTCTTTGATTGATCAATTATTAAAAATTGTTCAAAAAATTGACTATTTTTGAGATCTCCAAAATGACACTAACAATTTCAATAAACAAGTAGATTTAAATTGTATTTGTTGGTTTGATTGAAAATAAACTAATGGATTATTATTTGAACTTAATTGGTTTCTTCTTTTAATTGATTTTACTTTTCGTTTTCCGGTTCTATTAAGGTTCCCAATGAAAAATGTGTTGAACTTTTTTTTATCAAACTGTTACAGTCCTGTTCCTTTTTAAGGCACATGAAAAATCAAGAAATAAGGCACAAAAAAATCCCATTAAGGCACAAAATCAAAGTGGTCAAAATAAGGCACAATTTTTCTGTGTAAATTTCCAAGATTACTCATAATGTAATATTCTATATATATATATATATATTGAAGAAAACACTCAAACTAACTCTGTAATTATTTGGTGAAATTATATAATGAAATTGGAGTGCCTTAAATCAAAAATTTGTGCCTTAAAGTGAAAAAAATTTTGTGCCTTATTTCTTGATTTTTCCTGTGCCTTAAAATGGCACAGGACTGTACTTGAATTTGAATTTTATGCTTTTATTTGATTTTTTTTGGAACTTTAACCATGGTTAAAGTTTGTTACTGAAAGGTGTAACCTACTGAATTGAAAGAGATGAATTAGATTTCATTGACTAAAAATTGAGAACTTGTTCATTTTTTTGGATTTAAAACAAAGAAAAGATTATTTACTTCCAAAAATTTGTAATCATAAATACTGTATTTGAAACAAAATCAATTATATATTTTTTTATCTAATCCATTAATTTAAGATCTAATAGTAATAATTGGTTTAAATCTGAGCAGAGTATAAAAGTAAATATATTCCTATGTTCAAACACATACGTATGAAAAGGTTTTAATTACATTTATAATACTTCTTTTTGAATACTATTATTTTCCAATTAATAAATGAAAATTTTTATTTCAAGTTCCAAAATAAATATTAATTATTACTGCGACAACCAAATTAGTAGAGTATAAATTTTTTCTTAGAGTTCAAGAAGGAAGTTGAATTTATTGTCTAAAAAGATCATTTCTAAACGAAGATGTTGTAAAGATCTTTGGATTTTCTTCAGTTTATAAAACCATAAAAATATTTTGGAATGTGAGCTAAAAATTTTCATTTTTTAATTGGAAAATAATAGTATTAAAAGAGGGGAATAAATTTTCAAAAGATCAGTTTTTTCCTTTTTTCTTTTACGATTTGAGTTTTCAAAGTAATAAAGTTCAGATTCTGTTTCTATTTATTTGTTTGGTACTTTTTTTTGTTCTATATGTATATTAGATAAACAAAGAAACTAAACTGAAACAATTTTCAGAAGTAAATAAACGATAACTGTTGTTGTAGAAATAATGTGGGAAGAGAAGTTTAATATTTGTTTCAAAATAAAAAGTGTGTTTTTTTTTGTTCTTAGAAGATCTAAAAATTAAACAATCAAAGAAACCAGCATCAAACCCAAAGTAAATGTGGTCTTGATTTCCTAAAGTTCTACACTAGAGTAAATATGAATTTTGTAAAAAATAGAGTTTTTATAATTTTTGTAATAAATAAAGTATACCATACATTTATCGAAATTTTGGTAATAGTAAATATAATATCTGATTATCTTAATAGACTAAGAATAATTTTAATTATTAAATCGTTTAAGTGAACACCAATCCTTCAATTTTAAAAAAAAATCATTTTTTAAACAAAGTATTTGTGTTCACCAAACTATTTTATATTAAAAATCCCTTTAAGCTCAAAAATCAAAATAGATATATGGTTTACTATTACCGAAATTTGGATAAATGCATGGAACTCTCTATTTGTTCCAAAAATTGTAAAAACTCTATTTTTTACAATTTTCCATATTTGCACTTGTGTATTATTTGAAGAGAAATTCTAAAAATAAAGAATTGTATTTGAAAATTTATCTCTAAAAATGGAGTTAATTTTTGATAAAATGTTATTATCTAAAACAATCAAAAAGCAAAAAAAGAAAAAATTTCAAAAAAATTTTAATAAAATTGTATTCTTAATTTAAAATTTACTGGAAATATCAAGGAATTTAGCTTCAAAATTGATTTTACCTTAGGTGTACTTTTAGGTAGTGATTTGGGTGTTCTATCGAAACAAGATGAAAAAAAAAACCGGATTATATTTTGAAATACCGATTATAAGAATTGGACATGCTTTATTGTGATAACAGTACTTGACATTTTATTTGATTAAATTTCAAAGATCTGGACATAAGATTTCTATTTTTTTTATACAAAATACTCTTTCCCGTTTATGAAAAACTTTTTAAAGTTCATACAAAAGTTTTTTTAACCAATGGAAATCTTATAATAAAAAAAGTCTTTAAAAACTCTTGATATACAACACAAAAAGAGTTTAACAAAAAACTTATGTTAAGGACTACGTTTTTAGGCGAAAACAATAAAATAATGGATAAAATCAGCCTTGAATAAGTTATGTAATCCAAATAATATTTGTCCAAGGAGAATTTCTTTTAGAAAAAATGTAAAATTTTCACAATTTTAACTATTTTCACAATATTTACCTTGTTAGATCATGCTAAATTTTGATTTTAATATTTTAGAATTTCCATTTCAACTTTCGGAACTCGCACTATTTTCTAGAGCTGTTCTTCATCTTTTTTAAATTTACTTTTACAAGTCTGAAATGTTCGGAAATTTGAAATGTACTTGAAAATTCCCAAAAGCCATTTTTTGTAATTATTTTTTTTGTTATTTTCAATTTGCCTTTTCATTGAAAAACAAAGAAAAATAGTCTCGGTGAAAAGGTAAAGATGACAAAAAATGTTTTTTTTTTTTTTTTTGTCCAATTTCTTCTGTGTGAAAAATTTTTTTGAGAAGTGAAAGTGAAATAACACAATTACTCAATCCCCTCAAGTGTAGGAACGTAGTCCTGAAGAAATTTAGAAATATGATAGAATAATTTCGTTTGAAAAGGATTGTGTTTGAAAAAACCACTGTGATTAAAATAAACTCCTCATACTTGTTCAACCTGAATTATAAAATAAGTCTGTTATTTTTTTTCAGCGTAACTATGCCTTAATTTATCAACAAAAACACCAATAAAAAATTACAAAAATGTATTGGTTTTTTAAAGTTCTATTATTTAAAAAGATATAACAAAAATGAAAGATCAAATAGAAACATTTGTATTAAAAATAGACACAATCTCTTTTTAAAAAGTTGGGTTCCACTAAAGGAAAAAATAAAAAAATTTCAGAAAAATTGAGAATATTACAGAAAAAATATTCAAAATTTTATTCCTAATTTAAAAATTTACTTCAAACCAAAGAGAAGTTTACCTTCAAAAGTGATTTGGCATTCAATGTACCACTGTATAAGAACAAGATGTTGTCTTGGAACCTATTGAACATCAAAAATTGATTTTTATTTAGAAATAAGAGGTTTTTGGATCCTTTCAAGACAATTTTTTTTTTCAAAAGATGATCTTGTCATCATCTTACTTAAAGATCCCAAGTTTTGAAAATCAAAAGTTTTATTTGGTTTGTAGTGAATTGGTATTGAGAAATAAAAAGATGTTATCAACAGTTTATAATATCTTTGTTTATTTTAAATGAAAAACCAAATATTTTTTTTAAAATTTCAATTTAAAAAAAAAACAAAACGGTAAGTGAAATAAAAAGTTAGTTACATTAAATCAAAGATAAACCCACACTAGTTTTGTAGAACAAAAACCAGTAAAAAATAAAAATGGAAAAGAATTTGTGGAAATATATTTTATCTTCACACAATTTTATTGTTTCAAACTCAGGATTTTCTTAGCTTTTGATGCAAACGAAACAAAAAAAAGAAAAAATACGGGACGGTATCCCAAAGCCACATGCCTTTTTGTATTTTTTACCCGTTGTAATTTTGGTACCATTTCTTTATCAAGAATTTACGACCCATTTCGGGGGAGGGGTCGTAAATGCTAACAGACAAAACGCAAATGGGATCCTTTTGAATAACGGGAACAAAAAGCCCTTTTTATTTGAAAAAGAGAAAATGGAGGAATACCATTCAGAAGAACTCAAAGAAGAGTTTTTAGAAAGGTTTGGGGATGACTATGGATACGATGGGGAAATTGAAAAGATCGTTTCAAAAGAGCTGTCAAGATTAGAGGAATGCTATCTGGACTACACGGGAGCTGCTTTGTACCCACAGACAGTCATCGAAAAGTCCTTTCACGATCTTGCCAGCAACGTTTATGGCAACCCACACTCAAGATCCCCCTCTTCCAAGCGAAGTGAAAGAGCGTTGTCGCATCTCCGTGGCCAAATACGAGACTTTTTGAATGCAGATCCAGAAGAATATTCGATCATCTTCACTTCTGGGACGACCGAGGCCCTGAAAATGGTTGGCGAGTCGTTCCCATGGAGCAAGGAATCGAAGTTTGTTTATTTGAAAAGATCACATAATTCCGTGGTTGGTGTAAGGGAGTATTCCAAAGACAGAGGGAATGGCTTCTTCTCAATTGACGAAGAGGATGTTTTGAATTGGCAAAAAAAAACCTGGAAAAAAATCCTAAATACAGACAAAGTAAGCAACAGTTATGACGACGACAACAATTTGAAAGACAATGAGGAAGAAGAAGACGAAGAAGAAGAAGAAATTTTGGAATTCCAGACGCAATACAAAAGCAACACTCAAGGATTATATGAGGACGATGACAAGGACGGGTGCGGTAAAGACAAAACTGTGTATCATTTATTTAGCTACCCCGCTGAATCCAATTTTGATGGAGCCAAATTTGATTTAAATTGGGTTAATAAATTTCAAGATAGCCCGCCTGTTGAGGGGACAAATTGGATGGTTCTATTGGACGCTGCAGCCTTTTTACCAACACACAAGTTGGATTTAGAAAAGCACCCAGCTGACTTTGTCGCTCTGTCGTTATATAAAATGTTCGGTTACCCCACCGGGCTTGGTGCACTGATAGCGCGAAACGAGGCAATTAAAAAATTGGAAAAAAGTTATTGGGGCGGCGGAACGATCATCTTGACTTCATCGGATACCGATTTCTGTGTTTTACATCCAAACCCTTCAACAAAATTCGAGGATGGCACAGTTCCATTTTTAGGAATCAGCTCTGCAAAATATGGCTTTGAATTCCTGAACGATCTTGAAATGGAGAAAATTAACAGACACGTATACAGTCTAACAAGATTTTTATATGAAAAGTTAAATGAACTCACCTGGAGCAATGGGGCGAAGGTTGCCAAAATTTATGGGAAATGGAAACAAGAAAAAAATGGTGATGTCCAAGGTGGTATAATTTCATTCAATACTTTAAACCCACAGGGGGAGTTTATTGGCTATAATATAATCGACGATGCATTTGCTAAACATGGGATACATATTAGAAGTGGTTGCCTTTGCAACCCTGGATCATGCTCAAAATACTTTGGAATTGATGACAAAGACCGTAACAAACTTATTACACAAAAGGAAGGCTGCGGCGATGACGTTTATACTGTGAATAATAAATGGTTGGGAACAGCGAGAATTTCTTTAGGCTATTTATCCGCTTTTGAGGATATAGAATACTTTTTATATATTTTTAAAAATAAAATTATGACACAATTCGAATAATAATTTACGAATTTCAATTGAGTTATTTTCTAATACTTTTATTTTTATTTTTAAATTTTGCTTTTTCTTTTTTTTTTTTTTAGTTTTATATTTTTTTATAAATTTTATTTTTATTTTTATTTTTCTTTTTCTTTTTTTTTCAAGCAAAAAATTATTTCTTAAAAGTCAAATATTATCTAAAATTTTAATTGTCCTATCAATATTTGATTTCAATTTACCGTTTTTATTACTTTTTTTAACCTATATTAATAGTTTTATAGATTACGGAAAAATTAGTACGTTTTTAACCAATATTTAAATATTATATTGTTGCCAAATCCATTATCCTAATAAAGTGGGTTATAATTGATCTTAAATATAATATTTCTTGATTTTTTTTTTTAAATAACAAAGATGAAAAAACCTTTTCAAATATTTTGTTTTTTTTTTCTTTTTTTCATTTTTTTTTTATTTTTTTTTTTATTGATTTCCAATGAAAATTTGAAAAAACTTTTTTTGTTGGTAATAAACTCTATTTTATTCAAATATTATTATCCAAAAATGAACAATTGATTTTTTTCTCTGAATCAACTAAACTAAATTCGAAAATTTTGGACACAATTTAAACTGTTGAAAGAATAACAATACTACACGTTAGATTCGATTTGCATATAATTTTTGATTTTACAAACTATTTCATTTTTTGTCTTTATGTTTTTTTTTCATTTCGTTTTTTCGAGTAACGTAATTTGTTTGGTAAGATCTGGAATTTTTTTTCGATGGTTGATAGAAGTTTAATATTGAGTTTATTTTATTGAAAAATGACATACAATTGGTTGATGGTATCGTATCAATTGATCGATCAGTAATTGTTGGTGAAATTTCAACAAATTTACAAATACATTTTTTGTTCTATTTGTTTCATTATTTTGTACACACCAATTTTTATTTTTGAGTTTTATATTTTTTTCTTGTTATTTGGATGGAAATTGTTACTTATAAAAATACTAATACTCTGTAATTTAAATGTTTTTTTATCATATGTTTGGAAAAATTTAATAAATTGTGTTTTTTTTTTGCCTATTATTGATTTTGAGTCTGTCAAAATTTTTGGAGTATTGTTTATTAGATATTTATTTTGAAAGTTTAGAGTAATAATAATCTTGAGATCATTATTGATAATGTGAAAGAAAATAGATTTACAAACAATACATTATTCGAAATAATATAAAATGTTGAAACTAATTTTTGAACCATTCATTGGAATATTAATGCACAATTTCCCAATTTCTTTTGAAAATTAAAACTATTAACAAAACATTTTTTAATGGAAATTGTAACCATTAAAAAAGAATTATATAATTTCAATTTTCTTAATTTTTTTTTTTTCAAAATCAACTTTCATAAAAGAGATAGAGACTGAGAAAAGAAAAAAAAAAATGAATTGGGGGTGAAGATAATTTTTTTTTCAAAAATTATAACATTTTTTTTAACTATTTATTTATAAGATGTTTATAATATAATCCAAATTTCAAAATTAGGGGCAAAATTTATTATTATTATTATTTTCTTTTTTCATTTGTCTTTCAAAAAATAAAATGATTACACTATATTTTTATTTATTAATCTATATTGACTATTATCTCTAAAAACATTTTAGCAAAATACATTATTATTCAAAAAAAAAAAACAATTAAACAAATTTTTTTCTGATGAAGGCTCTGTGCCTATTTTTAAAATTTAGCTTATATATATATATATTTATTAATTATTAAATTTAAATACTAATTCCAAAGTTGCTTTCCATACACATATTAATAGAAATTTTATAATTAATTTTTTAATAATTTTTTTAATAAAAAATACTGTTAGTTGAATTAAAATAAATAATTCAAATTTAATTGTAGACCAGCAATATAAAGCTGGAATTTTCAAATAATATATCAATTATTTTTTACTGATTATTAAAAATATTATAAAATCGTGAGTTTCATTATAGATTAATATATCAATTCAAAATTTTGTAAATTGTAAAAAAATAACAATTATATAATATCACCAACAAAAAGTACAATAAACAAAAAAAAACTTTTAACATGATATTCAATTACAAATAATGTCATTAACTAAAAGAAAATATAAATAGCATCTTGATATTCTAAAAAATCAAAATTGAAAAAAAAAAAAAAAAAATTGTACTGAATTCTCAATTCTATATTTAAAAAAAAAATAAAAATAAAAATTATAATATTGTTTATTTCAAAATGACAAAATTTATTCAGTTTGAAAGAAATTATTTTCTATAAGTACAATGTATATTTAATACATTTTAACCTGATTGAATTTTTTTTTTTTAAATAACCAATTGTTGGCAAAGTAAGGGATTTATAATAGTCTTTTATCAAACATAACTCATTTGAAAAATAAAAAAATAAAAATCAATAAAAATATTCGATATCTCAAAAAGTGTAAAATAAAGACAATTTGAAGAACATGAAGTTGTTTTGAAAATTATAATTAAACCACATTTGAATTAATAATTGCAATGTTACCATGTTAAAGTTTTTTTTTCCAATATAACTTATTTTTTTATTGTTTATTCATAGAAGACCTTTCATATATCACATTTTGATTTGTTTTTAGTTGGATTAGGTAAATATATAATTTGCACAATTTTCATTTTATTATATATTTTAAAAAATTAATATCAATCTATATCTCCCACACACATGTACAAAAAGTGATGTCTTAATATTTTAAGTTTTTTTACTAAATTTGTCATTTTTCAAAAAACTATAAAACTTTTCCTATACGCCTCGACGTGTGGGATTTCTTGTAATCAAATATGGGATTTCCAATAAGCAAATAAAAACAATACATTGATGGAAAAAAAATGTTTGGAGTTGTTTTGTTTTTTTGATTTCTTAAAATTATTATTGATTTTTAAATTTCTGTTACTTCCCCAAACATTTATTATTTATTTATTGAATTGAATTTTTTGCTATTAGAGATATCAGTTTTTTTGGCTAGAAACCTGTGCCTTGTGGGTACATGGTAAAAGTGTTATACTTTTTTGAAAAATGACAAATTTAGTAAAAAAACTTAAAATATTAACAAATCACTTTTTGCAAAGGTGCATTTGAAAGAAATATTTTTTTTCAAGTTTATAATAATTAAGGACTACGTTTTGAAATTGAAGAGTGTTGATTTGTTGTGTTATTTGACTTTCGATTCTCAAAATTAATTTTCATTCTGAAGAAATTGGTTTAAAAAACATTAGTAATTTTAAAGTTTTAATCAACAAAAAAAATATAATAAAAACAAATTTTTGAATGAAAATATTCTAAAATAAATTGCTTTAAGGGAATTTGCAAGTAAAATTTCAAATTTTAAAACTTTTAAAGTGGTAAAAGTGGCTGTAAAAAATATTTAGACCAGCTTGGGGAATTTTTTTCTGTTGATAGATTCAAAACATAAATTTTGAAATTAAAATCAAATTTGTATAAGATCTTCTCAAGCAAAAATTGTTCAAATTGATGGATTTGTGATATTTTGTGATTTTTTTTGCAAAGGAAATTCTCTCTATGTAATTTAATTGAGGTTATAGAAGTCTTTCACTAATCTTTTTGTCTCCAAAATTTCTGTTTTCTTAATCAAACATAGTCTTTAATACAATTATTTTTAGGAAATATTTGATTCGAACTATTTTCAAACGTTGTACTTTATCTTTTTTAGATTCATATTTTTGAACGTCTCGCACACAGAACCATAAGATTTCCGATTTCTTTAAAGAAAAATTTTTTGATAAATAATTTTAAAAAAATGTTAATTTTTACCCATTTCAAAAAGGGGAAAAATGTATCAAACTTTGACAAAAAGATAATTTAAATGTCTTAAAATAGCATTAAAAGTAAGTTATGTTCTGTAGGAATCACATTTTTTCGGTCTTTTTAATTTTGGGATACAGTTCCATTTTTTTTTTGAATTGACTTTGAAATTTCCTTTGAGATTATTTTTAAAAGAACAAACCCTTCACAAATAAAAAAAATAAACTTGAAGCAAAGAAAAAAGATTAAAAACAGAGCCTATTAAAACAAAATCCAGATCGTTTCATTATAATTCTCAGTCCATTTACACCAAGTAAAAAAATATCGAAAAGTTGAAAATTTCAAGTAAACTGCTTAAAAAATAAAACTTAATGACGTAATAGTCTCTTGAATCTTTCAAGGAAAAAATTCAACATTCGTGGAAAAAGTATGACCCCAAAAGAGCCAGAAAAAAGGATGAATTTCCCTTCAAATAAGTTCTGCTCGGAATAAACATTATTTTTTTTTAATTTCTTTTAATGGAAAAGGATAACAAAGTTACAAAAAAAGACCACGACAAATTACTTGAATTTGTTCTCTCAAAAAAAGACGAGATCCATGTAGATCTCCCAATTGTCAAAGGCTATGACTTTAATAAGGGTATCGATTTTGAAAAGATCATGAAAAAATACCTTTATCAAGGATTCCAGTCTACAAACCTTGGATTGGCAATCAAAGAAATAAACAAAATGTTACATTGGAGACTCTCCGATGAGCCTATCCCTAAAGACGAAGAAGGAGAACTTGCCGATCCTGAATTCCGAAAGACAGTCAAGTGCACCATTTTCTTGGGATTCACCTCCAATATGATCTCTTCTGGTACACGCGAACTCCTCCGTTTTATCGTACAACACAACCTTGTTTCGGCAATTGTAACCACTGGTGGTGGAATTGAAGAAGATATCATGAAATGTTTCTCCCCAACTTATCATGGCGATTTTGAACTCAAGGGGAATTTGATGCGTAAAAAAGGTTTGAATAGGATCGGTAATTTGATTATCCCCAACAAAAATTATTGTGAATTCGAAGACTGGCTATTGCCAATTCTTGGAAAAATGCTCAAGGAACAAAAGGAAGATGGTGTAAAATGGACACCTTCGAAAATGATCCATAAACTCGGTAAATATTTCTTTTTATTTAGATCTCTTGCTTTTTATTTTGTTGTTTGTTTTTTTTTTTATCTATTGTTTCTTCTTCCTTTGACATTCCTTTGTGGGTACAAAGCTAAGTACACATTGTTAAGGAACACTAATTTTGAGAAAAAAAAAAAAGGGGGAAAATTCGAAAAGCCAACATACTGAAATTCCATTTGATGAAGAATTTGTTTGGTGATATTTTCGATATTAAATGCATGAGAATAATTTTTTAATTTTACGTAAAAATGTTTTACATTTAGAACAATCACACTCCATTTTAAAATAAACCCAAGATTATCTCTCTTAATATGTCTTCATATACTGGGATAATGTTGTTTTTTAAGGAATTTGTTCAATGAATAGAGACATCTAAATTTGATTAGAATATTGTTAAAACCTCAACTCTCGATTCACTATTTTGGTTCAACAAACCCCCAGAATCTTTACTAAAAATTAACAAAAATATTTTCAAAATTTTATTATTTTTAGTTATTAAAATCAAAATAATTTAAAAGATCAGTCAAAAAGGGTGACGAAATGAATTCGCTTGTTTTTCTCTTGGAAATTCAAACAAATAAAAAACAGAATTTTATTTTTTTGGAAAAATTGAAATTTTCGTTGAATTTTAGTCTTGAAAAAATACAATCCCTTTTTTTTTGTATCAAGTGGAACACACTCCACCAAAACAAATCAATTTTAAAACCAAAATTGAAAATTAAACTAACTGTTGTGGAAAAAAAGTGAAACTGGAAAAAAAGTTCAACACGGTTTTTAATTGGGAATATTACCGAAAATGAAAAGTAAGATCAATTAAAAGAAAAAAACAATTAACTTCAAATAATAACCCATTATATTATTTTCAATCAACCCAACAAATACAATTTAAATCTACTTGATTTATCCAAATTGTTAGTGTTGTTTTGGAGATCTCAAAAATAGTCAATTTTTTCAACAAATTTTTAATAATTGATCAGTCAAAGAAAAACCCAGACTAAAAGATAGTATTAAAAAAACTGTTATTGTGGCAAATACTTCATTTTGTCTTTATTTATTTATTTATTCTTTTTTTCAGTGATCTTACTTTTGAATTTTCAGGTTCTATTAATGTTCCCAATTAAAAACCGTGTTTAACTTTTTTTCCAGTTTCACATTTTTTCCACAACGGTAAGCTTTTTTTGAGTTGGGGAAATAAATTTCTCTTTTTTGTTAATTTTTTCAACTAAAAAAAGATAAAATCTAACTACTACCAATCATTCAAGTTACAAATGGTATTATTTCCGATGTATATTTGTAATTTTTAAAACCCACTTGGTAATAAATAATCTCAAAAAGTAAATCTCATAAATGAAAATGAGTACCAAATCACTGATGTCTATTATGGATTTAATTTTTGAATGAAAATTTTACTTTTAAAAAAAGCTATTAAAAACTGTTTTCCAGTCTTACTCTAAACTAAATAACATTTTGTCATTTAGAATTTGAAATTGAAATGGTTGTTTTTCCAAAAAATTATATCCAAAAAAAAATATAATAACTACCTTCTTATGTTCCGAAAAATTGTAGTATTCAAAGCATTTCGTTTTTGAATAACAAATCTATTTTGTATAAATCTCTTATGAACAAAAAAACGAGTATCTAAACTTTTTTAACCTTGTTAAATTCAAATTTCAACAAGTAACTCTTCACTCAATTCCAAATTCATAGATTTTTAATTATGTGTTTTCACAATAAGCAAAAAATGTTTCATTTTTATTATCTTTAAATTTGATTAGTTTATTGATCAACACTTCAAATTCAATTTTTAATATTCACATAAGAGTCAATATATTATTGTTGGTGTAGGTGACACTGAAAATTAGAAAAAATAAAAAATATCGAAATTGTAGCAAAAGACATATTCGTATTATAAATAGGAAAAAAATTTTACTTATTTTTTTTTATTGTTGAAGAAGTGTAAATTACACTCTAGATACCCTTTTACTTAAATTCCCAAAAAGAAATTTAAGCATAAAATCAGAGATTTCACGATTATTAATTAATGAAAATAGTTTCAAACTGTTTGATTTGAAATTAATTCATTAAGATTTTTTTTTTTTTTTTTAATTTGTTATGAAATATTAATCTATCTTTTTCAGAGGAAGGATAGACCCATAAAAAAATGATCAATATTTTCAATAATTTCTTGTTTTAATAAAGAGATCAAAATATTTGAACAACTATAGATCAAATGAAATAGGTTACTTTATTAAGTTTTTTAGAAACTTTATAGATGGTTTGAATCTATAAAGTGCTAAGGTTTTAAGAATAAGATTTGGTTTTACAAAATTGAGTTGCTTTTTTTTTTCTTTTTTTTTTTTTTTTTGCAAGTTTCCCCAATCTTGTTTTCGCAAAACACAGTCCAGGTAACGACTCGACAGATTGTACGGAAAGTCCAATTCGGTTCACTTTGGTTGGCTTCAGATCGCATTCGTTGGATTCAGTTCTCTACAGTTGCATAAGTCCAGCTCAATTCATTTTAGATCTGATCATTAACAAGTTTGGTTAGGTTAGTCATGAACAAGTCCACCAATTCTTATAATGATTTTTTATTCCTTTTACCACTCTCCAAGCACCTAAAAAAACAAAAAGAGGAGGAACCTAAGGAACCCAAACAACTTAAAAAGGGAAATTTGGAAAAGGTAATAAGTATAAAAAATAAAATTTTACTTATTTGATTTTGCAATTTTTTTCTTTTTCAAAAATCGAGTTTTCAAAGAGATAATGATTGAAATTTGTGATCTCTAGCAATTTGTTTATTTGGTCCTTTTTGGGCGATCTATGAACCCTAAATGAAAGTCAGAATTTTGAAAAAATGAAAATCTGATGAAATTTTATCCCATATAAATTTCAAATACCATGTATTAACTTTAGAAAATGAATTAGTAAACGAAAACGAGACACTAATTTAAAATTTAATATTTTCCTAAATTGACATTCGAAAGCCAGTAACTAATTAATTTAGATTAAATATCTTGGTAAAGTTGTTTTACAAAAGTGTGACCAAAAATTGTTCTAATAGATTCCTCAAAATAGGTGTATTGAAGTTTATCATCTATTTAATCAATAATTTGACTTTTTTTTTTATCACATATTCTGATTCAAATGGTTCTAACAAAAAAAATGTAGAATTTAAATTATTTAATAAAATAGTGTGTTTTTTTATACAACACCATTTGGCTGAAACAAATGGATTGAATTGAAAAGATTATTTTTTAATTAGTAATTTTAATTGTCTTATTTTCAAATAATTCGAAGAAATTCTTTATTTCAATAACGAGAACCCATACTCAAAAATATTTCTTTAAAAATAAAAGAAAAAAACAACAAACAAAACTTTCAAAAAATTTTTGTGAATTGAAATAAAATGTTGAATTTTAAAATATTTGTAAAAGAAGGAATTATAAAAAAAATTTCAAAATTATCATTTAATTTTAATAAATTAAATTAGAACTTTTTTCACCAAATTTAATGAATTTTAAAATAGATTATTCGGTAAGTTCATGATTTACAATGGTTTTAAATTAATTTTTTTTTAAAATTAACTCTTTTCTAATAATTTAGTACATAAAAAAATGTAAAAAAAATATTTCTTTAATCCTTTTTTTAAAGCAAGAAAATATATTCTCCTGAGTATTCTCATCTCTTTTGATACTATATTAATTTAATATTTATATAAAAAGAAATTTAAAAATAAAATTTAATCAAAAAAACTTTTATGTATTTATGGAGTATAAATACATACAATTAATACCTAAGATATCAAATTTATTTTTTATAAAAGATCTTTAACTTTGTAAAAAAATATATAATGTTATATGTAAAATAAATTGAACAAAATTTTCCTTTCTCATTCCAAAAAAAAAAAAAAAAAAAATACAAATTCCAAAGAATAAAAATAAATCCAAGAGTCTAACCCTAATAAAAAAAGTTTTTTATAACATGTTATAAACGTTTTGTAAAGGTGTTATAAACGTTTTAAATGTTATAAAATTTTATAATAAAAATTCTTATAACATAAATATTTGTTAAAAAAGTTTTATAAGAATTGTAACATATTATAAGTCCGTTATAAGAATAACTTTATAAAAAATATTGAAACAATCAATCATGTAAAAGGAAATTTAATTACAAAATGTTATTTTGATATTATAAAAAAAAATTTTTATTCGGATAAAAAGAGAAATTCATAATAGAACCAATTTTATGTATTAAAAAGCTTAACTCTTCTAAAGAAGTTTGAACTTTTTTTATGGAAAAAAAAGGTGAATTTTTTCCATTGTATTGTTCAATGAATTGTTCAATAAATGGTAATCAGAAAATTTCATTTTTTGTTATCTTACTTATTCCAAAGTTCGAAATTTGCAAAAATGTCTGTTATAGTATTATAAAAATAAATTCTCTTAAATAATAATTTTTTTATCGAAAAATAAATTCTAATTTTTTTTTTTTTAAAAATTACAATTGTAAACTCACAAATTAATTCTTTAAAAATAATATTAAAAGGTTTGGAAATTAATAATGAAGAAAGTGTTTGGTATTGGGCAGCAAAGAACAATATTCCTGTTTATTCACCAGCAATTACAGATGGAAGTATTGGTGACATGCTTTATTTCTTTAGCTACAATAATCCAGGTCTTGTCTTGGATATTGTTGAGGATGTTATAGCTATCAACAAATTATCTGCTGCTGCACACAAAAGAGGAATGATCATTATCGGCGGTGGTTTAGTCAAACATCACATATGTAATGCGAATTTAATGGGGGGCGGTGCAGATTTTTCAGTTTATATCAATACTGCCATCCATTATGATGGCAGTGATGCAGGTGCTACACCAGACGAGGCAGTTAGTTGGGGAAAAATCCATCATAAAGCAAAGCCAGTTAAAATATTTAGTGAAGCTACCCTTGTATTACCATTAATAGTTGCAGAGACATTTGCAAAATATGTTCATGAACAAAAGAAACTTTTAAAAAATATTGACCTAAAAGAAGAAAAGAAAGAAAAAGAAGAAAAGAAAGAAAAAGAAGAAAAAAAAGAAAATAAAGAAAATAATAAGGAGAAAAAATTTGATAATATACATTCATCATTGATCGATTATTTATTAACAAAAACTGAAGAAGAAGAAGAAGAAAATTAAAAGAAAAATTATCAAGACAATTTAAAAATTTTTTATGATAATTAAATTTTTAATGCAGCTCGAAATAAATTTTTAATTCTTTATCAATGATTTTTAACAGTAATATCTTATTTGGAACTGAAAACAGGATATAACTCAAAAGATCAACTTTGAAAAAATTAATTTCATTTCAACTGTCAAAGATTAAAAAAAAAAACATTATCATCATTAAAATGACAATGGTTGTCAAATATGATCTTTTTATTCATCAGACAAATCAGTCAAAATGTTCAAAGTTCCAAAAAAATAAAAAAAAAAAAGTATAAAGTCAAAAAAAAATAAAAAAAAAAACTATAAAGTCAAAAAAAAATCAATAAAATTTAAAAAATTAATTTTCTGAAATTAATTTTCATAAATCCAAAATTGGTCAAAACATTTTTTTGTAATACATTGTTTTTTGTGTCATTTATTTTTCTATCTTAGATAAAGCAAATAAATAAATTGATTTTGTTTTTTTTTTTAATATAATTAAAAAAAAATGAAAATCTTTTTAATAAAATTTCCAATTAAACGATCATGGATGAAGGGGAAAAAAAGGAAGTCGAAAGTGAAAATAGGTAAAGAATGGTTAAAGTAATTAAAATTAGAATTTAAATTTTTGGTTTTATTGATTTGAGATGATCTACAACACAGTCTTTATGTAATCAACAAATTTTTTATTGATAATTTCTTAAACAATCTATACAATTTTTTTTTTGCCAGTTACATGAAAACAAAAACAGGAATGTTATTTGTGATTATGTTTATTGGGGGGTATTAAGAAGTTCTATTGTGGGGAAAGGTAGAAAAATTTCTAAATTTTTTTCTTTTTTGCATTTTTTAAATTGTTAAATTACTCCTTTTTTGGTGTAAATGAATTTCCCTTTCATCCAACATTTACAAATATTGAAATTATTATCAAAAAAAAAAAAAAAGTCTTTATCAATACCCAAATCGTAACATAACCAGAGTTCACATTTTGATTCCCTTAAAAAAATAACCTCAAATAATTCTTGTTTTTCCAATGATAACTCTCAACTCATTTCTTGTTTACATTCGTTTTTACAAGGAATCACATCATTCTCAAAATTTAATATTTAATTATTTTTTTTTTTTAAAAATTATCATCAAAGAGAATTTTATATTTGGCAAAAAAATATTTTTAAGGTTTTTCATCTTATTCTTTTAGTTTTCAACATCTTTTCGTTAATCCTGATGTATTTTTAAGTTTATTTCTGAAAAGAAAATTATTTTACTTTGAAAAAGAATCAAAAGTATCGTTTTTTTTTTTAATAGAGTTTTTTTACCAAAACAATTCGATTTTTAATTCTATGGAATCAAAATAAAATAATTTGTAATTTTTTTGGAAAATTATTCTCTTGAGGGACTTTAACAAGTGGCTAAATATTTAAAAAAAACTGATTATATTTTATTCATTCTAATATTATGATTCCATATTTTAATTTTTGAGATTCTAAAAATTCCAAAAACGATATCATATTAAGAACTCTGAAAATAAATATTTTTTCTTGTATTCTTGGAAATATGTGTTCATTCGAAATGTATTTAAAAAGGTATGAACTCAAATTTCTCCTCACAAATTAATTATGATGAAAAAGAAAAAAAAATTAAAAATTAAAACATACAATCCTTACAAGTTAATTATTTTGTCTCAATTTGTCTTATTTTTTGATTCAATTCAAGAAAGAATTTTCTCTAGAATTAACCATCTGAATATGTATATATTAATCTTGAATTCTTTTTTAATGTTTATTATTTTTTGATCTTACAATCTTAAAGAGATTTTTTTTTTTTTTTTTACTGCAACCTAATTGGTTAAAAGTGATACCAAGATTTCTAATATTTTATTTTGTCAATTAGCAAACAATATAATCAATTCAAAAAATTCATATTAGAAGATTTGAAGATATCTTTTCCATTTTTTAATTGAGTTTCAATAAAATGATTCATCAATTAAAATCATGAAATTTTGTAAATATATTGTAAGAAAAAAATTAACTGAAATATAATTTTATGTATTTTCATTTAATCCAAAGATATTTGTAAAAAGAAAAATTTTTTATAGATAAAAAACAAGATCTGTTCAAAAATTAATTATTTAAAAGATTACGTAAAAGACACTCGATTCAATTAAAGTCCAGGATCTAGTCTTTTATTGTATTTTCCTTTGATTCAGTTGACTGGTCAATTGGATCTTTATTCAATAAGAATATTAATTAACAGTGAATGAATCATAATGTATCATTTTATAGGAATATTATAACTTGCTGTGAATAAATAAACAGATAATACAACCAACCCCCATGTATTCTTTCCAGAATGTGTTCTTTCAGTAAAATCATTTTCTTCATTATATTCAAGCTGAAATGGAAATAGGATAACTTTTTAAAACATTTTTCAATTTTCAAAAGATTCTTGATATCTTCTTATTGAAATTTTAACAAATATAGATTTATTTTAGAATTCTTTTTAAAATAATTTTGGCTGATGATAATTTTGTAGATTTTAGATATTTGTAGATTTTTTCAGCGTGGTAATTGACTCTAAAAAAATTGACCTAGGTTCAATTCCCACCAAGATCACCTTTATTTTGTGAGAAAATTAATGGAAAATTAAAAATAATATACATTTACTTCGCAAATATCAGCCATTTTGAATCAAGACTAAAAATAAGTAATAATAAATGAAGTGTCTCGCTTCGCTCAAACAAAATTTGTCATTTTCAAGCTGATTGTGAAAAAAAAATTATCTACAAATGTCGAGAATCTCCAAATATCTACATTTTACAAAAACAAACCTATAATTTTGGTATAATATGTTAAAATAGTAAAAATATTTTCTGATAAATGAAGTAAAATGAATAAATTTTTCTTTTTTTTTTTATTTATAATTTTAAAATGATGAATAAGGAAAAATTTAATTCAAAAAAGATTTTAATATTTTAATTTTCGATAATTTATTCAAAAATAATATTTTTTTTTTTTTTTTTAAAAATTCTACAATTAATTTATTTGACTTCCTTATTAAAATGAGATGTTTGTTTTTGGTTTTTTGAAAAAATATTGATAAAATCATAAAGAAATTTAAAGCTTATCATTCTTGCTTTTATAGCACAATTAGTTTACCATCATTTAAAATTTGTTTACTTTCGTTTTCTTTTAATCCTCTAAAAAAATTTTCCTAACTTTTTCATAATTTTCTTCAATTGTCGAATTTAAAATAGCTTTTTTCACTTTGTTTACCTTTCCAAAGTTTTCAATGACTGGATAGCATAATTCTTTATATATTTGAAATCTTTTTTGAAAGCTTTCTTCGTTGTCATCAATTCTAGTTGTGTTTTCTGCTCTTTTACGAAGCCTTTTTAATAATTTTTCATCATCTGCGTGTAAAAACAAGACAAAATCACATGGTGTTATTACTTCTTCAAACATTTCTCCTTGATCACTAATTTTGAAAGATAAATAATTAGAAATGGTATCGTTATTAAATAATTCGTTTTTTGTGTTTTTATTTAGTGGGTTTGTTTTTTAGTGTTTTTTTTTTTTGGATTTAATAATTAAAAAGAGAAAGCAATTGAACAAAAAAGAAAGCACAAAAAAAGATTTATAAAAGATTGATGTTGTTTTGTAAACTTTTATTGATAATATTTTCCTTGGTTTTAACCTGGTTTTTTCTTTTCATTTTACAGAACCATGCCAGGAAAAAATATTTTTTTTTAATTTTTGAGCCGAATTTTAAATTTATACTTTTTTTTTTTTCAAATTTTGTTTGTTAAAAAGAAAAGACAGTAACTTTGAAATGAATTTGTTGTTCCAATTTTTGGTAATATATTTTTGAATAAAGAAGATCAAAATTTTTATACTTGACGATCAAAACAATAATATTTCAGTTTTTTTTTTATTTTTTATTTTTTATTTTTTATTTTTTATTTTTTTTTATTTTATGGTTTTCTGAAATGGATAGATTAAAAAGTTTTAATGCTGAAAATCAAATAATAGGCTACTAGCCAAAGAAAATTTGTCCAGAATTGTTTTAGAAACCCAAATTAAGAATTCTTAAGGGTGTACGTTCCAAATGGATTATACATATACATGACACATGTAGTTCCTTAATTTTGGTTAAAGTGGTGTTTACAATCTCTTTTATTCACAAATTAAAATAAATTATTTTTGGAAAAATTGTTTTTTTTTGTTTAACTTTTTGTTTTATTGTAAATTCTCACTCACAACAGCGCATATATTATGTGCTGTATTGATTTATGGTATAATTGATTGAATTTTGCATAGTTGTTAATACCAAAGTACTAATAACTGGCTAAAATGAAACATTAAATGAATAAATGCCTTCTTAGGCGAATTTCTAAGGGCTTGGTAAGTGAGGTTTTAAAGTAGAACAAAAAAATAAATATAAAAAAAAACAATCAATTTTTTTTTAATCTGTGGATAAAAGATCGAATGTGTACACCTTAACCAAAATAAAAAGATGTGTTTTGGTATTGTGTGCTCAAAATTCATTTGGGAAAGACACCATTAGGTGTCTAGTCATTTACAGTGGATTTGCTCCATACTCAAGAAGTGACTTGACACTAAAAAGCGTATTGTGAAATTGCCTTTCTTTTGATTGACAAAATTCAAATAACATATAAATACAAATTTTGAGAGGATCTTTGTCAAAAAATTCAATTGAAAAAAAAAGTTTAAAAGAATTCTCAATTCCAAAAAAATCAAAAATAAAAAAAAAAATTACTTGTTTCTTTTTGTAAATTTGGGTAGGGTTAAATTTCTTCAATTTAAAACAAATTGTTTTCTAAAAGTACACAATCAATTTAAATTGATTTAATCTAATTTGTAATTATTTTGTAACAGTTTAACTTTGATAGAGTAAGGATTTTGTAACATTCTTGAGAAAAAATTAAACTCGTTTTGAGATAAAAATGAAAAAAAAAAATCTTCGAATCTCAAAAAGTGCTAAATACCAACACTTCAAAATTCATAATAGTTCTTTTCAAACTCATGAATCGTATCCATTCTAATTGGAAATTAAGTGTAGATCTTTGATAATTTTTTCTAAAAATGTTTTCTTTTTTGATTGTTGATTTTTGGAGACCGATTAAACTTGAACAGGTTGGTTAGTTTTGGTTTCGGAGATTGGGTCCTCTTTAAAATTACAAAAATTTTTTTTTCCATTTAGAAAATTATTTTGAACTATAATGACTCGACCCTTAACTACATTTTTGTCGGAAATTATCTACAAATTTTCAGTCAGAAAAGGCAAATGTGGCACATTTCAGATGAATGGTTTGTGTCTTGTAATTACTGGACACTAATTTTTCAGATAAGCTTCTTGTGGTGGAATAAAATTAAGTGTACTAGGTCTCAGAAAAGAGGTGATGTTTCTTTATTTCCCAAATCGAAAAAAACACACAAAAAAAAAAAAAAAAAAATGAAAAAAAAAAAGGGAATTACATCATTCTTGGAAAACCATCAACAAGAAATGTATTACGATCTGTGTTTTCAAGGTAATATCTAATTTCTTTTTTGAGGAGCCCAATTGTAATTTCTTTAGGGACAATGATTCCGTCTTTCATCATTTGTGCTATCATTTCGCCTTTTTCATATTTTTCTTGGACTGCTTTCCGAAGAAGTGCACCTGCACTGAGATGAACAAAATTAAATTCCTTTTGTAAAAGTGAACACATTGTTCCTTTCCCAACACCAGCTGGCCCTAAAACAAAAATTACATGTGCTCGATCAAATTCACCCATAATGTCAGTAAAGAGTCAGCAAGAATAAAAGGAAAATTAATATAAAAAAATGATTGTTTAAAGTTGGAAATTATTTACTGTTTATTTGTAAAATAATCCGATTTAAAGAAGGAAAGTTGATTTTTTCAAATTGTTCTGTAATACTTTGGCTCTATCTTCTGTGTGTTTTTTTCAAACACACAAACAGTAATTTTTTAGAAAAACCTGCAATATTTAGAATTTTGCTTTTGAATAAAATTTTTAATAAAGTTAAAAGAAAATTAATTGATTATTTCTATTGCGAATTAGATTTACTTTTTCCAAAATTTACATCCAACGACCCAAAATATTAATCACCCAAAGTTCACTGTAACCTCGTAATTTGAAAATCTCAGTTATTTACAATTTTTTATTCAATATCCAAACTTGGTCAGATAAATTGATGTTTAATTGGCTTGTAGTGGCTCTCAACTTAATAAATTTACAGGTTTTTATTCTAACAGGTATTTATAAATTGTATTCGTATAGTTGTTAAATAATCTGTTTTAACTTTTTTTTTTGTGTTTTTAACAATTTTATGTTTTATTTTTGTAAAGAATTGTTTTTGTTGTTTTTAAAAGGTTTCTTTTTTTCTTTAATTGTGGTTTTTGGGTTTTATTTTGTATTTAATAAAAAAAACAGTTCAAGACAACTATACTGGTATTTGAATAAGAAATGGGAAAAAATTTTTGTTTCATTTTCTTTTCCTTTTCCTTTACAAACAGAGATCTCTAAAGAAGTAGGTTGTAAATTTGTGACTTGAGTCTACGATCTCTATTTAAAAAGGAAATTGAAAAGGAAGTGAAAAAATTTCCCATTTGTAATTCAAATACCAGTAGCTTCGTTTTAAACAATAGATCAATAGTTCGTATTAAGGACTACGTTTTTCAGTGAAAATAGTGAAATAATGTCTAAAATCACCCTTGGATAAGTTATGTAATCCAAGTAATATTTATCGAACGAGAATTTCTTTTCGAAAAAATGAGAAATTTTTACAATTTTAACAATTTTCACAATTTTTACCTTGTTAGATCATGCTAAATTTTGATTTTAATATTTTAGAATTTCCATTTCAATTTTCGGAACTCACACTATTTTCAAGAGCTGTTCTACATCTTTTTTATATTTACTTTTACAAGTTTGAAATGTTCCAAAATTTGAAATGCACGTGAAAATCCCCAAAAGCCATTTTTTGAAATTATTTTTTTTGTTATTTTCAATTTTCCTTTTCATTGAATAACAAAGAAAAATAGTATTCGTGAAAAGTTAAAGATGACAAAAAAGTGTTTTTTTTTTTTTTTTTGTCCAATTTCTTCCGTGTGAAAATTTTTTTTGAGAAGTGAAAGTGAAATAAAACAATTATTCAAACCCCCCAAGGGTGGGAGCGTAGTCCTTAATGTAATAGTTTTTTCTTCAACCTTCATGACCAGTTTCCTGAGAAAAAAGATCTAATTCAACCAAATTACAACAAATCAACACCAAAATCCACAAGAACCTAATCTTTCAATTTGATTATATAAAAAAAAAATAAAAAGGATAAAAGAATTTCTTAAAAATTTTTACTGGTATCTCCACATGTAGCAAAAATGATCTTACTTTTTCAAAGTTTTACTAGAAATTGAAACGAAAAAAAAAGTTATTTCATTCTACTTTTTTCCTTTAAGGGAATAGTAAACTAAAAATAATTATCAAGTATATTTAATAGCAAATTCAAAAAAATTTTACTGCATCTTGAAATTGAAAAATGATGTAAAAATCTGATTACTCAAAGACCAAACTTACTTTTAAAGTTATTAACAGATATGAATTATTGTTTTTAAAAAAATGATCCAGATTTTCTCATTAGAGAAAAGTTTAAAATTCAGCATATTTCTGAATTATTTAAAAAAAACAATATTATCTTTGAAAGAAGAAAGAAATCTTAACATCTCGAAAAAAGTGTAACAAAATACACTTTAAAAAACAAAACTGCTAAATTCTAAAATAACACAATTTAAAAAATCTACTTAATTAAAAAAAAATTCCAATATGTATTTTAAACTGGAAAAAAAAATAATTTTTTGAGACAAAGAACAGTCTTAATCAATTTTTTTCTTTTTATTGAATAAAAAAATACAAGAAAAAAAACGAAACAATCAAATTAAAAATTCACACCAATACTTTTTTAAAAAACAGGATAATTCAACTTATAATCAAAATAAATAATTTTTAATTTGTTTATTTATTATCAGAAATTAATTAATCTATCTTTATTTCTTTCAGTGGGTTATTAACAACACTAAAAGTAAATGTATAAATAAACTTTACAATTATTTCTCAATTTATTAAAGATTTTTCAACAAATAAAACGAATTCAAATAAATAAATCTAATTATAAAAAAAAATAATAGATATTATCAAATAACTGATTTTACTACTCATTTTTCATTGTTTATACTCTGAATAATTGTAAAATATATTTCACAATCTTTTATATTTCAAGAAATTTAATAAATATTTGTGAATAAAATAAAGGATCAATTTTTTTAGATGATCAAGTATTCAATATTCAATATATTTTTATTGTATTTTTGAAATGAGATTAAAATTTCAAGGTTATTTTTTCATACGGACCCTCAGAAATTATAAAAGGGAGACTTCTTAAAAATAAAAATTTTATGAAAATTTTTCTTTTTTTTAATTTGATCCAAAAATACAACAAAAAATGTTCCGGATCTTTTGACTGAAAAGATATATTTTTAAAATCAACTCTTTTAAAAATGATAACTCATCTCTCTAAAGTTGATAAATGAAGTTGAATGTCGGGTTTAATTGTACCTCTGAGTAAATAATTACTCTATTACTCTATTGCTTTTTTTTTTTTTTTTTTTTGGGGGGGGGGGGATAAAAATAAATTAGATTTATAGGTCTTTTAACCTATCGTCTTAAAATCATATCTTGTAATTGGATGACTTTATTTATTTGGTTGATTCTTTCTTTTGCCTAAATTGGATGAGACAAGAATCCATAATGACGCAATCTTTAATATTAAATCAAAAGTTAATTAGATAATAATTTATCCGATTAAAATTCAACAAGAACTTGCCCACAGACCAAATTATTTATAAATCAATTGATTTTCCAAAATTTTTATAACGAGAGCAAATTATATCTTTAGTAAGGACAATTTCCATTCATTATATCAAAAATTTTCTATTTTTCTATCGATAAAAAGAAATAATATTTTATGAAAACTTTGAAAATAAATTATCTTTAATGACTTAAAGAATGATAGTGTAATATACAATACAGATTTTATTTTTAAAAATAAATACATTCTTGAAAACTTTTCATTTCAAAATTAGATAAAAATTGAAAACAATATCAAAAAAGTTGGAAAACAACACTTAATATCACTTTTTAGAAAAAATAACAGTAAAAGTTTGAAAAAAAATATTTATTTAAGTCAGAACGGGTTATTTAATAAAATGTAACATGTGATTTCTGTTTTCGTTTCCACAATTGTTGACGGATGAAAAAGGGATTTTCTTGTGCTAGGTATGTAGGATTATTAATTTTATTCCTTGTTGCTCGAACTTTGACTTTATATGAATTTTAATAGTTATTTAAAAAGTATTTAAAAAATGATATTTTTCTTTTGTTTTTATTATTCTTTAATCCATATTTGTTTGTTTAAGAAAAATAGATTGGGATATAATAAATAAAAATTTTATTATTTTTCGGTTATCAATTGAAATATTGATTTCCCTTTTACTAAATTACAAAAATAAAATAATATTTTTTTAAAAAGCTCGAGATAAAAACCAAACCAATTCTAAAAAATTTCAATGTAAAAATCAAAAACTCACATTTTTTATAACCTCGATTTTCAACCTATTAGTCATATACTCCTCAATTCAGATTTCTGAAAAACAAAAGAAAAATATTATTTTTTAAATACTTTTTGAAAAAATATTAAAATCTATACCAGGCGAAGAACAATCAACTAAGAATGAATTTAACAACAACACATCTAAGATAAAAAAAAATTATTTTCTTTCTTGAGGAATTGTAAACCTTAAAGATATAAATGACCATTAAAAAAAATTTTCATAAAAAATTTAAAATTTTATAATTATACCGTTTTTAATAACTTCAATTATTATAAACCTTATTGGAATATAAAATATCTTTGTTCAAAAAATATTTTTAAAGATATTTTACAATTTAAATTGGAAAATCCAATTTTCGGTTAATATTTTTTTTAAATTTAATAGAAAAAAAATTAGAAAAATTTTTTGCTTCTAGTTAAGGCTGAATTTTATTAAATATTAAAAGTATTTTAAATTTGATGAGTATCTTTCAAATAGGGAATTAATTATTTGTACTATTAAAGAATTATTTGTTCTATTAAATTATAAAAGATATTTTTTTTGATTTTTCTATAAGGTTTTTTTTTAATTTGAGAAATAAAACGAAAATTTATACAATTTTCGGTTTATTTCTCAAATTGAAAATAATAATTATAAATGAAGTGGAATTTGGTTAAATCACTACTTCTAATTAACAATGATAAGTAAAAATCTTGTTATTTTTATAAAAATTTAGTTTCAATAGTATTCTTAATTAAAATTATGAAAAGAAAAATTTTTGTTTTTTTATAATCTTCCAATTTTTATTTTTTGAGTTTATTTACAAAATTATCTATGTTGAGTATTATATTAATTAAAATCAGAAAAAAAAATTTTAAAAGTTCTTCAAAAAAAAAATAAATTATTGGATATTTTAATTGTAAATTTAAAAGAAATAAAAAAAATATTAAACTTTTTGTTAATTTTGTTTGTGTTAGATAATCATTTTTTATTGAATCTCTCTAGATCATTATAAAAAAAAAACAAAATTGAAAAAAAAAAAAAAAATCTTAATTTCAAACTTATTTGTTAGAATACTTGAGGCCAAAATAATAATCCACAATAATTAAAATAATTTTATTAATTGTATAATATTATTATGGAAAAAAAGGTTTTCTAAAAATACTAATTAGTCAAATAAAAAATGTTGATATTGGGTACTTACTGTATCAATTTTGTTTAGATTCAACATAAGAATATGAATTTTTTGATAAGTGTGAAATAAATTGTAACGAAAAAAGAAGTCACTACATTCATATCAATGACTTCTTTTAAACAACCAAAGAATAAAATATATCTTTGAAAAATCTTGAAAAATTATAAATTAATATTTTGATTATGGGAAAATAATATTTAATAGAATTCTAATGATAAATTTTATTAATATTTTTATCAGTAAACATAAGTCCTGAACTTGTTTTATTTTTAGTTACTTTTCTTGAATAAAAAAAACAATATTTATAATATCCCATTTTTATTCTTTTTAAGAAAATACATCTTATCTCGTCCGTAGGATATATTAGAATTTTAAGTTAATCCACAACAAAACCATTTTGTTTTCAGTATGTTATATCTATGCAAACTAAATTTATAATTTCAGAATTAAGATTTGTAGTTTAGTGTTATTTTCCAATTCATAATTAAAAATTTTTATTTCAATTTTCAAAATCTTTTTCCGAATTATAAGTTGAAAAAACACCCAAGACCTTGACTAGATCAATTAGAAATGATATTTCTTGGTATTTAATTAAGCTTCTTTATTGAACATTGAGATATAATTTTAATTTGAAGAATTTGATTGTTAGAGTTGAGGGGTTTTTTAAAAAATTTTTTTTTGATTTTTTGTTTAATTTGTTAGACGTATAATGTGAATGTAAATCTCTTTATAGTAACAAGCCGTTATCCAAGTTGATACCGTTTAGGTTTGCTTGTAAAATTAAAAAAGACATTTGGTTATTTATTTTTTTTATTATTCTTTTCTTTGTTATTTTTGTTGTTTAATGCTTTTTAATTAATTAAGTGGCTTGTTTATGATTTTAAAAAAATTAAAACAGTTTGGCAGTTGATGTTAATTATAAATAAAGAATCTTTTTTTGATTTTTGTTAAAATTTTAAATTGGTACAACTTAAAAAAAAAGTAAAAAGAAGAAAACTAAATTTTTTTTCCTGAACAAAAGAAGGATCTACAAAAATTTGTGTTGTTTAATTTTGAGTTTGTTTATTTTTTGCTTTTTTATTTGACTTTTCTTTTATTTGTTGATTTGCATTATTTTTCTTCGATCTCAGTTTTTTCTTCTTCTGTTGTTGATTTTTCAATTTTTTTTTTATCAAGATTTTCAGAATAATCAATATCTTCTCGAACATAAAGAACGTTGTTACAACGTACCACTAATTCTCCTAATTGGTGGCGTTTTGAATTAACAATTTCATAAGCCTCTTCCAATTGGAAATTCATAAATTCATCAAAAGAGACAAGCTTTCCAGAATATTCCATTCCCCACTTTAGTTTGATTATTACACTTTTGCCAGTTAACATATTTAAAAACGGTTTTGGGTTGAGATATGATCTTGTGCCTAACGTATTCTAAATGGAAATAGAACAAAAACAAATTAAAGAATTAAGTATCGTTATTAATGCGATCTTGAAAAAGAAAGAAAGGAAATACTTTAGTTTGATTCATAAGCAGTGAATTTTTTTTTTTTGATTTTAAGGGAAAGAAGATAAAATAGGTAAGAAAAACAAAAAAGACAAAAAATGAAATTCTCAAGATCTTGTTTGGTAAGAAAGATAAAAGTTAAGAAAATTTAAATTGATAACATTTATTTAATTCACAAAAGTAAACTTTGATGTGTTTAGATTTATTATTGATCTCTTGTTACAAAATGTAACCAAAGACTATTTTTATTTGACAAGATGGTGTTGATAATAACCTAACGAGAAAAGTATCTTTTAAAAGTTGATAACCTAATTTTTTTCTATTCTACCAATCTTTTAAAGTTGTTATACTGAAAAATATATGTTTATAATTTTTGTAAAGTAACCATGGTACAAAAAATTCGAAGATATTAAATTTAATTTAGGATACTGTTACAATAATCAAATAGTCCTTTCGGTGTAATAGTAATATGTCCTTTCAATTTTTAAATAAAAAGATCAAAATTTTAAGTCAACTTTCCAAATACAATTCCAACAAAGAATTAAAACAAATCATCCAAAAGCCACCAATTCGAAAAGGGGAATTAACAGTCTAATCACGGTTTATGGAATTAAACATTTGGAATGTTAAATGATATAAGAAATCAGATAATCAATATTGAATGAATATTTGGTTCAAGTTATTTTGCAATAAAATAGTATTAGGTTCCTGATTCAAAATGTACTTTAATTGGTATGACTTTCATTAATAATTTTGAATAAATTGTTGATTTTTAACAAAATGATCAAGAGAATAATAAAATTGAGTTTTGGTAAATAAGAACTGAGAGCTTTCAAACTGAAAACCCAAAACACATTCCAGAAACCCTGAATATCGAACTTATTGAACAATTGAAAATAGTAGTAAAAAATTGAAATTTTATTACAATTCAAAGATAAATAGATAAATTATCAATTAATCTTTTGGATGCACAAATTGGGACCTTGATTAAATATTATTAAATCCATCGATTTTTAACCTTTTGGCGTATGTAGAAATCAAAAAAATTCACAATCGGAGAAATGAATTCCAATATAAAATTGAAAATGAAAATGTCTTATGATATTAAATTGTAAAATACGAATTATTTTTTTTAATTTCTGAGATATATATTTATATATATATATATATATATATATATATAGATTTTAATTTGATGAAACTTTTTAATTCATTTTGAATTTCAAATAATTAAAGGAAAATTATTTTGTAAAAATGGTCATTTAAGGTCACAATTTAGAACTACTTCCCACCTGGGATGGTGCTTGTTATAATGTTATTTTACTTCCATTTTTCAAAAAAAAATTTTCATTCTAAAGTAATCCAATAAAAAAATCGCTTGTTTCAAAGTCAAAATCCTAAACATAAAAAAATGTACAGTCAGTTCCACTTTTAAGGCACAAACTTTCAACGAAATTTAAGGTACAATAAAAATCCCAAATTAAGGTACGAAATTCAAATTCTAGTAAAAATAAATTGTAAAAAAAAAAATTCCAAATTTTGTGCCTTAATTTGAGATTTTTTTGTGCCTTAAATTTCGTTGAAAGTTTTTGTCTTAAAAATGAAACTGGCAGTAAAAATATATTTTTGAACAGTTTTTAAAAAATAACTGAAGGGAATTCTAGTAGAAGAACAAATTTATAAAATATTTCAAATTTGTAAAAGTAACTCTAAAACATATTTCGAACAACTCAAGAAATTTTGTTGTGTTTCTCTATTTGAAATGAAAATTATGAAATATAAAATATAATTTTGGTATGAATTCAAAAGGGTAAATTTGTGAAAATTGTTGGGAATTATGAAAATAATCCCCTTTTTAATAAAAGAAACCACCAACGGTATAAAATTAAGTGATATTAGGGATCTCTTTCATAATTTTTTATCAATAATTTCACTATTTTTATGAGAAAATCCAATCAATAAGGTTTAAATTTTGAAAAAAAATAATTAGAGGAAAAATCAAAAGAAAATAAAATTCTTATTTCATAGATGTTAAAACAACACATTTATCATGGTAAAGATCTTTACCGATCAGTTTATAATTTATCTAAGGGGTAGTCAAAATAAATAGATTTTCAATTTCCAATCACGATCTCCATAAATTTTGAAGATTTGATTATTTTTTTACTTTTTTAAATTCACGAAAAAATGAAAATGGTAGTTTTACAGTCAGTTTCACTTTTAAGGCACAAACTTTCAACGAAATTTAAGGCACAAAAAAATCTCAAATTAAGGCACAAAATTTGGAATTTTTTTTTTTTACAATTTATTTTTACTAGAATTTGAATTTTGTGCTTTAATTTGATATTTTTTTTATGCCTTAAATTTCGTTGAAAGTTTTTATCTTAAAAGTGAAACTGACTGTAGTATATTTAACCAAGATACCAATTTCTACACCAAAAGATTAATTGAAAATTTATATTTTTATCTGTAAAATGAGGAGATATTTTTGGTTTTTTAAAAATCATTTAAATGGATCAAAAAAAATTAATCTTATTAAAGTTTTTAGAATTTTCGATTTTAGTATTAGAAAGTAAATTTTCCAGGATTTATTATATGGAAAAGATCTCTGAACTTTATGTTATAAAATATTTATTCAAGATAAGGTATTCTTACACTAAACAAAAGGTGGGCGTTTGTATGTTAAGATGAAATGAAATTATAGTTAATCATGTAAATTTGATTATTAAGAAAAGTATAAATAAATGATAAGATAAAGATTAAAAAAAAAAAGTTTTAAGAGATAAAAATAATCAGTATGAGATGGATAGATATAATTGTAAAACTTATTGGTTTATTAATCGGGTCACAGAAGGGAAATTCTTTGTGAAAATTGTAAAATTTAAAAATTAATACAGTCAGTTTCACTTTTAAGGCACAAACTTCCAACGAAATTTAAGGCACAATAAAATCTCAAATTAAGGCACAAAATTTGGAATTTTTTTTTTTACAATTTATTTTACTCGAATTTGAATTTTGTACCTTAATTTGAGATTTTTATTGTGCCTTAAATTTTGTTGGAAGTTTGTGCCTTAAAAGTGAAACTGACTGTACATAAAAAAATATAAATGAACAATGAAACTCAAAAAAATAAAAAAAAATGTAAAAATTAGACTTTTTTTTTGTTTCCATTTATAAAATTAAAGGACTAGTATCTATTATTTTTTCTTTTTACCATTTCTAAATAAGGATTCCTTCTCTAGAAATATGTTTAATATTGGAAATAAACAGTCCTTTTAAATCTAAGTAATTGTCAAAAAATTTTCTCAATCTCTATTAAATTTAGCTCAAAAAAGTTAATAGAGATTTGTCCCTTAACAGAGTTTTTTTGATTATTTGAAATTTAAACAAAATAATCATCTATTAACATTATTTAAACTGTAATTCATTTTTGGTAATTTCTGTTATGTAATTGAAAATTTTCAAAATTATTTCCTAAAAAGACTTTCTATCTTAAAATTGTGAACAAAAAATCAATAATGTATTTTCTATTATGAGACTAAAATTTATCTAATTTATATCCAAACATTATTAAACAATTTTAATTAAAAACGAATAACTATTTTATTACAAATCCGATAATAAGGTATATTTTACAACAACGTAGATATACAGTGAAATGTATTAAAAGTTTAAAAAATTCTTCAGATTGATTAGTATTAAAAAATTTTTTTCTAGTTACGCACCTTCCTTATTAATTTTAAAACATAAAATTGAAATTTTAACAATTGAAATTCATTTGATAAAAAATAAGAAATATTGAATTGTAGTCTATTTTAATAATAGAGATTCTTTTATAAATTGACTTCTTTTTTGAAGTTTTCAATTTAAAAAAAGTTTTCACTTTTTTATAATTCTGTTTTTTAAAACTTTTTCAATTTAAAAAAGTGATCGATCAACCTTTAAATGTAGCTCAAATGTTGGAGTCTTCAAGAAAAGGAAAATTTTTTTAAAAAAAAAATCTCTAAATTTTATATTTTTGAAATACCCTCATATAATAAACATTATTATACATATCAATTTTCAAAAAGGTTTACAACTATAATAGGTATTAATAGGAATTGAAAAAAAAAAATGAAATTTTTCAGTAATATTTTTTTCATTTTTAATTGTAAAAGTTTTGAATTTTTTAATTGACTTATTTGATAGATAATTTTCAAGTATTTTTTTAATAGTCTAAAAAGAAACATATTTTTCAATTTTAAAATAGAACAAAATATTTCAATCAAAGATATCGCTAAATTAAATTGATAATCTGATTTTTTATCTGTATTTGGACTATTTTTTATCATTTTATTTTTTTTCCATGTTTGAGTTTTTATATACATTCCCGATTGTTTTCTGCAAATTGCTTTAACATTTATTCTTTTTTCATTCTTAATGTTCAATCTAAAATTAATTCATTTCAACTTTTTTCATTAAAAAAATACCCCAAAAATAGGTGTTTTTTTCAAAAGTCAGTGTTTTTGAAAAGGGGGGTATTCAGATTTTCATGAGTTTAATAGCTATCCTTTTTTTATTACATAAAATTATTATAACTTTTAAAGTTTTCGTTTTAGTAAAAGGAAAAGACTTTTTGAAATAAAAAATTGCTTAATACAACACTACAAGGAAAATTTAAACACAAAAAATTAAAGTTGGCCAAAACTATACATTGGATTTCAGTTATACTTCTTTTTTAATTATTTTTTCAAAAAGTTTTAATTCTGATAATATGATTAAATAAAAATTACTCACCATTTTCAAATGGCTGTATAGATTGTTCAATTTCTTAATGGAGAATGTCAAAACTTCGAATCTTCGGATAACTAGTTAATCTTTTTACTCTTTTGAGCTTATCCTTAATTTAAAAATACTTTCAGAGAGACTATTACATTTTATAACAAATTCATTTGTAAAGGATCTATTTTTTTCAAGTTCTTGTAAAGTTGAATAAGAAAAAGTCTCTTTGATCATAACTTTACAACAGTAACAAAGAAATAATTCCAAAATTAGGGTATTCCTTAAACTGAAAAAATAATTTTTCGAAATTTCCATTCATTTTTTTTTATTCATTCTCACTATAACAATTCCAAAGTAATTTCCGAACTTTTCTTTGTCTTTTTTTTTGAGACAATATTCTTTTCTTTCTCTTTTACAACTCAATTCTAAATAAAAATAACAAATTTTTTCTTTTTAATGTTTGTGATTAATTTTTCTCCTTTCTGGAAACACAAAAAACCAAACTAAAAAAACAAACAAAAGTGTCCAGCAAAAAGAATCAACTCCGAGCTTATGTTGAAAAACATAAAATTGCAGAAAAACTTGAAGACGCTTTAAACTCATGTCTTGATAAGCTTCCAGAAGAACCATTTTCATTCCTTGCAGCAAAACTTTTAGAATTAGCACCACCACCAGTTGTCGATCATCTCCATGGAAGACAAATCCTTGACTCCAGAGGTAACCCAACTGTTGAGGTTGATGTCTACTGTAAAATTAATGGAGAAGTCAAATTAATGGCCAGATCAAGTGCACCATCTGGAGCATCTACGGGATCCTCTGAAGCACTCGAACTCCGTGACAAAGACGAAAAAAACTTATCTTGGAAAAGGTGTTCTTAAGGCCTGTAAAAAATGTTGATGAAAAAAATTAGCCCTGTTCTTCAAGGAAAAGAGCTTAAAAGCCTTGTTTTACTTGATGAAATCATGTGCAAAACTGATGGAACTGAACTTAAAACAAAAGTAAAATTTTCTTTTCTTTTTATTTCTTTTCTTTTTCTTGCGAAAATCTTTTTTTAAAAAAACAATGAATTAAAATTTCTTTTTTTTTTTTTAATTGCTTTTTTTGAATTGGTCTTTTTTTCTTCTCAACAAAATTTCTACAAAAGCTTGGTGGAAATTCAATTACCGCATGTAGTTTTGCTTTAGCTACTGCAGGAGCCAAACTTTTAGACCAACCATTATTTATGTATCTTGCCGAAAATTTCTATGGAAAAGAAAACATGCCATCCAAATTCACACTTCCAGTACCAATGGTCAACATTCTCAATGGAGGAAAGCACGCAGGTGGAAAATTAAAAATCCAAGAATTTATGATCGTCCCAAGCAAAGACATCCCATTCAGCCAAAGACTAAAAAACGTCACAACTGTCTATCACCATTTGGGAAAATTGTTAGTTAAAAAGATACGGAGTATCTGCCAAGAATCTTGGTGACGAAGGTGGATTTGCACCACTCTTAGATACCGCAGACGAAGCCTTAGAAGCCATCGAAGAAGCCATCAAAAGCGCCGGATTCACTGTCGGAACTGACATCAGACTTGCTATGGACGCAGCCGCCTCCGAATTCTATGACGAAAAGACCCAAAAATATGAAATTGTTGAAGGTGAATGGGTAACTACCGAAGAATTAGTCGATTGGTGGGTTGCCTTAGTTGAAAGACATCCAGCCATCTGCTCAATTGAAGACGGTTTACATGAAACTGACTACAAAGGATGGATCTCAATGCAAGAAAAACTTGGTGACAAAATTATGCTTGTCATGGACGACGTCACAACATCAAACCCAAGACTCATCAAACAAGGTATTGAAGAAAAATGGGCAAACTCTCTTCTTCTTAAAATTAACCAAATCGGTACAATCATGGAAGGATTCGAAGCAGTAAGACTAATCCATAACGAACTCCAAGGAAACGTCATTGTTTCTCACAGAAGTGGTGAAACCACAAACTCTGTCATTGCTGACCTTGCTGTCGGTGTTGGTGCTGGATATATCAAAACTGGTGCTACCGCTCGTGGTGAAAGAACCTGTAAATACAACAGATTATTACAAATCGAAGAATACTTAATATCAAAAGAAATGCTCTAAATGTGATCTAAAATTACTATTTCTTTTTAGTTTTTATTTTTTATTTTTTTCACATTTTTGATTTATTCACTAATTTAAGAAGTTATTTTAATTCACTATTTTCTCGTATTCAATCCTTTTTTTAATTTTCTCTTACTTTATAAATTGGTTCTTTAAGATCTTAAAAAAATAAAATAAAGAAACAAATTTCATATTTGGCAAACTTATCGGGAAATTCTCAATTAGATCAATTTTTTTGCTTTTTTCATTTTTTAACCAAAATTTTGAAAAAATTTTTTTTGAATTTAGATTTTTACTTATTTGCCAATGCTTAGGGTGTAGTTAATCAATCAAAAATATTCTCATTTTTTTTTAAATTAACCGAAAGAGTTTCCCAAATATAAAATAATTACTTTGACAAAAGATTCACTTTTGCTTACGTGTGGTTTCATCTTGATTGATTTCAATATTACTCATAAAAATATCATTGTTGTATATTCTTAAAAAATTGGTTTGTTTTTTTTTTTATCGGAATTTATTTAGAATATTATTTCGTCTTTTAAAGTTCATTTCAATTTTATAGTTCCTTATATTTTTAAAAATTTTGAGAATAAAATAAAAAAAGAAAATAATTATTCATTGGAATATATTATAAAAAATCTTTTTAAAAAATATTCCCATTTCGAGATTTAGATTTTTAGAAAGTAGTTTTTTAGTTAAAAAATTTTTGGATATTATTTTAATACCTCACTTAAAAACAATAAAATATTTAAATAATTTAAATAATATCGCTTTTAACCATAATATCGAGGAATCAAAATTACGTAAATATTTCTTTGAAAATATTTTTAAATCCAATAACACAAAATAATCATATTGATTCTCAATAGTGAGATTTTTTGTTTTTTTAAATAATGTCAAACTATCATTATTAAAATGATTTTTTTTTCAAGTTGGTGACAACAAACTGATTATTTTTTAGATGGGATGTAATTAAATGCAGTGGTATATATTTATATATATATATATATATATATATATTGAAATGAAAACGAGTATTGTGAAATTTTTTTTATCTTTTTTTCTAAAAAAAATGAAAAAATTACAATTTTCTTGATTTCTTCTGTTGTTGGGTGTTGGAAATTTTTAAATGGAATTCTTGTGGCACCAACATGAGAAAAATTACTTTTTTCAGAATTATTTTTGATAAATTAATTCTAAATTAAAATACAACATTTTTCGAGTCGATATCTTGTACTTGGATTTTGCGAAAACAAGATTTGGGAAACTTACAAAAAAAAAAAAAACAAAAAAAGCAACTCAAAAAAAAAAAAAGAAAAAAAAAAAGCAACTCAATTTTGTAAAACCAAATCTTATTCTTAAAACCTTAGAACTTTATAGATTCAAACCATCTATAAAGTTTCTAAAAAACTTAATAAAGTAACCTATTTCATTTGATCTATAGTTGTTCAAATATTTTGATCTCTTTATTAAAACAAGAAATTATTGAAAATATTGATCATTTTTTTATGGGTCTATCCTTCCTCTGAAAAAGATAGATTAATATTTCATAACAAATTAAAAAAAAAAAAAATCTTAATGAATTAATTTAAAACAAACAGTTTGAAACTATTTTCATTAAATAATAATCGTGAAATCTACAATTTTACACTTAAATTTCTTTTTGGGAAATTAAGTTATAGGGTATCCATAGTGTAATTTACACTTCTTCAACAAAAAAAAAAAAAAAATACAACATTTTTTTTTTTGTAAGTGATAATTTCATTAATTTTCTTTTTATTTTCTTTTTCTTTTTTTATTAATGTAAAACATACACCACTTTTAAATCATCCACTACCCAAGAATATTAACTCTTAACTAAATTCCTAATTAATGTACCTTTTTTTTCATCCAATTTATTATTCGAGAACCAAAATTTTTGTGCTTAAATTTTTATTTTTGTGTGAAGTAGATTTAGTAGAAAACTTATCCTATAAAAGTGGTACTATATATATATATATATAAATATAAAGTATTATTATGAATAAATAGATGTAATGAAACTTAATATAATATAAAAAAAGATAATACTTAAAAAAAAAAAAACAAGAAAAACAAACATTTTTGGGAGTTTATAATTCTTACTGATATGAAGATTCAATTTATTATTGAAAAAAGATATGTTCATTTTTAACTTTATTTGTCAAATATAACTTTTTTCTTCAAAAATTTTTTTCTAATAAAATCTTTAAAGTTTCTAATAAAAAGTAATCAAATAATTTCAAATAAAGGATTGATAAAAAAATACTGATTAAATAAAAACAGTTGAATTTTCAGAACATATTTTTGATGAGATTTGAAACAAAAAATACTTTAGTAAAAGAAAGATTATTAAAGTTACATTACATTAAGGTTTCCATTCTCTGATATTTGAAAATTAGATTATCTTATATTCAGTGTAGCAACTTGTTATTTTGGTTTTTAGTTGATCGATCTTGAACTTATTATGAATTTTAAATAAAGCATAATTTTGGTTCAAAAAGAAAATTTTTGACAATTTTTTATTTTTTTTCTCAAATCGTATTTGAAGAGTTTAAGATTAATAGATTGGCAAGTTTTTGATAAAAATCATTTTTGTGCAGTGAATTAAAATTTTATTTTCTATTTACTCAATTCGTCTTATGAATAAAAAAATATTTTTTTTTAAAAGCGCCAAATAAAACTCAACCTTTTTAAAAATTCAATTGACAACACACTAACTATATTTTGTTATAAAAATACCTTCCAACTTATTAGTCTTATAATAATAAATTCTTCTTTCATAAGAATAAAAAAAATTGTCAAAAATTTTCTTTTTGAACCACTATTGAGCTTTTTAATTAAATTTCATAATAAGTCCAAGATCGATCAGCTAAAAACCAAAGTAACAAGTCATAACACTCAATACAAGATTAAAATATTTTCACATATCAGGGTATATAAACTTTAAAAATTAAGTTCATCAAAATAAATAAATCTTTATTATAGTGATGAAAAAATGATGTGTAAACAAAGACTATAATCCGTGTTTCAAAATATAATCCGTGCTTTTTTTTCTTCTTCTTCCAATACAACATCCAATTTACTACCCAATAGTATACCTAAGTTCTAATCAATTTTATAACTAAACCACTTGATATTTTAAGTAAAATTTAAATTATAAATTGAATTTGGACAAAATTTTTCATAATATTCTCAATTATTTTTAAATTTGTTTGTTTTTTTGATAAATTTTATTTAAAAATTTTACTCTATTTTTCGAGAGAAATTTTACAATTTGATCCTTCTTTTTTTAAATTTCTTTTTAAATAATAGAATTCTAAGAAACCAAAAACCATTTTTAATTTTGTTTTATTGTTGGTTTATTTGATCGGTTAATGTACAGCTCTTCTATAACAGAAAAACACACTTTTTTTTAATTTTGAAATACCTGGATTCAACTTTTCATAACCCTTTATTTTATCAATAGCAGTTCGAGGAAAAACGCCCAAATTCAATAATTCATTCAACTTTTTGAATATTTGTAATCAATCAATTATAATTCAGTAAAAGTAAGATTAACAAATAAAATGAATGATTCTAAACCTAACCAAATAAAAAGCTTTTTGAGAATATATTAATTTTTGGTATTTGATTTATTTCTATTTTAACTTTTAAATGCCAACCTAAATCAAAAATCATATCCTCTACGGAAACACCTTTCTTGTTTGGAGATTTATTTGCAAAACTATTTTTTAAAAGATCCCTTAACACATTAATTATATTTTTCATTTTTTCTTTCTAATTTGCCTTGTTGTTTTTTTTTTTTATTTCAAGATGGACGAACTTTCATATGACACTTTGATCCCGCTCTTGAAAAGAGACGACGAACTTTCAGATGTAATTTTTGAAATTGGCATCCGAGGGGAAAAGTTTTCTGGTCACCAATTACTGTTCGCACTAACATCCGATTTTTGGAAAAAGTTGTTCTACCCCGAACACGATACAAACAACCACCCAACAAAGGTTGTGAAGCTAAGTAACGTTTCTGTGAATGGGTTTAAATTGTTGTTAGATTATGTGTATACTCACCAAGTGAATCTAACAAACCGCAACGCGTTATCGATTTACAATTTAAGCCTTTTTTTTCAAATGAAAACACTTCAAAACATTTGCAAAGAATATATTTCCAAAAATTTAACATTAAATTCTGCGATCCAACTCTTTAACCAAAACCCAATTCCAATCAAGCCAGAATATGCAAATCAAAATTTAACAAAACAAGAATTCAGTGACGAAAAATATGTAACGGAATTTTTGTATATCCTGAACCATTTCAATGATCTGATCAAAAAAGCAAATTGTTTTAATGAATTAAAAAAGGAAACAATCAAACACTTCTTAGTTCACAGAAAAAAAAAAAAGCTTCGGATCGAATTATTGTTGTTTAGGCGCTTATCGGAAAGAGTAAAATACCACCACTTTTTAAAAGGCGAACAGCCAGAACTTTCTTCTGTAAAATTCGTAACTGATAACATCAATGAGAATAATATGAATAATAATAATAATAATAATCTTTATGGTAATGATAATGATAATAAAAACTTTGACGACAATCAAGAATTATTTGATTTAATAAACTACGATTTAATGGATTCAGAATCACTTTTAGAAGTGTTTTATTCAAATTTAATACCTTCAAATAAAATTTTTAATAAAATGTTTCGGATAGTATCTTTAAAAGAAAAAAACCTTAACTTTTCTTTGGGTAAGGATCGAAATACATTTTTCACAAATCCAAAAAAATTATAAAATAAAGAATTTTTCTTTAAATGGTTTTGGTTATCACCTGAATTTCCCTTTTATTTTAAAAAATTTTTATAAATTCATTTATGCTGAGCAACCGAATTTATCTTAATGTTATTGATACCACTTTTTGAGTGATAAACCGTAAAATTCTTTTTTATCAAGATCATAGACACTGTGTTTATTATTGATTTTTTAGATTCCAATCTTTTTCATTTAAGGTTATCTGTATTTTATGGCCAGTGAATATTACTCTAATGGCATTTAACATTTTTGTTGACTTTTCAGAATATTGTGTTAATAGATCTTTTTAGAATTTAAAATCTGGGTTTTTTTTTCATAAATATTTGTGTTGAATCATTTTTACAATCCAAATTCAGAATTTGCCTTGAAAAGGCTCCAAAATCAAAATCCTCTTGTTAAAGTTACTCCTATTTACCCTTCATTTTAAAATAATACAGAGTTGATGAAAATGTTATAAATAACTTCCCGATATAGTAGAAAGTATAAGAGAAGTAAGAGGGGAAATAATTGCTTTTGAAATACATGTTGTTTTCATTGAAAATGTTCAAACAATTTTTGATCAATAAATATTTTTTTCTCTTTTCTCTCAATGACCAATAATAAATATTCCAAATTTTCATAAAAAAAAAACAAAATTTGTAATATTTTAACTTTCCTTTAACATATATTCTTTTGAAGCATTTTTTCTATTTACAGCATTAAATTTATGTTCTCAAAGAACACAAAATATTGCTAGTCGATAGTAACAGCTAAAATAAAATACTTGATATTTATTGTTATTTAATAAAAGGGAAATGATAATTTTTTTTTTTTTTTTTTTTTTTTTTCATTAATCCTGGTTGAATCTACTTTATATTGTGAAGAGGGGTTACAAGGTAAATTGATCAAGTGATTATTTTATAATTCTAAGAAACAGAAATATTACACTATATGTAACTTGTAAATAAAAAATATAAGAGCAATGACAAAACAATATCAAGTTTAAAGCAAATTAGAACAAATAAAAAAAAAAGATTTATGTTAATTCAGTAACTACCTTTCCAAATGAACTTTGATGTTTATTTATCAAACAAGAATAAATGAACTAAAAGTATTGTGGATGCGAATAAATGAATCAAATATAAAAAATTAAAATTAGATACAAATATGATGAAACTGTGTTCTTCCGATTCTTTATACTCTGATAACTGTGTATAATTTTGATTTATAATGTATTTTTTAACAAACTGTCCATTTGAATTCATAATTAATAGACCTTTTTTAATTTAATGGTTTTGAATCTATAATCCATAAAAATAATCTTAATTGTTCCATATTGTAAGTAATAATCTATATATCGAAAATATACAAAGATTTTACTTTTTTTTTTTTTTTCAAAATTCTAAATATTTTTGTTAGTTAGTACAAAATTATTTAAAAATTAACGTTAAACAGGAAAAAATTCACAAACAATAAAAATATTTGAAATCGAAGGGCTCCACATCTATTTTAAAGTTAATAAATTACATAAATTATCTTAATATATATATATATATATATATATATATATATCATGTTTCTGATTAAAATAAATCACAATTACGTTAATTGTGTAAAATATAGAAAAAAAAGATTTACATATTGTCGAAAATTTGTATCATTTTTTCTTGAATTACCCAAACATATGAAAATAATCGTAAAATCTGGATTCATGAATTAAAACTATTTTTATTTGTGATTATTTTTTAAAATAATATTATTTTTAATATTTATAAAAAGCAAGATTCAATCCTTTATGAATTCTAGTTGATAATAAAATTATGTTTGAATCTTTAAAAAAAAAATTAAATGTAAGCTTAGATATTTGGGAAGTATCTTTGAGTGCTTTTCTATACCAGAATTTAAAATTATAGATCAACATCCGAGATTTTCCTCAATTCTTTTTTAAATTCTGGAAAAGCAAAATTAGGTTTTTTTGAGGTTTTCAGTTTATTGGTGAAGTGTTCTAGTTTTTTTTTGAGGTTTTCCATTTTATTTGTGAAGTTTTCTAGTTTTTTTTTTTACTTTTTGAAATTAATAGAAAATTTTAATAAATTTTCAGTTTATTTCAAAAAGTAAAAAAAACCTAATGAAAATCTATTGATTTTCTAAATAAATTGAAAAATCAAGAAAATACAAAGGTATTTAATTTTTTAATTCATAAGAATTAATTATAATTTATAGATTAGGTCCAAATTCTTTTAAATTCTGTAAAATCTAAAGAAAGTACTGACGAGGTTTTCCAGAATTTAAAAGAGTAGGAAAAAATTAAAGATTTTACTCCAAACTTTTAAATCATCGAACAACTAACTGGCTTTTTTTTTCAATTTAAGTATAAAACCGAAAATTTAATTAATTTTCATTTTATTTTACAAATTTTAAAAACCTAAATATAAATAAGAGGAATTTTAAACTCATCGCTTAAATTATAATTTAAAAGGTGTTCTTTGTTTTTTCACATTTACAATCTTTTCAAGAGCGGTGACCAAACCAAAATAAAAGAATATGCTGAATATTGTCATTTAACAACTGTATAAAAGCCATTATGTTTATTAATTGTAAAAATTATCTTTAATCGTAAAAACTGTTGATATTTAATTCAAATTATTCAGGAATATTTAAAATTGTTATTCTATATTTCTAAATTATATCAAAACAATTTTTTTTATATAAATTTTCATTCTTTTCTTTTTTAAATTTTATTTATCTCAAGCCCAAATAAAAAAAATTCCAAAAATATCAATAAAAAACTAAAAAAAAAAAAAATGAAAATTTATAAATTTAGTTTCATCAACTACTAAACTAAAAGAATAGATAAAGTGTATAAATAGGAATACAATCAATTCCACTTTTTAAGTTACAAACTTTCAATAAAAAATTTAAGGCCATTAAAAAATTGAAAATTAAGTCTGGAAATTCAAATTCTAAAATAAATTATCGAAAAAAAATTCCAAAAAATATTCCTTAATTTTGAGAATTTTTGTACCTTAAATTTAGTTGAAAGGTTCTTCCGTAAAAGGTTGAATTGGTAATAAATTATTTTAATTGTAAATATTACCAGAGATAAAAAATATTTTTTTATAATTTATAAACAATCTGAGTTTATACAGTGATTAAATGGATTTATCAAGAGTGGAAATTTACTTTGGTTTGGTCAACGCTCTTAGAAATTTTGAAAATGTGATAAAAACAATTAATATTTCTAAGAATTATAATGATAATTGTAAAAATTTTTCAAAGGAAAATAACAGTTAATGAATTTAATTCAATATTTTTGGATTTTTTGAAGAGCACTTTATCAAAACTTCATCAAAATTCATCAAAGGATATTTTCGGTAATTATTATTGAAATAATATTGACTTTTCAAATCTAAATATTTTTTATGAAATTGATTACAATTGAATGTCTAATTCATAGATTCATTTATATTTCTATTCATTTTATACCAAACAATCAAAAAAAATAAGAACGACCTTCGAAAATTCAATAAAATTTCATTTAATTATCATCCATTTTTTTTTTTTGATTTATACTTTTTTCTTTAAATTTCTTATATTTTCAATGAAAATTTACTTGACATTTCACAGTAACTTCAATTGACCATTGCAATGATCATTTATCAAATTTCATTTTATTTTCATTAAAAGTTTGATTCAAAAATTGGCTTAAATTCATCTCATTTTTATTGCAATTTGATCAGAAATAATCGTAAAATTATTAAAATCTTTTCTTCAAATAAAAAATTTAAATTGAAAAATTCAAATAATATATATATATAATTCGTCTAGATAATTTAAAGAAAGATTTTATTTAAAACGAAAGGAGACAAGGATAAAAAATCAAAAAAAAAAAAAATCAAATTTTCAATAAAACGTATTTACCACTATTTTTAAATAGTAAACTGTAAAAATAAATATAATAAATTAAATAATTAATTTTTTTTTTGTTTTTTTTTTTCCATTCTTTCCTTTTCTTTTTGGAATTTTTCTTCTTCAATTTCTTTTTGCATTTGTAACATTTTTTCTTTATTTTTTCTTTTTCTAACAATTGCTTCGTTGATTAATTTGATTTGATCAGTGGATTTTCTGACATATTTATTGAATAGCACTTCACCATCTAGGAAGCCATTTTCAATTTTATATAATTCAAGCGAAAGTCTAGGTCCTATTTCGACTAATCGAACTGCTCTTTGTTGTAAATCTTCTTCTCCTCCTCTTTTAATATTATATTTACCTATTTCTTCATCTTTTTCTTGTTTCTTTTCCTTTTCTTTTTGTTTTTTGTTTTTCTTGTTTTTTTTGTTTTTTTCTTTCTTCCCCTTTTTTTTATTGCCTTGGTTGTGCTTGGTTGTAGAAGAATCCGTTCCATTGATATTAAATTTTTCAAGATTTTCTTTTGTAAAAAAATCTGAAATATCATTAAGATCACCAAGATCTGGGACCTTTTTGTGAATTAAGTCTTCTGTTCTTTGACTGAGCCCAAGGGCACGGGTTTTGATAATAAAGTGCCTCATAAAAATGGTGTCTGATTCTAGCTCGTAATGGAACAAAACAACTCTTTTACATTCGGAAATTTTCATTTTTTCAATATTCAATTCTGGAAACATGGATTGAAGAGCAGATGCCATTAACTCCAATCTTTCAATTTTTTCCTTTGCTGTTTCTATTGTTTCCAAGTTTTGGTTTAGTTTCTGTGTTTGGCTTTCTTTGTTTTCATTATTTTGATTTGATTTTTGATTCTTGTGCTTTTGTTTCTTTTTGCTTTTGTTAATTAATTTTTTAAGCTCTGTCTGTTCATGTTTTTGCTTTTTGATGGCTTTTTCTACTTCTTGGATTTTTGGAGCAAAGCCAGAAAGCACAAGTAGAGGTGCATTTAGCAACTCTGTCCGTGGATAGCCTTGAACAGATTGGATGCTAACCACGTCATTCATCAAAGAATATTCCGACAATTTAAAGGTAAATGTTGGCCCATTTGGAACATTTAACGCACGAAAGTAGTTTGCGTGCTCGGTGCTAGAGAGAATCATGAAATGTGAAACACCCAAATGTCCAGAAACATGCAAAAAATCTTTTAAAGTGTTATTTCTTCTGACAACAAGATTGGTTGCAGTATATGGGCTCATCACCTTTCTCAAGTCATGCATCAGTGATTTCAATTCTCTTCCAATCCTTCCTTTGTTAAGAACAAATGTTCGTGGTATTGTTTCGTCTTCAATAGGTGGCTTGTTATAGGTTTTCTTTCTTTGTTTTCGTTTTTTGTTTCTTTTTCTTCGCTATTAAATGTTAGATCATTTCAAAGAAAAAAAGAGAAATTTGATTGTTTTTTTTTTGTCAATTAATAAACAAGGGATCTCAAATTAAAAAGAAAATTTGTGAAAAATAAGGTTTAGAAACCTATTGGGTATTGAATTTTAGACAAGACTTTTTTTCTGAAATTTCAAATCGGTTGTTTCCTTTCATAAATTTTTTTTATTATTGATTACGTGATATTTTTCTTTTTTTTTTACTTTTTCACAAATAAAAACAAATTCAAAAACAAACCTTTCCCATAATTAATAAAATAAAGATAAAAAAATGAATGTTTGAAAATGATATTTAAAGAAATTAATTATATGTTGGTTTGTTTCTCTAATGTTATCAAAGAATACTATTAAAATCAAATTTCCCAAATTATCATTGATCGGGTTTTTGATATTTTGATTGAATAAATTTTCATCATTTGAATCCATTTATTCAAGGAAATTCTTTTTTGAATAAATAGAAATTGAAGAAACCAATACCAGATTTATTTAGGATTTATTGTCAGTGACTTTGATTTGTTGATTTATAGCTCTTCTCTAAAAATGAAACACATATTTTATTTTGAAACTAATTCAGAACTATTCGAATTTTATGCTCTGTGAGGGTTGGAGTACCATACAGTAAATGGGAAAAATGGTTAAAAAGTTACAGGTTTTGCTGAAAGTCAAAATATTGCAATTTTTGGGTTTTAAAATGTTTTTCCAATTTACTGTATGGTATTCCAACCCTCACAGAGTATAAAATTCGAATAGTCCTTAAACTTTTCTACGCTTATTATTTTTACAAAAGTAAGGTATCCAGGGATTTTATATCATTATTTTTTATAAAAAAGCATTAATAAACCAATAATTGATAAATATAAATCTTCTAATGTAAAGAGTATCTAAATAGATACAGTAATCAGAAATATTTGAATCTTAATTTAGTTTTCTAAAATAAAAAAAAAACATGTATTGATAAATTTGTTTAAATTCTATTAGAAATTATTGATGGGCCAAATGGTTAAGTACTATCAAATAATTTATATTGAGTTCTTCTATTTGGAACAACTCAACTTTAACATAATATCAATAGTCTGAAAAAAATTTTGTTCAAACGAAAAAGTTAGGTAACTCTAGAAATGAAATGAAAACAAAAACTAAAATATGAAAAATGATTTTCATATTTTACAAAAATCAATATTATTTCCAATTTAAATGAAAATGTATTAATGTGATTGTTTGGACCTTTTTAACAGTATAGAAAATTTTTAATTTTATTTATTTTCAATTCTAAATTGTAATTCATATTTCCAGATTTTATTATGAAAAATTGAGAAAAAAATTAAATTTAAATTTTTCTTTTTATTACTTACTCTTCTCTTTCTGGAAAAAAGATCAAATTAACATAATTTTTTTCATATTATTTTCAGAACTTTGTATCATAGGTGAAAAAAAAATCATTTTATCAGTTCCTTTTTAAGTTAGAATATTACGATACAATTGTTAATAAATATACAGTCTTTTAAAGTCTTCCATAAAATTTTAAATTAAACACAATTGAGTTCTCTATTTTTATTTTCCATTTTCAAAAAATTCGGAAATAAGAGTTATTATTCAAAAAAAAATTTCAATAAATGAGCTATTAATTAAATTTTTGAAACATCAAAAAAAAAAATTTTGAAAATTCTTGAAGCACTTAAAAATATTGTTCAAAAAAGTAAATTTTTAAAGATCAGTAAATTTTGATATTTTTTTTGAGCTGTTTTGGACCGATAATTTTTATGTTTCATGGTATCTTGAATTTTTTTTTTTGAGGTTTCAAAAATTTAATTAATAGCTCATTTATTGAAATTTTTTTTTGAATAATAACTCTTATTTCCGAATTTTTTGAAAATGGAAAATAAGTATAGAAAAATCAATTGTGTTATATTTAAAATTTGATTGTCTCCTTGGAACAGCTGTATAAGGAGTTAACTATAGTGGTCAAACAGTGGAAATGATAAAAAAAAATTCAACAAGTTTTTTAATTGAAAACCTGAAATGAAAAGGAAAACGATTATGAACTCAGAAATAAATTGACTTTACAGAATAATTGATTGTATTATATTTAATTTATAAACCAACATTAATATCTAAATTCAGATTTATTAATTTTTAGTTTTGGTGATCTAAAATATACCAAATTTATTATCAATTTTTTAATCAGTGAATTAATCATAGAAAAACAGTAACTAAAAGATAGTATTATAAAAAAATTATTGTGTTTAGTCCTTCGTTGTCTTTTTAATCATTTATTTTTTTCTTATACCCATTGATATTAGTTATTATTTTCAAAAAGGTATCAAATAAAAAACTGGGTTGAACTTTTTTTATCCTTTACATTTTTCCCAAATCATCAGATGAAAAATTATTTGCTATTGAGAATGTTAATAAAGGTATTTTATTATTTAGCTGGATTTTATTCATGAATTTAAGGTAATATAAGAATAAAAAGGGTTCTTTTTCTATTGTGTTTTATATCTACTCTCCTTTTTGGAACATTTGATTTAATTAACAATTCTAAAAAGAGAAATTCCAGAGAATTGAAAGAAGAAAAACAAAAAACAAAATTATGGACTTTTTCATTTCAAATATAAAAAATGAAATCGTTCGAAAATTATTATTTTAGTATTATATAAATTATTTTTATCTTTGAGTTTTTTCACCTCTATTTCTTTTTTAGATCAAACCTTTACTTTTTAAGATGATATTTTTAAATTAAAAAAAAATTATTTTAATTTTTATGAGTTACATATATACATATATTTAAACTACTCCGCATAAAATTTAACGTTATTGCTCCAAAAATCAACAATTCTAAACAAGGAAATTTTTAGAAAAAAATGTTTAAATGTGACACTCTTTTTACAATTTGAATCGTTATGAATTATAATTTTGAAAGCATCTGTGTTACTTTAGAAGGATCTCTCTTTGGCACTTTTTGAGATCTCGAAAAGATTTTTTTCAATTTTTTTTTTTTTCATTTTTACGAATGGACAATTTTGTTATAGTAAGAAGATTACATAATCCTTACCTTGTCATATTGAATTATAAAATAAAAATAAATTAGATTAAATTGAATTAAATTGATTTTAAATGAAAAAGATTTATTTCAAATTTAAGAAATATATCTCTTTGAAAATTAACAATCAAGAAAAGAGTAACTTTTTTTTTTAAAATTTTATTTTTTTAAATTAAGGTTAATGAAACTTATTTGTTTTAGAATTTGAATTTTTTAATTATTGAATCCTTTTCAATCTTTTTTTTATTTATTTGTTTTTTTTGAAATTGAGATTCTTTTTAAACTTACTGTTGTCCAAATAACCCAATTCAAGAAAAAAAATTAATCTAAACCCCAATTCAAAATTTTTAACACACCAAAATTTAATTTGTGAAGAAAAAACCTTATTTAATCAATTCAAGAAGATTTACCAAATTAGAACCATTCACTAATTGAAATGTTAACACTTCTTCATAAATTACAATACTCAAAAAAACAATAAATAAATAATTATCAATACAAATAAATGAAGGGTGTGTCAAAAATTTTGGAGAGAGCAAAACAAAAAAATACATTAGTAAATATGTTGAAATTCTATTAGGATTATTGATCGATCAAATGGTTAGATACTACCAACTAATTTTATTTGAGTTCTTCTATTTTGAACAACTTGACTTTAACCATAATATCAATTGTTCAAAAAATTTTTGATCCAACGAAACAAATTACGTAATTCAAACAATGAAATCAAAACAAAAACTAAAAGATGAAAAAATGATTTTCATATTTTACAAAAATCAAAATTATCTCCAATTTCAATGAAATTGTATTATTGTGATTGTTTGGAACGTTTTAGCTGTGTGGAAAATTTTGAATTTTAGTTTATATTTCAAAATAAAAAGCACGTTTTTCTTTTTTATTGAAGGCCTATACATGACCAATCAAAGAAACCAAACAATAAAACAATAATCATATGGTATTTTTTCTTAAGGTCCTTTTTTTTATTAAAAAAGGAAATTCAAAAAAATAAAGAAGGATCAAAGTGCAAAATTTATCTCAAAAATTAGAGTAAATTTTTGCGAAAGATTTTGGAATTAAAAAAATAAAAAATTAAAAAAAATGAAAAATTTTTATCAAATTGCATTCCTAATTTAAAATTAACTGAAAATATCAAGGACTTTACTTTCAAAATTGATTTTAACTTATGGATACTACTGAGTAGTGAATTGGATGTTGCCTTTGAACAAGAAGAATAAGAAGCACGTATTATATTTTTAAATAGGGATTATAGCCGTTGTATATACATTATTTTGATCAGAGTATTTTTTTCAAACAAAAGCAGTTTAATTTCAAACTGTCTTTTTTAGAGAGTAAGAGAAGTGCAATTTTATATTAATTTTTGAGTGTAAACCGCTTCTTGAGTATGGATCTAATCACTTACATGACTAGACCCTTAAATCTAAATTCTGAAACAAAAAAACGTTATTTATTTTGAAAAATAAATTTCAAAAAAAATCAAATTTGTCTTGTAGTTACATAGGTTTTGTCAAATGGTAAGGAAAAAAGAAACTTGTAAGTTTTTGAAGGTTGTTTTTTTCATTTTTTGTCTATTTTCACATTAAAATAAATGGAATCTTATTGGTCCTTAGAAACATTACTTGCTGAAGAAACAAACATCCAGGTACTTTTTAAAAAGGATCACAAATATCTTGGTTTTTTATTAAACCATAACCCAAAAGATCTTCAACCATCTTCGACTTCTGAAGAAGAAAGTGAAGAAAGTGAAGAAAGTGAAGAAAGTGACAAAGACGATTATAAGGATGAAGATTCTGAAACCGATCCAGAGGATTACAAAAATTACTGTTGTGGCAAAGATTTACCTGATGAAAAATGGATAGAGTGCGAAAATCCTAACTGCAAAAAGAAGTGGTATCACCTTGGATGTGTTGGCTTAAAAAAAGTTCCCAAAGAGAAATGGTATTGTGACCAATGTGATCCTAAAAAAAAAATTAAAAGAGGAAAAAAAGAAAAAAAAGAAATTAATTCTGATAAAGAAAGTGAAGAAAGTGACAATGACGATGAAGAAAAACAAGAAGTAGAAGATTCTGAAACCGATTCAGAGGATTACAAAAATTACTGTTGTGGCAAAGATTTACCTGATGAAAAATGGATAGAGTGCGAAAATCCTAACTGCAAAAAGAAGTGGTATCACCTTGGATGTGTTGGCTTAAAAAAAGTTCCCAAAGAGAAATGGTATTGTGACCAATGTGATCCTAAAAAAAAAATTAAAAAAAGAAAAAAAAAAAAAAAAGAAAAAAAAGAAAAAAAAGAAATTAATTCTGATAAAGATGGTGAAGAAAGTGACAATGGTGATGACAAAGACGATTATAAGGATGAAGATTCTGAAACCGATTCAGAGGATTACAAAAATTACTGTTGTGGCAAAGATTTACCTGATGAAAAATGGATAGGGTGCGAAAATCCTAACTGCAAAAAGAAGTGGTATCACCTTGGATGTGTTGGCTTAAAAAAAATTCCCAAATTTAGATGGATTTGTGATAATTGTAAAAAAGATTGCTATTATGATCGTTCTGGTAATTATTTATTTCGAAAAGAGCTTGAAGTACAAAAAAATACTTCTTGTTTACTTGAATTTTGGATTGCCAAAATTTTCCAACAAATAAAAATTGTGACGACCACAATTTCATCTCCATTTACTTTTGAAGAATTAGAACTATTAGAATCTTCAAGATCTTTAGATGAAATTACTCTTTTTTTAGAAGAAAATAAAAATCAAAAAGGAAGAGGAAGAGGACGGGGAAGGGGACGGGGCCGAGGAAGAGGAAGAGGAAGAGGAAGAGGAAGAGGAAGAGGGAGAGGGAGAGGGAGAGGAAGAGGACGGGGCAATAAAATTCAAGAACCTAATTCATTGGATTATTTTTATTTTTATGGTTCACAAATTTCTCGTCTCTTAAATCAAAAACAAATTTCAGTTCAATTACCTACAATATTTATTCAAAGACTGGGTTTAATCGTCTCAATGATCTGGAAGGATTTAAAATCATTATTGAATAAAAAATCAATAAAATTTGAAATATCAAAAGAAAGTAAAAATCTGAAAAAAGAAAAAACAGACAAACCAAGCTATTATCAAGTTTTAGAGTACAACTTTTATGAACTTGAAAAAAACAATATTTTAAAATTAAATATCTGGTATAATCAAAAATTTCAAAGATTTTTATCACAAAAACCCGTTGAAGCAGAGAAGCAAGACAAAACAAAAATTAAAAAAGAAAAAGAAAGAAAACGAAAAAAACCAGAAAAAAATCGAAAAAAAAAGAAAAAAAACTCAAAAACTACAAAAGTGAAATTAAAAAATGAAAAAAAAAAAAAGAAAAATCGAAAAAATACATCTAAAAGGAAAAAATCAAATAAATCAAAAAAATCAAATAAATCAAAAAAATCAAAAAAATCAAATAAAAATCAAAAAACAGAAACAAAAAAAAAAAACTATAATTTAAGAAGAAGAATAAATAAAAAAAACTAAACAATTTTGGGATTCACTTTTTCATTCTCATCTTTTTTTTTTTTCTTCTTCTTTTCCTCTATTTTTTTTTTTTTTTTTTCTACTTGTCTATATTTTATATAATTTACAGTTTCCTGTAATGGTTTCATTCTAACATTTTTTGGAAAAAATCAAGTTTTTTTATATATATATATAATTGAAGAGGTGTAAATTACACTCTAGTTGCCCTTAGACTTAAATCCCCTTTCAGAAATTTAAGTGTAAAATCATAGATTTCGCGATTATTATTAATGAAAATAATTACAAGCTCTCAGATTTTAAAATTATTTCATTAAGATTTAATTCTTTTAATTTATTTTGAAATTTTAATTTATCTTTTTCATAGAAAGTACACACCCATAAAAAGTGATCAATATTTTCTCTAATTTCTTTTGTTCACATTTTAAACATAAAGGACAAAATTTATTTGAATTTTTGTTGATTATATAGTAATATCTATTTAAGCAGTTAGTAAACGATCTAAATTTTAGAATTGTTGAACTTGATGGATAACTTAAATATCTTTGAGTTTTAAATAAATATTTTTGAGTTTTAAATAAATAATTTTGAACCTTTTAACTTTTCCAATTCAGCAACTCATTATAAACTAGATTCCAAAAATTGTGACACAGTTTAAACAGTTGAAAGAACATCATTACTGAACTTTAAATTCAATTTGGAAAGAATTTTGATTTGACAAACTATTTCATTTTTTGTCTTTTTTTTTTTGTTTTCATTTCCTTTTTTACAAGTTACCTAATCTATTTTGTTAGATCTGAAAATTTTTTTCAATGTTTGATAGAAGGTTAGTGTTGAGTTTGTTAAATAGGAAAATAACATACAATTGTTAGATGGTATCTTATCATTTGATCGATCAACAATTGTTGGTGTAATTTCAACAAATTATACAATACATTTTTTGTTCCCCTCGTTTCATTATTTTGGACACACCTGTTTTTATTTTTGAGTTTTATATTTTTTTCTTTTATTTGAATTAAAATGATTACTTAGTAAAACAATAATATTGGGTTACTTAAATGTTTTTTATATTAGTTTTAGAAAAATACAATAAATTGGGGTTTTTTTGCCTATTTTTGATTTTGGGCGTGTCCAAATTTTTGGAATGGGGATTATTTATACTTATATATTTCATTTTTAAGATCTTTTAAATCTTTTAAATTTTAGTTGATTTTATTGTTTATTCTTTGAGTAAATTTTATTAATTTTTCTAAATAAGGAAGAGATAATTTATTTAATTTATTTTTTATTTTAAATTTCTTTTTATTTACTGAAATTATCAAAAATTCAAGTTATTTTTTATATAAAGTTTGTTTCTGTTGAATGTTTATAACAAAAATTTCAAATAACAATTATTTTTTATAAATAACCTTGGGAAAACAAATAGATAGAAGTAGAATAATATACATCAAAGTATAATTGATATCTGGATGAAGATAAATCGAATAAATCAATATTGTTATTAAAAATTGAAAAACTAAAAAATTCCTAGTAAACATTTCGATAATAATCAAGGTTCATTTTGATCTCAAAATGAATACCAAATAAAATTACAGTAGAAATCATATTTATAGCTCTAGAATCAGTTTCGCCATTTCAAAAACATTATAATAAATGATTTTTTACAAGTGGCTTTCATTTTTACAATAAAAAAAAAAGTAAAAAAAATTATTTATCAAACAAAAATAAAAGAAGTAAAATCGTTAAAAATGTGTAAAAAGGGATTTTAATTTTGAAATTTTCAATATATTTTTTTTTTTTGGTAATATCCATCAAGGCCCTTTAAACATATTAAATTCAATCTTTACTACTGTACTACCTTGAACGGAAAATATTATATATTTTTTTGTTCTACTCTCTCCAAAAAATTTTTAACACATAAACTTTTTGATTTTTTTTGTTTTTTTTGGTTACAATCCCATTTTGCTTGAAATATTATATATATTTTTTTTATTTATATATCCGAAGAAATAATGTAATTCGGATTCTAACTTTTATGATAACTTTTATTTTTTTTTTGAAAGGAAAAATTTTTATTTTACACTCAGGTGAAAAAATAAATTCTGAAAATTAAATTTCGCCAAAATAACAGTTTGGATTTCCTGTTATACATCTTTTATAAATTATTTTTTCAAATTTATAAGAATTTTAGGTCATTAACAAAAGATAACTATAAAAACTAATGAAGATTTGAATACTCACTTTTACAAATCACCTTTTTATTACTTTAAATTGTTATCACAGAATGTAATCTATATTCAGTACCCCATTTTTTAGGAATAACCTTCTCAAAAGTTCTCAAAAATTGAATTTTGTCATCTTACCTTAAATGTCGTTTTCTCTCTTCGATACAAATTCATTTTTTGATTTTTGTTTTTTTTTTTTGAGTGAAGAATGACTTTAAAAATTGGACAAAATACAATTATTTGTGACAGCTCAGAATTAGAAGGAGACATTACCATTGGATCTAATTGTGTTCTTCATCCATTCTCACGAATTATTGCAAAGGATGGGCCAATTGTAATTGGTGATGGGAATCTTTTGGAAGCCAATTGTGTTCTGATCAACGAAAAGAAAGGAACACGTGACTCCTCTGCGCCAATGCGTATTGGTAACTATAACCGGTTTGAGATTGGAAGCCAAGTACGCTCTTTAACAATTGGGAATTGTAATGTGATCGGGATCAAAACAAAGCTTGAACGTGGTTCTGTTCTGAAAGACGGCATTGTAATTGCACCAACAGTCAATGTTAAAGATGGTGTTCAAGTACAAAATTATACAGTCATGTTTCACAAACCAGAATTAATTGTTAACATTTCATCAGAAAGCCAAAAAGAGGTACAAAAAATTGTTTTCTTTTCTTTTTTCTTGTTTTTTTCTTTATTAAAAAAATTCCTTGTTATTTTTTTACTATTTTTACCTCTTTTCTTATTTTATTCCTTTTTTTCTTTTTTATTAATAGGAAAACAAATTAAGTACCACTGAACAAATCGCCTTTTTAAAAAATATGCTTCCAAAATATAATAACATTCGCAATTAACTTGGCTTTTATTTCACAAAACAACAATAAAACTAAATCTTTATCTTTTTTTGATTTTTTTCTTTTTTTATCTGCTTTATTCTTTTTTTTTTTTTTTGTTTTACTCCATCAAAATAAACAAACGAAATTCCAACAAAAACAACTATTCAAAAGAAACACTATTCCAAAGACGAAAAAATACAACAAAGACTGTTTTACTAAGGAATGTTTTTTAATCCAAACTTTTCATTAATTCAAAGAATATTAAAATAAAGTATGAAAATGATGGGATTAGTAAATGAATAAGGATCTAAATTATCACCGTGAAAATCGTACATATGTTTTTTGTCTTTCAAATATTTCAGAATGATGGTTTAAAATAATATTTCAGTGTATATTCTAAAACACAAGGCATTGCATTTATTGAAATAAAGCTATTTAAACGACCACACAAAAAGAAATAGATTTAAATTCACGAAACAAACAACACGAATCTGAAACACAAAAATAAATTAAACAATTTTAAAAGAAAACTCTTTTCTTGAATTCAAAACAATTAAAAAGATTTTAATGTTAGATTTTATTTCAATCCATTTAGTCAGAAGGTAATCTATTTTTAAATATCTGATTTTCGCTGTGGTTGTTATAAAATTTCATTTCAGCCCTTATTTGAATATTTGAATAAATTAGCCACATAATTTTGTTTATTTTTTATTTATTTATTTATTTTTGAAGAGAGACAATGACCTTTCTCATCTGTTATCTAATTTCTAAACTTTTTTTCAGAAATTTTGTATATTTTTTCGAATTGATTTGGAACCCACAAAATACAAAAATTGAATTTTAATTAGGGCATATTTCACTATCATTAAAAAAAATAATTAAAAAAAAAAACAAGTTAGGCATAATTACTACTTTCATTAACATTTCATCATTAATAATAAAGTTTATTCACAATATAATCAAAATTCCAGAACTTCAAATTCATGGGGCTATTGTATTTATTTTTGTGAGTATAACCACCTTTTTTAAAAGTATCTAGTCAAGAGTAAAAAAAAGGGTGTTTTTTTGTGTAAAAAATTCCAAATAAACGGATGGTGGATTTTAGATTAATTCAACTTGGAATTATTTACTTTGAGAGATAATAACAAATAGTTTTGAAAATGTTGTACTCATCTAATAAAACTGAAATAGTGAAAAAAAATACTTTAAATTGTGGAAAAAAAGTGAAACACGGTTTTTAATTGGGAACCTCACAGAAAATTCAAAGTAAGATCAATTAAAAAAAGAATAAATAAATAAATAAATAAAGACAAAATGAAGTATTCAGGGCGGTAACGTTTTTTTTTTTTTTTAAATACTATCTTGTGGTATGGGTTTTCTTTGATTGATCAATTATTAAAAATTTATTAAAACAAATTTACTATTTTTGAGATCTCCAAAATAACTGTTAACAATTTCAACATGAACGCATATTATAAATTATATTTGTAGGTTGATTCTATTTTAATAATGTAATGAATTATTATTTGAAGTTAATTGGTTTTTTCTTTTTATTGATTTTACTTTTCATTTTCAGTAATGTTCCCAACCAAAAATGGTGTTGAGATTTTTTTTCCTTTTTCACTTTTTTTCTAAAACAATTATGATAATAATTGATGTGTACTAGGTTTTCCAGAATTTAAAAGAACCCTGTAAAAACGTATAGATTTTACTCTTTTCTTTTGAACACTGAAAAATCTAACGAAAGTGTCCGCCAGTGTCTAAGAGTGCCAAGGTTTTTTTTTATATGAAAAATTTAATAAATTTTCTTAACTCCATTTCCTTAAATTAAAAAAAGCTAACAAAAGTGTCCTAGGTTTTATAGAGTTCCTAAGTTTTATTCAAGTTTTCTGTTTTATCATTAATTAATAAAAAATTAACTGTGGTTTTTTTTTACTTCTTGAAATAAACTGAAATTTTCAAAAATTTTATGTTTATTACAAAAATTAAAAAAAACTTAAAGAAATTTACCTAGGTTTTCTTGAGTTTTTCTGCTTTATCTGTAAAATTTATCGTTTTTCCAAATAAACAGTGGGGATTTAAAAAAAATGGTAAATTTTGAAAAAAAAATAGTTGTTTTGATTGTCCACTTTTCCCAGTAAAGTATTTTATAATCTTTTGATATATTTGTTCGAATTTTAAAAAAATTACACTAAAGAAAACAACAAATGGATATTTTTTCTTTTTTGAAAAATTAAAAAGAAAAATTTCATTCAAAAATTTCAAGATGATTTTTAATACTTACCTTACTCAAAACCAAAAGTTAAATCAATTAATAGAATAACCAAATTAACTTGAAAAAATTATTAACTATATTATTAAAATAGAATCAACCTTCAAATATAATTTATAATATGCGTTCACGTTGAAATTGTAAACAGTTATTTTGGAGATCTCAAAAATAGTAAATTTGCTTTAACAAATTATTTATAATAATCCGATCAAATAATCAACCCATACCAAAATATAGTATTAAAACAACTGTTATTGTGTTTATTCTTCCATTTTGTTTTTAATAACTTGATTTTTCTATTACTGATAAATTGCAATTTATGTTTGGAAATTTTTACTTGATTTTCCTTTAAGAAAATATTATGATTCAAGCTTTGAATAAAGCATTTTATGAAGTCAAGGGTTTAAGAAACTCTGTAAAATTAGAAGTTCTTCAAAATATACATTGTCAGAGACTGTTGGATAAGAAACAGTTCGAAGATATATAAAAATGGAAATTGAACTAAAAATTTTTTGAAATTTATTTGAATTCATCAATATTAATTGGTTTTATTCAAAGTTTTGAGTTAGGGTACCAATTAAAAATGTTACTGGCATTTTTTCCCAAATGGTTATTTAAATTTCAAATTATAATAAATCTAATATGGAACAAAAGAAGTTTGTTTATTAGGGAGTATTGAATCTTTATTGGAATGAGAAATACCAGCGCCTTTGAGTTAATGAACAAATAATGGTTACTAATCTCTAGAATATCAAAAAAAAGAGCTAATTTCATTTTTTTAATATTCATACTCAAATCTCACAAAATTAATTTCAAAAAAATGGTAAATATTCTTTTAATAACAACCTCTTTTCAACCCAACCCCTTTTTAAATTTTATGTTAATCAATGAAAACCCATAAATAATCTTTTAAAATAGTCAACAGTAAGTGCTTTATTCTTTTTTTTTTTTGTCTTTTGTTTCTTCACAAAAAAGATCTTTTAATTCTTTTATGATTTCCATTTGTTTCTTGATTGTTTTTGATGAAAAAATTCCAATTAGGACGAAAAAACACTCGTAACTGTCACAAAAGTACTCGGAAGAACAGGAGCATCAGGTGGTGTAAGCCAAGTACGTGTTGAATTTATTGATGATAACACAAGAAACCTTATCCGTAATGTCAAAGGACCAGTTAAAGAAGGAGACATACTTGTTCTTATGGAATCTGAAAGACAAGCCAGACGTTTCAGATAAACACCTAACAAATAAAGAAAAAAAAACTCAACAAACATAAAACAAATTTTGATTTGTTGTTTGGAATTTCCAACAAAAAGAATGCAAGCTTTTTTATTTACAAACAAAAAACTTCTTTTTCTTTTTTTTATCGTCAATCCTCCATAGAGCAAATAAATCGTTTTATGTCCACTTGCTAATCCAAATTTTTTTTTCTTTTTTTTAAAATAATTCTTTGCTTTTTTTTTTTTGAATTTTTTGAGGCTTTTTATCTTGAACAAGAAAAAGTCTTTTTTGCTTCAAAAACCTAACAAAAGAAATTCACTTACTCACAAAACCAATTATTTCTCACAACACCTCTTTTGTAGTCCTAAGGAATGTGATTTAAAATAGCAAAAAACTTGCTTATTGAAAAATTATATCTCCATAATTCAGCAAAAAAACTATTTTGAAATAGCATTCTCTTATATTGAGCTTTCCAGCCAAACGAAATTTTAATTTGTAATAATCGCTTTGGTGTGGCAATGTAAATTAAGAATCAATTTAGGTAATAATAAATGAAATATTGTTCTTCACAAATTTGTTACAGGTGTTTGAATTTTACGGGAATAACAACTGACACTAGAAGTCGAAAAATGAAAGTATGTTGCTATTTAAGGTAAATAATATTAGTGATCCATGGTTTGAGTGCCTCTATAAAATTTCGTGATGTAATAAAGTACTAAAATATGATCTCATTAATTAACAATAATCCTTGACTTAGTAAAAATGCCAACAATTTTTGAAAAAAATCTGAATTTTGAGACAAATTTCAATGTTGAAATCTCAATATTGAGATTTCTAAAGTTGCAAAATAGGTTTCTTAAAGGTGTTCGAAATGTAGATTAGTTACTAAAAAATAAAATAGTTTTTTTGAATACTGTTATTTTCCAATTAAAAAAAAAAAATTTTTACTTCAGGTTCCAAATATTATGAATTAATTATTAGCTGAAAAAACCCAAATATCTTTCGAAAATCAATTAGAAATGATATTTAGAGACATTTATTTAATCTTTCTTATTGGACTTTGAGATAAAATTTTAAGTATGAGAATTGGATTTTTACAGTAATTAAATAGTTAACTAATAGATTATTTTTCAAAATATTATGTAAATACGGTAATCATTGAGTATACAACAAGCTTTAGAAAGGAAATTCTGGTATTTATTCTTTGGGTTTTAATGTTGATAATTATTGAGTTAATCTTTGAAAATTAAAAATTAAAAAAAGAGTTACTTTAGGAAGTTCTAAATGTGAATTATTTAAATACCATAATACTATTTTTTTGTTTCTATCTTTCAGATTTGGAAAAGGAATTAAATGAAAAAATTCCAAAATGAATATTTTTAATAGTGTGATCATTAGTAAAAAATGTAATAATTTATTGTACAATACTTGCTCATTAAAGATTTTGAATGCCAATTTTCTCTTAAAAGTATCCAAGCGAATTGATTTCTCTCTTCAGAGTACTTCTGAAAAATAATTAGAGTAAACATTCATCATCATTTATTATCTTCGAACTAGTAAATTTCTTACAAGTCATTTGGAGTTGTAATGAACGAATTTTAAAATAATAATTGTTCTTTTTGAAAATCATTTTTTTTAATTCTTATCAAAACAAACAAGATATTTTTGGGTTACTTTTCAACCCCACCATCTTCGTGTGAATTTTTTTATTTCAAAAATTAAAAACAAAACCAACAAGAGAAAAAGAAACAAAAACAAAACAAAAGAATTCAACTCATAGTATTCCCTATTCTTTCATAAATTTAATCGTAAACAACCAACAACACGACATCTCAAAAATGGAAGAATTACAAACTTTAGAACAATTGTCGATCGACGTATATGAGTCGCCATCGCAACAAATACGGTCAAAGAGCGAAGAAGCATTGATTGAATTTATTAATTCAAGTGACAGCATTTCCAAAATCTTGCAATTTTTAGATCATACAGAAATCGCGCACCTGCAGTTGTATTTGTCTACACAGCTAAGAAAAATTATTCTTGAAAAATTTACTGTCTTTTCAGAGAAGGATCTTGACGAAATCAAATTGGTAGCTATCAATTTTTTAACAAAAAAATCCAAAGATGTCACGAATTATGTTCAAGTTGCGTTTCAAAAATTATTAGCGATTGTAATAAAGCTAAGTTGGGAACCGGAGAATTCACAACAGATCATCGATGTGTTGACTGATTTGTTTTTTTCCAACCAAGATCAAGCCTTATGCTTGATGGGATTAAAAACGTATGGTATCTTGGTTGAACAATTTTCACAACAAATTCCAAACGTAGAGTCTTTATTACAACACCGCCAGAGGACGATCAACTTTCGGGGGCAAATTCTCTTAGAAATATTTCGATTAGGAATTCTGTCCTTGGAGTCTATTGCAACCAACTATCTTCTGGACCAAAACGAAAACCTCAATCAACAACAAAGCACTAACAGTATTGAAGAAACTCTTCAATTGGGGTTAAGTGCATTCGGTTTGTTAACAAAATGCTTATCATTTGATTTTTTAGGATCGCCATATTATAAAACTCAAACAACTTGTGATAAATTTATTTTACAATTACCAACATGTTGGGCAAACGTCATTCAATCAAAGGATTTGTTACCATTATTTTTTTTATTATATGAAAACATTACTGAATATAGATCCAAAATTTTACAAGTATTATTTTTTGTCTCTTCAATTAGAACATCATTGTTCACCAACGAACAGCTAAAAATGGAATTTTTAAGCAATTTAATTTCTGGGACTTTAGAAATCTTATTAAAATATCAAAATAACAACAACAACAACACCAACAACAACAACAACAACGACAATAATAATAATAACTTGAATATTTTACAAAAATATATAAATGAAAATCAAGAATTTGATTACAATGATAAAGATTATGATCAAACAATAATCCACGGTATAGCCAGGATCGTTTATAAAATCAAATTAAATTACAAAATGAAGCAATTAACTCAAACAGAACAATTTTTGTCTTGGATTGAAGAAATATCTAATTTGACATTTGCCTGTTTTGAAATGAAAATGTTGCATAATGCTGAAAGTTATTTCTTAGAATTTTGGGGCAAATTGTCTGTATCATTGAGATATGTTCGTAACTCAGAAGTTTCAAAAATATTGAAAAAGGTCGTTCATGAGGTTCTTGTTAAATGGATCAACTTTGTCTTGGAGACAATCAGTAAAGAAGATGTGAAAACCACAAATACATTTAATAATGGCAACAACAATAACAATAATATTAATAATAATTTTGAAGACAATTTTGATCAGGATTCATTTGATTTAATATTTGGTTCTCATTCAAAGCCATTAAGCGAGGAGTCGAGATTTATGATCACTTTAGAGGCAATTACGGAATTGGGGTTGTGTAACTATTCTGAAACAACCAAGTTTGTTTCCGAATTATTCAAAGGGGCCTTTGAAAGTTATAAAAAATTGATGAGCACCAAAGCGGGGCATCCTAAATGCGGCAAAGCTGCTGCTAATTTATCAATATTGGTGACTTTATTTGGATCATTAGTTGGATCCAAGGATCGGAAATTAATCCATATGACTGATGAAATTTCTTTAAGTGAAGCGTCTGAATTTGACGCCACATTAGCCGCCTTAGTTTTCAATTTGTTGGAATGGAATGATTCCTTTCTATTGCAAAGCCAACATGCTGGTTATGAAATTTTGGAAGTTTCCTTTTTATTATTTTTAAATATGTTTCGAAGGGCTTATGTCTCGCCAAGCACAAACTTCAGGAATGCAATTTATCAGCGATTATATGAATTAACCAACATTGCAAACAATGTTCATTTATTAAAAATCTTTATCAATAAAATCATTAACAACTTGCAAATATGGTCGAATTCGGAACTAATTTTGCAAAGAACACTAACGTTATTTGAAAAATTAACCCGGCCTTATTGTGCCGGTGCAAAGCTATTATCTGTAGAAAAAATCGATAATTTGTTTATTAATCATACAGAATTTAAATTCCCCTTCATAGAGAAATATACAGAAAATCGATCCTATCGAACAAAATTTTATCAAACTATCACCACTTTATTATTTTTAGAAAAGGACCAGAGAACTGTTGAAAAAAATTTTGCGTTATTTGTCAAACCATTTCAAACAGTTGCCGAACAAATAATATTAATAATCCAACAAAAATCGAAATCGAAATCAACACAAATTTTATTATCATCAAATACAAGATCATCCAATTTGAAAATTCAAAATTATTCCAAAAATTATTTAAAATTAATTATTGGATTTATTAAAGACATAATGGGGGTTGTATCCTCTACCAATAACACTAAATCTTATACTTTGCTTTTTGATTGGCTGTATCCTATTTTTTTTGAATTATTCAATGAAATTATAATTTCCTTTGCAAGTGATTCCAAAATAATCATTCAAATGTTGAAATTATTATCAGAAATAAGTTATAACCGCTATCAAAGAATTATTTTTGAAAGCTGGTCTCCCAATGGGGTTTATTTAATAAAAGCCCTAATCAAAATAGTTGGTGATTTTAGTTCAAAATTTTTACAATCAATCGGAAATAAAAATGATAATAATTACAATAATTATAGCTTTCTGAGTAATGGTAATAATGATCAGAAGAATGTTTTTAAATGTTTAAAATTGTTAATAGAAATATTATTTAGGACAATATCTGGTGATTATGCCCCAATTAGTGCCTTTCAAGTTTATTCAGATAATACCTTACATAATGCAATAGATTCTCTAATGAATGTAATTCTTTCATTTCCCCAATCAACAATATTGAACAAACTAAAATTGTACACAACATTCATTTCCTTAATTGAAATTTTATCAAAGGATTTAATAGAATACTTAATCGATAGACCTTCAAGTCAATTTATTTTGTTAATACAATTAATCACACAGGGGCTGGCCATAACCCAAAACCAATTTATATGTGATCGGTGCTGTATAATAATAGATTCGATTGTGGAATTTTATTTTATAAACTCCAATAACCAATATCTTCGAAACGAAAAAATAATAAAATTAACAAAAATTTTGAATAACCATTTCGAAAATAATCCTAATCTATTGAAATATATCCTTAATTCTGTTTTTAATATCGTTTTATTTGAATCAGAATCAGAAAATTGGGCTATTTCCAAATTATTTTTAGCTTTAATTCTTATCGAAAAGGAGGAATTTTTAAAAATTACACAAAATAGAATTCAGAAATTAGAAAATCAAGAAGATAAAATTAAACTTGAACAGGTTTTTGAAAAGCTTGTAGATGGTATTGAAAATAATTTAGATAGAATAAATAAGAGTAAATTCAGAAATAAATTAGAAAATTTTGTTAAAGAAATTAAAATTTTTGGTATAAACGAAAACTAATCATTTTTTTTTTTTTTTCTTATAACTTTTTTATATTTTTGTTTTTATCTTTTTTTTTTTACTTTATTTTTAATTTAGTGTGCTTTGTTTTATTTCGTTTAGTAGGAATTTAAAATACAATTGTAAAAAATAAAAAATATTGAAATCGTTTTTCACTAAGAATTTTTTTTTTTTTTTTTTTTTTTTTTTATTGTTTCAAATTTCTTTGAATAATATGTAAGGCAATTTACCAAAAATTCAAACTTATTTGAATATATTTCTAGAAATTCCATTCCAACAATTATGATAACTTGATATCAAAAATACGCAAAAAAGTCTCAACTTGTAAAATTCTTGTAACTAAAAGGAATTAACAACTTATCCATTTAATAATAATAATTAGTGTAATTCGATTTTTTTTGCAAAACAAGAGATTAAATCCAGTTTAGAGTGCCAAGTATTAATGTTTTTATTTTTAACCCCTTTTATATAAATAAAAGTAAGAAAAAAAGAAAAATAAAAAAGTTCAATCTAATTTGTCCAAAATGAATAAAAGGGGCAGAACAGAAAATTTAAAAAATTTTGTTGTTATTTCTTCAACGAAAAATGGCAAATCAATTTTCACAGAATTCGAAAGAATTTAATTATAACTTTGATTTTACTCTTTTCTTTCAAATTTTGGAAAATAAACTAAAATTCAAAATAAATGGCCCACCTTATATTTCAATTTTGAATTGTTTTTGTATCGTTTTGAAGTTTTTCCTCTCACAATAAAAAGTTTGCAAATAAATCATTTTTTCTCTTTTTTATTTTTTCAAAAGTGTTTTGTTAAAATGGAAAATGAAAATGAAAAATTTGAAAGAAGTAACAGATGAATTAATGGAAAAATTGGTTTCAAATATGACAAAGAGATTAGATTTAGTTATTCAAAGGGAAGGAGAATCGATAAATGGGTTTTATTAATTTTTAAAAAAATTTTTTTTCATGTAATGCTTCATTCAAAATAAATGGCCCAATTTTTTTTAAAAATTTTTTTTTAACTTTTTTTATTTTATTTTTTGAAGAAAAACAAATACCCCTGGAGTAGTGAACCAAATACTAAAATAAAAATTTTGATATTATAATAGATAACTACAAGTATTAAAAATATTTTTCTTAAAATTTTGATTTTAGATGGGCCAATGATTTTGAATGATAGTTTATAAATACAATGTATAATTTTTTTGGATTTATTCAAGTAAATGATATTAAAATTGTTTCTATTAATATTCCCATTAAATTTATTTCACCTTTTTTTCTATTTTGATAAAATTTTCTTTAGTTACTTGTTTATCTCAATAAATAAATTAATGAACTCTTATAACATTTCTTTGATCAAATGAAAGAGACCGTATAATTTGAAAAAAGAAATAAAAAAAAAAAAAAAATAAATAAATTAAAATTCAAAATTTTCCACACAGCTAAAACGTTCCAAACAATCACAATAATACAATTTCATTGAAATTGGGGATAATTTTGATTTTTGTAAAATATGAAAATCATTTTTTCATCTTTTAGTTTTTGTTTTCATTTCATTGTTTGAATTACGTAATTTGCTTCGCTGGATCGAATTTTTTTTTCAAGCATTGATATTAGGTTAAAGTTGAGTTGTACGTAATAGAAGAACTAAAATAAAATTAGTTGGTAGTATCTAACCATTTGATCGATCAATATTCCTAATAGAATTTCAACAAATTTACCAATGTATTTTTTTGTTTTGCTCGCTCGAAAATTTTTAACACACCCATGATTTATTTGTATTGATAATTATTTGTTTATTGTTTTGTGAGTATTGTAATTTATAAAAAAGTGTTAAAATTTCGATTAGTGAATGGTTCTAATTTGGTAAATCTTCTTGAATTGATTAAATAAGTTTTTTTTTTTTCACAAATCGAATTTTGGTGTGTTAAAAATTTTGAATTGGGGTTTAGTTAATAAAAAATGATAAAGGGAGTTGTTTATTCAAAACTATTTACAAATTGGATATGTAATGTAGAATTGCTATCCTTTTAATTATTTAAACTGTTTGCAAAATTTCTTAATTAAAGTTTTATATTGAATTTAATTAAAACTAAATAAATTATTAAAAGCTCCAAAATTGATATTTGTTATTATTTAATTATTATTATAAGTTATTTATCCATATTATATATTTAAATAAAATCTAAAACTGTCTTTTCTTGAATTTATCTAATATTTTTAGGAGTTTAAAAATTGGTTTATATTTATTTCTTTTGGTTCTCACCAAGAAAATTTTCTTTTAAAAGAGGTTTAATCTTGAAATATTTTTAAATAAGCCTAATTTTAAAAAATAGGGGCAGATTTTTCATCTGAAAAAAATTGTTTAATTATTATTCGTTATTGAATAATAATATATTATACTAAAGTATTTAGACATAATAACAAATATAGATCAATAAAAAAAAATAGTCCAATCATTTTATTTTTTTAAAAGACAAATGAAAAAAGAAAAAATAATAAAAAAAAAAGTTTGCCCCTAATTCTGAAATTTGGCTGAGAATATAAAATAATTAAATTATGATTATTGTTTTTAAAAAAATAATTTGTGGATATCCTAATTTCTACATTTGATGTGGAATAATATAGTGACTCATTGTAATCAAAGTAGATCAATTATTATATCTTTTTTTTTTTTTTTTGGAAACCTAACCATGATTATATTGTGAAAAAACTACAATAGATTTTAATTTAAAGGTGTTTTAAATATTCAAAAAAAAAAAAAAATAAACAGCTTTTGAGTTAAATTGTCCTTTTTTAAAATTCATAATAAATATACTTGTAAAACAGTTTATCTAGAACGAATATTTCATAAGTCAACTAATTTGAAAAATTTTCTTTTGATTTAAACTAATAAAAATTCTTTATTCAAAGTTAAGGTCTAAATTAAAAAAAAATACCAAAGACCTAAAAATTAAAAAAAATTATTTGAAATCATCATTAATAATAGAATTCCTAATTACTTAAATTTGCCCACATCAAAGGAAAAATTTATTTTTTTTTTAAGGATCAACTAACGTTTTCGATTGTTTAGAAATAAGAGATTTTATAAACTTCAGATTAGGGTTGATATTCATTAAAAAAAAAGGCTTTTTAAAATTCTATAAATTTTAGGAAAAAAAAAAATTAACAGCCTCTTTCATTGGGATGTCTGGTATAAAATTTCTCAATTTCTTTGGTGAACATTAAAATTGTTGACAATAAGATTTATTAAGAAAATTGAGTCTTCGTAAATTCTTATAAATTCAATACTTTTCTTGAAGTTAATTTGGAGTTTTCAAATATTGTTTTTTTTTCAAATTGATTTTTTGAAAAGAAATAAAAAAGAAAAGTAAAGCGAAATTCAAAAAAAAAACAAAAAGCTGAATACAAAAAAAAAAAATTTTACAAAATGAGAAAAAATGATCCAGATCTTAAAATCGAAAATTATTTTAGAGAAGAATACTGGATTAAACTCATAGAATATGTTCTATTTCTTTAATAAAACTGGTGCACTCTTTGACTGGAAAAAAGTTTACATTTTGCTTTTGTATTAATAATTTATGGACCGAACTACTTTCATAAGGAATATTATTTGAAAAATAAAAAAAAATTCCCACTTTTTTAGAAATACCTTATATAATATTAAATACTTTTGTATATAAAAACACATAAAAACTTGTTATTTTTATTAAAAACGTTTATTGTTTTCAAAAAATTAATCAAATTTATATTATAACAAAGACATAGAGAGATTAGATATAAAAACAACCACCATATAAGTTGATATATATATTGAAATTGAATTAAATTTAATTATTTAAAAAAATTATTTAGTTGTTTCATAAGATCTGCTTCTAATAAAATAAAATAAATAGATTTTATCAATTAGTTTTCTAATTGTGAATTACAAAATAATTGATAGGGATCTTCAAGGATATTTAACAGTTCACGTAAAGAATTTTGAAACAAGGATATATTTGGATGTCTTGAAGAATCTGGTTCGTAATCCAATTCAATTTCAACTTGAGTGATTTCAGAGAAATTTATGTTTTCAATTGAATTTTCGTTAAAATATTTTTTGATTATTAAATCGCAAATAGTCTTTGTTTCTTGTGTATTTGGGGGTGAATTCTGATAGGCGGTGATGCTTTGGTAGCAATCGAAAGCAAGTCCGATTTGTTCATCGAAATTGTTTAAAATGAATTTTTCAAAATCTTTTTGTAGCATCGCATCATTTAAAACATTTTTGAGAGGCGGGAAATGGGTAATTATATTGTTTTCTTCTTCATTTTCAGTTGTAATACTCTTACTCTCACCACCGCCATTAGTATTAAGTTTACTGCTAGGCTTATCATTACTGGCAATGTTTGCTGTTTTTAAAATTTGATTAAATTTAGTACCAGATAAACTTACTGAAGAAATCAATAGCTTGCTGGGTTTGATAAGAGATTTTGGCAAGGTTTGAGAATATTTATAAGATGTGGAATTCAATTCGTTTTCAAAATCTTCTAATGAAGAAATTTTTGAAGACAAATAATTTATTTCATCAAAAGATGATATTGAAGATGATTTGGGGATTTTCAAATTTGCATTCATTTTATTAGTAGATGTTTTAGATTCATCTTCTTCAATATTTTTCTTTGTTTGGTCATTATCACCAAAGATACCGTCACTATCCACTTCCTCTTCTATTCTTTCAATATCCAACATTGAAACAAAATCATCATCAAAAATTAAATCATCTTCTTCATCATCAGAATTTTCATCATTATCGTCATTTTCATCTTCTAATGTCATCAAACCTTTAACATTTTTAATTTTATGATTTTCAATATTTTCTAAAATATTAAATTGATGATCATTCAGATCTGAACTTGATTTTTCGAAATTGTCAACTCTAATTTTTTTATATTCTTTGATTAAATTATCAAAAATTTGTTTACTTTCTTCCCATAAATTAACATTATTATCATTGTCCTCTTTGTTGTTATTATTACTAACAACACCATTATGCGTACACTGAACATTAATAAATGTTTTTTCATTTTGTATTAAAATATCTAAAACATCGTCAAAATTATAATTTATTTTATAATTTAATGGCTGGTTTCTTATACTTTGAGCTTTCTTATTAATTTTAATTTTGTCTCTTCTTTGAATGGAAATTAAAATGATTTTTGAAATGATTTCCAAAGTATTTTTTTTAATAATTTTATTTCTAGTCTCTGAAATTAATTTGATTGAGGGACTTAAAGAATCTATAATAAATTTGGATTTTGTGTTTTCCAATAATTGAAAAATTATTTGGATAATTGAATCAAAATATCTATTATTAATATTACCATAATCACCATTGTCGTGATTATTATCATCGTTGATATTGTATTTTGTCATGTTATTTTTATTCTTCTTTTTTCGATTATTTTTAAGATTTTTATTCTTGTTATGATAATTTAAAAATAAAAAAAGGATCTCATTTAATTTATTTGAAAATTTTGGTAAATATTTTTCCCAAAATAATTCACAAATTTGAACTAAAAATGTTTCGAATATTTTATGAGAATTAGTAATATTATTTCCAGAATTACTTAACAGACCATTTGAAAATGTGCCAAATACTTTTGAAAATATTTTTAATTCTTCTATATTATCAAATTTCTTTGAAATTTCCATCGATTTTTGCGCAATTTTTTTAAAATTATTATTATTATTTATTTTGATTGAAATATTTATTATCAATATCAAAATTTGAATAAAATATTTTTCTTCACAATTATCTACAAGAATATCTTTATCAAAGAGCATTAATTTAAAAAATATTTTAAAAATATCGTTATGTAAATCATAATAATTAAATCCATATAATAATAATGGTTGAATTCCATTAAATGGCTTTTTCAATTGGCTTTTCAATTTTAAAAATTCTTCAAATTTTATTTGTTTCTTTTTTCCTTTTTCTTCTTTTTCTTCTTTATTTTCATGGTTTTCTTCTTCTTCTTGTTTTTTTCCTTCTTTTTCTTTATCTTGTTGAAGCTCTTTCTCCCGTACCTGTTCTGTTTTTATTTCATTTGTATTATTATTTTGATCATGTTTAGTATTATTGATCGGTTCCTTATTTTTAATTTGATCTTCGTCATCATTATTATCATTTGAAAAGTCATTATAATTCTTAATTAATAATTTAATTAATTTGATGGATTGTTTATAAAATTTAATTAATGAGGATTGTTGAGATCTTAAAAAAGCAATGGAAACCCAAAAAACTGAAGGATAATTTTTTAAATGATTTTTTTTTGCTAATTTTTTAATAATTAAAATTAAAACATTCAAAAATTGTTCTAATAATTCTCTTTCTTGGATTAAATGTGAATTTGATTTTTTTAATTGGTTTTTTATTACATGTGAAGTTATATCATTATCAAACCTTTTCGATAATTTATTTGAAAGGTTAGTATATAGATTTGAACGTTTCCCCAATAATTCTTGATTCAAATTCCTTAAGCTGGTTTTAATTCTAGAATGCTTAACAAATAGTCTTCGAGATTTTAAATTCCGTATTTGATTTTTCTTGATACAATTAGACAATTGTGAAATAAAATAACAATATCTTTTTATAATATTTCTATCCAATGGATCAATTAGATATTTGTAAATTAAAATAGAATAATAGGATAAATTGGGATTTTGGCATAAAAATGACCATTCCAATGCTAATTTTCCCCAAATAATTCTAATATTCGGGATAAAATTTTCAATAATGATTAAACTATCTTCTAAGAATTCATAAATATTAATTTTTTTGATTAAATCATCGTTATTATAATTATTATCATTCTTGTAGTTTTTACCATTGTTTCTTTTGTTAGTAATGTACTTATTATTATTATTATTATTATTTAATTGAAAATTATTCTTATTTTTAAAATCCCAATTAAAAAATAGTCCATTATTTTTCAATGTTTCTAATTTATTTAAAATCTCTATAACTTTTATTTTTAATTCTTTCTTTTCATTTTTTAAACTTAAAAAAATATTTTTAATTAAATCAAAAATGTTATGTAAATGTTTTCTTAATTGCTCCGTGACTTTTTGAGTTTTAAAGGATAAAGATCCAATCCAAATAAAGCACCTGTGCAAAATCAAAGATAAAAAGGGAAAGAATGGTTTAATGTTTTCTAAAATAAAATCCTTCATCATAAAAATTACAGTTTCGATATTTGTTAAATCCTTTTCAAATTGATAATTAATATTATAATTGTGTTCAAAAATGGATTTAATTATTGTAAAATCATTTAAATGGTTAAAATCTAATAAATTTAAATCATTCCAAAATTGTAACGATAAAGCATAAATAAATGGGTTAATTGCTTTCTCAGAAAATTTATTATAAAGTTTTGTAATAATTAATTTTGCAATATTATGATCGATCATTGAATCATTTGAATGTTTTAGAAAATATTTAATTATTGTTATTAAATTTGAAGAATGTTTTTCAGTTTCGACTTCCTTGTTATTTTGATTTTTATTTTTCTTCTCTTTTTTTGATTCCAATTTATTAACATTTTTTTGAATGAGTTCATTAGTATTCTCATTTTCATTTTTCGTGTTATTGTTGTTGTTATTGTTGTTGTTGTTGTTGTTGTTGTTGTTGTTGTTTTCATTATTCATATTATTCATATTATTATCCTTATTTACATTTTCATCATCATTTGCAGTTTCAACATCATTATTAAAATTTTCATTTTTTTCAGAAAGTGAAATCCAAAGATTTGCTAAGGAATTTGGAAAGTTATAATTATTCTCATTTAATTCGTTTTTCACTATTTCATATAATTTAAATATGAATTTATGGGTGGTGATCTTACATTTTTTCATCAAAGTAGGTGTAAAAATAAACAAAATAGAATCTGTCAATTTCAAATTTTTAAACCAATCCTTTAAAATTTCAAAAATAAATTGTAAATTAATTGGGTTTAGTAATAAAAGATTATTTTGAGATTTTTTATTCAAAATTCTATCAAAAGTAACAATAATAAACTGCTCGCTTAAAACTGAGCAATATTCTGAGATTAATTTATTGATTTTGAAAGCGAATTCTTTGATCGAATTAAAATCATTTTTTTTAATTAAATGGTAGTTGTTTTCAAAATATTGGTAAATTATTAAGGCATCCTCGATGTTTTTTTCTTCCCAATCTAATCCAAATTTAGAGGGGATCAACCTCCATAATAATTTGTATGAAAGGATTCTAATTTTCTTGTCTGTGTTAATTAAATTGATTAAGCCAATTAATAGCAGATCGCCAACATTTTTCAAGATAAGGGAAGAAAATTGCATATCTAAATTAACAATGATGCTAGTTAACAAATTTTTCGGCGGTATATGCTTTGATGGCAATTTTTGATTCCTTAATGCCCGTAGTAAAGAGAGGGTTTCGTTTTCGTCGTTAAAACTGTTTTGGGGTGATAACACTTTTTTATTTTGCAATCTTAAATAATGGTTTTTAATAAAATGATCTAAATTGCAAATCTTTTTTTGTTTGAGTAGCATTTCAATATTCTTTGTATTATTCTGGTTATCCAAAATTAAATTTTTCGAAAAGATGAATTGTTCGCATATTGCCTTATAATATAAATGGGATATTTCCACTTCTTTGTTAAAGCAATTATTCAAATATTGTGTTAAATTATTAAAGTTAAAGCATAGCACCCATTTTAATATTTGATATCCCATTTTCTCTTCTTCCAAATACCAATTCTCAAGCGAAAAGATGTTGCTTAAGCTATCTTTTAACGAAAATGGGCCAATTCTAACTAGCTTTTCAATGGCGTGGTGCACTATGTATATATTTCTGCTATACGCCTTTTGAATTTTTTGGGTCATGGTTTTATTCTTTTGTGTGAGCACTTTATCTAATTGATTAGAGAGAAATTTCGATAATGTTTTGGATTGGTCATTATAACCCGAAAACATTTGTAAAAAGATTAGTGATTCAAATCTTCTCTCCATTGACCAATTTTTGTGTTCACCAAAGGTTGGCTTTAAGATCGGCCTTGGAAGAATTTCGTCGGGGAATTTTAAAATGTTTAATATTGAATCACAAAAGTTGCAGATAATTAAATTATGATTTAGAACGTGTTCGTAAAAATTCAAGATTCGATGCGACAAACTTGCCCCTTTCCATTGCTTCAAATTTAATTCCTTTTTTTTCAAATCATTTATTGCGCCCTGTACAAAGAAATCTTCATTAAACTTTAAAAAATCCGCAAACAATTTTGTCAGGATGGGTATCTGTTTCATGGATTTTCTTAAATATTTTGTTTGTGATAAGATTCTAATTATTTTGCAGACGAGAAATTTGTCCAGGATTTGTTCATTGTTAAATTTCATTGTCAATACTCGATTAAGTTTTTGCTTTTGTGTTTGCTTTTGCTTTTGCTTCTCTTGTTCATTTTTTTCTTCACTTTGTTCATTGTTATTTTCATTTTCATTTGTCGTGTTTAGATTAATTTTTATCTTCTTTATGTTTCTTAATGTTAAATTATTGTTTGTTTGATTATTATTATTTAAATAAATATTATTTTGCAAGTCGTTTTTTGGTATTTCGCCCCGGCACCAATTGAAAACAGAATTGAAAATTGGGTCCAATGCAAAGGGATGTACAGAAAAAAATGGCAAAAAATATAAACTATTGGTAATATTTTTACTTTGCTTTGTGGATTGCGTAAAGAATTGGTAGTGTTTATAAAAAAATTGAATCAGAATGTTCTTTGAATCGTTATAATCCTTTCTTAGCATGTTTTTCTTTCGTGCCAAAATGCCTGCTTCGAAATTTTTCTTTTTTTTTTCAATTTTCAATCCAATCAAACTTGAAATCAATGTTAATAAGCCATTCCAAAATGTAATCTGTTCCTCCGTTAATTCTTCCAATGAATTAAATTTAATATAATCGATCAGGATATTGAAAATATATTGCTTGGCGTTAATTAAGAATTCTACTTCCTCATACTGAACTATAATTTTTCCAATTTCTCCTAGATATAATAGCCAAAACTCAAAACAATTATTTTTCAATGCCTCTTTAATTTTAATTACTGGGTATTCGCATGTGATATTGACTTTTTTTTTAACCCCGCCATGAAATTCTAATAAAAGCTGTTCTAATACATTATTACATATTAAATTTTTATTTTCTTTGATGATTTGATAAATTGTGGTATAGTATTCAGGTTCTTTCATTAATTGTTTGGGATTATTCAGATGACTTAAAACTTCATTTATTTTTTTATCATGATTATTAGAATAAAGATTTTCATACTTTTCTTTTTTCTGATTAATGATTAATTGTTGAAATTTGTAATTAATTTTTAATAATTTTAAAGCTAATTTTCTTAATTCTGGATAATCTTTAGTTAAAGAAATTAAACACCATAGATCAATTAAAATTAAATTGGAATGGTTCAGATTGAAATTTTGATAAGTAAATTCAAAATCATTTTTATTTGGTTTGTGTTCATCATTTTTTTTCTTTTTACTATTTTCTTTTTCAACCTTAATTTCTTTTTTTTTTTTTTTATTTAATTTTTTATTATTCTCTTTTTCTTTATTATTCTTTTTTTCTTTATTATTCTTTTTTTCTTTATTATTCTCATTTTCTTTCTTATCCTTTTCTTGCAAGTCATTTTTTTCTTCAACTTTTTTAAGATTTTGTTCATTTTTATAAAAATTGTTATAATTAATTATTAAAGAAAATAAATTATATATTTGATTTAAAATGGTGAATAAACTTTGTGGGTTTAAATATAATTTATCTGTTAATAATTGGATTAAGGAGTTTAAAATTATTCCAAATAACTCGTTTTGTCTCATGATACTGATTTGTATATTATGAGAGATAATTGTGGCAATTTCTTCGTCTGGGTGTAAAATTAATCTAATTATTCTAATATCTTTTAATTTATTTAGCAATGGAATTTTTTGGATTAATTTTAATAATTCTTTTAAGATTTGTACATAAATATCATTTTTATTTGTGAAAAAATCATATTTAAATTTTTTAGTCACCTGAGAAAACTTTAATCGTTTTTCTTTTTTCAACATGTTTATAAAAAATAGTTGAATGATCTCGGGCTGTTTCTTTTTTATTGGTATATTGAAGCCATATATTAATTTTATTACTTATATTTTTTTGTAATAATTTTTTTGTTGTTGTCTGCTTTTTTTCTTTTTCAAAGTAGTTCCAAAAGATCTTTTTTTGATTTTTAATGTTTCTGATTGTTTTTAAATAATTACTAAAGTTTTTTAGTTGCTCACTTCCAATTAACTGATTTGATATATTTTCATAATAATTGCTAAAATTTAAACATTTTTTATTAATCTCATGTTTATTTAGACCAATCCCATTGATGCACGCTTCAAATATATTATCAAAATTTTTTTTAAATATATTATTTAAATTATTTATTGATCTAATTCCATCGTTATTTTGTGTTTTGTCGAAATATTCTTTATATTTCTTTGCATTGCAAATTGAAAAGGTCTTGATGATTAAATAATTTAAATTATTATTATTTGTTGAAAATGGAGATGATGATGTTGTGTTTGTTGTCACCGTTGTTATCGTTGTTGAAGACTTTGATTGAATTAGCTTTTTAGTTTTAACTTTTGTTTTTGTTTTTGTTTTTTTAACTATTAAATCTTCAATTTGTGTTGAAATATATGTCGGATTAATTAAAAAGCATAAAACAAAAATTTGTAAATATTTTTGATAATTTTGAATGAATTTTGCTTTTTTATCTAAAAATAAAGTCGTGAAAATTGGTTCAATAAATGTTGAAGTAATTGAATTTTCTTTTCTTTTCTTTGGATAAAATGCATTATATTCCAAATCTAAATTCCAATCTGATGAATACATATATTTATTGAAAAATTTGAAATCTTTACTATTGAAACTATAATTGGGATTGTTATGTTTACATTCAAGTAAAAAAAAAATTATTGATTCCATTTTTTCATTGCTTGGCTTGAAGTTTTTCAATATACTTTCGTTTATTAATTGATCAATATGATCAGTTAATAAAAAATGTGGTGACCTTTGAAGAATCATACATAATATTTTTAAAAATATTTCTTTATTTTTTTTTTTTTTTCTCATATTTTCTGAAAAATCAAAAATTTTATTCAGGATCTCAAACATATTTTTATATTTTGACTTGGTAGTGTTAATTTGTGAAACTATATTTTCTAGAAATTTTATTTGACATATTTTGGTATTTGTTTTGGATGTTGAATTATATAATTCCATTATTTTTGTAATTAGTTCTAATATTTTTTCAGTTTTTGCGTTCTATTTTTTTTTTTTTTTGTTTTGTTTTGTTTTTTATTTTTGATATAAAGTTTAATGTAAAAAATTGTATTTTTTTTTTTTTTTCAAGGTTGAGATTAATTTTTTTTGATAAAATAAAAATAATATTTAAAAAATGATTTTTTTGAATAATGAAAAATATTGGAAATCTTATAAAAAAATTCCAAAATAAAAGTTTAGGAATTCAAAATGTGCCATGGAATTCAATGGAGTCTAGTTTAGTGTCGTCAGGTGTCGTAGAGTGTCGTAGATTGCCTAGGTTTTTTTTTAATTGCAGAAATTAAAAAAAATCTAAAGGTCCTTTTTCCGAAATTTAAAAGAATAGAGAAAAATCAAAAATTTTACTCAATTTCTTTTGAAATCTGGTAAAGCTAACGAAGGTTTTTTTTTTAAGAAATAAGAAGAATTTTTTCAATTTTCTTTTTGTTTCTGAAATTATGGAAAACCTAACGAAAAGTGCCATAGAGTGCCGTAGAGTGTCTAAGTTTTCCAGAATTTAAAATAATAGAGTAAAATCTTGGATTTTATTCAATTCTTTTGAATTCTGGAAAAGTTAACAGCTGTTTTTTTTTACTTTTTGTTTTTGTTTCGAATTTTTAGGATTTTCTAATCAAAACAAAAATTAAAAAAAACCTAAAGGCAAACAAGAATAATTAAAAATTCCTGATTTCAACAATAATAATAAATAAAAAAAAAAAAATCAATTTTTTTTATTACTTTAATTTTTAAATGGCTATTCCCTTCATAGATATTCAATATTGTTTGTAATGATTCTTTTTCCAAATCTGAAACTGTATCTAAAAATCTGTCTGAAATGTTTTCAAAATTATGTACGGATAATTGAGTAGTGATATTTGTCCATCCCTTTAAAATTTCTTTTTGGAAATATTCAAATAAATGTGAATATAAGTACCTATTATTAAAGAGTAATTAAAAAAAAAATAAGTTTTTATTTTTATAAGAAAAGATCAAATTAAATAAATAACAATGTAAAAAAAATGAAAATTGAATTTAGCTAAAATATTTGAATTTTTTTTTTATTAATTATTTCTTTTGAACAATAAGATTTTAACATTGATGATGAACTATTAATTCAGAAAAATCCTGTTTATTTTTTTTTTTTTTTTTTTGGGGGGGGGGTGTTTTGTTGTGATAAAATTATTGTAATTAAGGTCTAAACTCTTAATTCAAATAGAAATATTTTTGAATTCTATGCCCCATTCCAAAAATATAAACACACCCATAATCAAAAATGGGTAAAAAAAATCTCAATTTTTTTATATTTTGGGGTTTATTGTAAAAAACTAAGAGTAAAACACTTAGCTTGGTAGAGAGAGAATTTTGAATTGAATAAATCTGTGCTCCTAATTCAAAGAGTGTCTAAATACCTAAACAATCATTATAGGAATTTTAAACTCGATTTAGTTTTCTAAAATAGCATAAAGATTCTATAAACAAGAAGAAGAAAGAAAGAGAAAAAGAGAGAAACTAATTTTTTATATTTTTCCAAACATAAGGTATTTCCAAAAAAGTGGGAAATTTTTTTTTTATAGTTCATAAAAAATCCTCTTTTTTAGTGGTTGTATTCGTTAATTGACAATACCAAATTAAGTTAAATATTAATACAGATTGAATCAACAACTAAGGTATTTATTTCAAAATATGTTGAATGAAATATTTGCAAAAAAAGAAAAAAAAAAATAGCATTTTTTTTGGTGAAAACAAGGTACAACCAATTTCAATAAAAAACTTTAAATATGGAAAGGGTACAAATGCTTTTTTAAACATTCAAATTCAGTTATATGTTTTTTATTCTATTGGAAAATTTGCTGAGATTAAACAAGTTAGGAAAAGCATTTTTTCGATCAAAAAGAAGATAATAAACACCAATTTTCAACCCTAAAAAATATCAGATAAAATCGAGATCAGAAAATTTAATACTGATAAATTCAAATAAATGTTATAAAAATTTTTACTTGATCTTCCTTTTTGAAATTTTTATGTTCACGCTTTGAATAAGGCATTTTATGAAGTCAAGTGTTAAAAAACTCTGTAAACATAGTTGTTCTTCAAAATATTCTTTGTCAGTGACTGTTTGAAAAGTAACAGTACTTAGATTTTTGAAAACTTTTTTTGAGTTTTCAATTTTTAAAAAAGAAGACTTTTAAAGAATTAAAACTTTTTTAATGAAGTAAGTACATTTTTCAATTTTTTAAGTGCCACCATTAATATGAAACTGAATTATTTAAATCATTTATTTAATCAAATACGTTGATATTTTAATTAATACGAGAGTGGGGTATATCCTTAGTATAATATATTTTCATACCAATTAAAAAAAGTCAATGAAAAAATCAAGAAAAAATATATAAATAAAAAATAATTAATTCTTGATCTTATCTGTAACCTTTGATACAATTATTTCTTCTTAATTTGGTTTTATTTTTAATTCTTCATGGAAATACTTTTATTTGTAAAATTTTTGAGAAACAAATTACATTTTATTTCTAAAGAATTCCCCAAAATGAATTTAAAAATGCTATTTTCATTTGATTCATTTGATTCTAGTTTTATTTCAGAAAATAGGATATTTATTAAATTCCTCTTCGGAAATAAAGATGTACCGGACAAATCCGTTTGGTTTGATAATTATTTATTTTCCATTAAAATGAGAACTAAAAATAATTCTGAATCTGATTGGAATTTTTTCTAAATTTTTCATTTATTTTGGGTTAAATCTTTTATAACTGTTTTTTAATTCCAAGAATTCGATTTCTTTTATTTTAATTTTTGAAATAGTATTCTTTATTTTGATTTGGTTTGATAAAAATATTTGAAAAAAAGAATTTTGAAAGCAAATTTGTAAAAAAATGTTTTGTAAAATAATAATAAATAATAATGGGGTGAGTAATTCAAGGTAATAAATTGTTTGTATTCATTCAAATTAAGAAGAAAAAGAAAAAAAATCTTCGAAAATAGGTTTTTATCGATTTTTTTTTTTTTCATTCTTGATTTCAACAAAATTTATTTGGAAAGGTGATCTTTCTTGTTTGGTCTTCAAAAAGAAAAGATTTGTTTCAAATATACACATTTTGGGGTCTATTTTTTTGGTTTACTGTTTGATTAATTTTGCTCACTCGTATAAACACATTTCTAGATCCAAAACAGAATAATCAAAAAACTCGGAAATTTAATCAAAAAAAAATGTTCAAAAAATCGAAAAATGAAAGATTCAACTCTGAATTACTTTGGTTTGTATTTCTTTTCACAAATAAAGTTGCGAATGATGTTTGAATTCCAAAGTCTCAATTATCTGGTGGCACTCAAAAAATATTTTTCAGTTAGTTTTACACAATTAAATTTTTTCAAAATGGTAAAATGCACTAACCATTCTGGAAAAAAAGTGAAACATGGTTTTTCATTGGGAACATTAATAGAAACCTGAAAATGAAAAGTAAGATCAATTAATAAAAGAAAAAATAAATAATTTAAAACAAAATGAAGGATTCAATACAATAATTATTTTTAAAACTATCTTTTGATAATGAAGTTTTCTTTGATTGACCAATCATTAAAAAAATTGATGAAAAAATTGACAATTTTTGAGAAATCCAAAACCATACCAACAATTTAGATACGAAAGTGGATTTAAATTGCATTTGTTGGTTTGATTGAAAATAATATAATGTATTATTATTTGAAGTTTATTTATTTATTCTTTTTTTAATTGATCTTACTTTGAATTTTCAGGTTCTATTAATGTTCACAATTAAAAACCGTGTTTCACTTTTTTCCCTGTTTCACTTTTTTTCCAGAACGGTTACTTCCTTAAAAGTTTTTCTATTTTAAAAATGTAAAAACTGTTCAGAATTAAAACATTTTTCAAGTTTACTATTTTTAAAAAAGTTACAGCCTCATCCTTTAAATGTGGGGTGGGGGTTGGAGTGTGAAGAAAAACTCTTTATTTAAAAAAAAGTCTTCGGTTTATTAAAAGATATAACGTTAAAAAAGTTTTAATTTTCACAATCAAAAAATAAAAAAAAAAAAAATTCCAAACATTTTTAAAATGGCTGTATTTCTGAACTAAAAGTTTTCGAAATTGTTATTCAAGCCACTTAAATGGATGAATTGGGCAGTTTGGAGAATCACTTATAAAACTTTGAGTGAACACTTTTTGAAAACAACTAAATCTTTGACCGATTGTTTTTAATTACCCGATTTTATTGTGAAATAATCTCCATTTTTTTGGATCGTCGAATGAAAATTTGTTTCAATTTGTTATGTATCAAACAGTGTTTTCAGGGAACGAAATCTAAATTACCATTAATTGAAAAATAAATTGAAACAAATTTTCTTTTAGCTTTGAGAAAAAAAAAAAATGATTTATTAAGAATTCGAAGAAATCATTAAAGTCCCCAATTTGAAAAGGAGGGACGAAAATACACCCTCCCTTTAATTTGTTAAAGAGTTAAACTTTTCCGTTGATTCTCTGGATAATTGTTTTTTTTCTGACTGAATAAAAATTTTGTTCGATTTATTTTGGAACAAACAATATTTAAACGTTTTTGAATAAACACTTTCGAGTCTCCAAAAGGGTTAATTAAAATAATTCCAAAACAAGAAAATTGTTTTTTAGTCCAAAAAAAAAAAAAAAAAAAGGTTCTATTAAAAAAAATGTTTGTGGTGTTGTGAGTAAACAAAGTATCAAAGATACAAACACTTTTTCTTGGTAATTTACAAATTTAAAGAGGTTCATAAAAACAAAACTTACCTCGGTTTCTTTTGAACAAAATTCGACCAAGCAAATTCTTTTAATAGTATGGTTGTGTTAACATCTACTTTTTCCATATTTTCATCGTAGTCTAAAACGCAATCTGTGGCATTTTCGTAGTCGTCCAAAAGAGCAGAGACTGTGTCTACAACGAAGAGTTGAATTACACTTACTGCAAGATCGTAGTGTGGAGAATCGAGACAGAAATTGGAAAGCATTTCAAGGAAGGCGTCAAATTCAAAGTCGCTTGTTGGAAGAGCAATTTGGAGATCTGTGAGATTCTCCTTTGGATCTGATTTGGATCTTTCAAAACTAATATCGTTTTTTGAAAACCTTTGCGACATTCGGAAGGTCGAAAATTTTCGCCTTGATTGGCTTCTGCTTTTGCCTTTACCCCTGTTTGTTAACGAGGAGCTAATTGTGAAAACTTTTTGAGAACTGGGCTCGCTTTTTGACATGATTTGTGATGTGGCAGACAGCTGCGGTAGCAATTTTAAGATTAATTGGATCGATTGAGACAAACACGTTTTACCCACTTGGCAGTATTCTTGGATAAACTGAGAATAGTATGGCAAACCTCGTGGGAAATTCATCCACAGCCCAAAGTCAAGCTGTTGTAATTGCTCTTCATTGACTCTATTAGAAATTGAGACCAAGGATTCGCTTGCTATGAACAACGAAGACATAGATTCTGCTAATTTCTTTTCAAAACTGACAACCATTGATACTAACACACTCACACCGCTGATTTTTGTGTTCATTTGGTTTTAATTGGTGGTCTATTTTTCGAAATTTTGGAAAATTATTTTCCAATTAAATAATAAAAAATAGACTTTTGAACAGAACTTCTCTTTTTTTATCAATATTTAGCTTCAAATCTTGAACAGATTTTAAATTTTGAGACTTCTGTTCAATTGTTAAGGATATGTTTCAAATATTTTCTCAAATTATCAAAATCAATCAAACAATTTGTCTTTATCAATAATTTACAATTATTTTTCCTCAGAAAATGAGTTATTGATTTTATTTTTGTGACTTTGATCTTAGTCATTAAAAGAAATTTATGTTTTTTGCTTTTTAAAATTCTCGTTTTTTCTCGCTTTTTTACAAGTAAAAATCTGGTCTTTTCTCCTTTTGTTTCTTCTCATTCTTTGATAAATTTGATTGAATTTAAATCAGATTTTCTTTTTTTACTTTAAAAATCACAATAAAAATTTTTTTTTAGAGTTTTATCACTTTTCTTTTTGTTCGACTTCAGTTGATTTTCTTTTTGGAAAGATTTATTAATAATAATAGATTCAAAGTTACCGAGAAAATAGAAGTTTTGATTTTTTAGGTTCGGTAAAAGTGTTATTTCTAATTTTCTCTTTTAGTATTGATTTGTTAACTTATTTAAAAAAATTTTTCCATTGTTTCTTAGCACATGGTTCTCTTGTTAAATTAAAGGAGTGAGTGTTAAAGTAATTATTAGAAAACCCTAAATTCAATAAATCGTAAAAAGGATGATTTGAATATTATTATTCGAATAATTAAGACCAAAAATTATTAATTCATTTTCCTTATTTTTCTTTTTGACAAAGAGTCTGGCGAAGAAATAAATTTTAATTTTTAATCTTTAGTGATTGATTTGCGGGTCACTTTTTTACATATTCCTTATTGGTAGATATTGTGTGGAAGAAGAATCGGATTTAAAACCAAGATTTCAGTTCTGTAAAAAAGGCTATAAGATGAAATTTAGTATAATGATCTGACTAATACTGATAATACTTAATATTTATTTATTTTAAGGGTTTAGCATCACCATTGATTCATCTTTAATTAGTCTGTGTTATTTTTTTTTTGAAATTTAACAGCCTGGGTGTTATATGGCTTTAATTACCTTAAAAAATCTAACTTAAATATTCTTGGATAATAAATTATTACATTTTTTTAGAATGATCACTATTTAAAATTGGTATTTATGAAATTGATTTTTTAATTCCTTTTCCAAATCTAAAAAATAGAAACCAATATAACAGTTTTTCTATATTTAATAACAAATATCGGGAAGCTTCCAACAGTAACTATTTTCCCTATCTTTTGTAATTCTAAATATTTATTCAATAATAATTTTTAAACAAAACTTAAAGACTGATTAATTTAGTTTTTTTTCAAGAAATCTTGTTTTATTTTCAATATATTTCTAATAAATGATAATAAGTTGTAAAAATATAAATAAGTTAATTACTGCCATTTGAATAATAAATAGGAAAAAAATTTCCATTTCATTTTGATTTTTTTATCTTTTTAGAGTAAGTCCCACTTTTGAGACACAAACTTTCAACGAGATTTTAGGCACAAAAAAAAATCTCAAATTAAGGATCTAAATCCGGGTTCTAGTAAAATGATTTATCTAAAAAAAAATTCCCAAAAAAGTGCTTTAATTTGAGATTCCTTTGTTCCTTAAATTTCCTTGAAATTTGGCCTCTTAAAAGTGGAACTGACATTATAAAAATAGAGTTTTTCAAAGAAATTTGTTGGGATTTTTGAATTGTTTTATTTTTATTTTTTTTTTATTTACCTTTTTATTAATTATTGGTATACATTTAGTAAACTAAGAAGAATAATTGAAAATAATAACACATAGTTTTAATACATCATAATCATCTAAAATTTTAGGCAAGTTAAAATTTTATCACTAGTATTAAATATTATCACTAGTATTAAATTTTCTAAAAAAATTCAAATTTTTGCCACTTTCCAAAATCCAAAAAATAATACAAAAAGAGATTTTTACAACTTTGAAGTCAGATTATTGGTGAAAAAAGCTTTAATTTAGCCCCAAAATAGATATTCTTTTTTTAATCATTTTTTTTTTTTGATTTTTTTTCTAATATAAAATCTTTTTCTAATAAGAATTAGTTAAAATATAAGTCTATTTGATTAATAGAATTTTTAGAATCATTTGAGTCATTTAATCTATAAATATGATAAACTTCCAATAGAAAAAAACTTGAATTTTATTCAAATCCACCATACGTACCAAACATCAATAATCAAAAAATACAGAATTCATAAATAATTATTAAAACAAGTTTTTTCTCATTTTTTAAAAAATATTTTAAATTTGCCTTGTTTTATCTAAAATAGGAATTTTTTTCTCGGTTATTTTCAATATAAAGTAGATATGAAGAAAAAGATTCTGAAATGAAATTTTGAGTTGCTGTATAAAATATAGAAGAAAAGAAATGACCATTATATTGGTTTCTTTTTTGAAGGGATAATTGCCTAATACTGTGATCTGATAATACAAACAATTGCTCTTCTATAACATTTATAATCTTAACATAGATTTGAAAATTTTAATTCTAATAAGTATAACAGATACCCACTAGTACCATTCAAAACCAAGAGTACACTTTGATTTTTTTTATAAATCCAGTTTTTTTGTTTTTTTTTTGATTTTGTTTACTCTCTTTTAATTTACAGAAAAATAAATCGAGTTTAAAATACTTCCAATGACTGTAATTAAAAGATTCTTTTGACTACTCTTTGAATTAGGAGTCACAGATTTAGTCACTTCAAATCTATCTCTTTAACAGCTTAAGAACGAGTGAACACTTAACCCACATCAATAATAATAATAATAATAATAATAATCTCTTTTAATTTCTTTTTTGTCTTTTTATTTATCTTTTTTTTTTTTGAAAAATAAAACTATTTTTTTTTCCATGACCATCGGCGTTAAAGTTCCTATTTAGCAAGAACACTTATTAGAATATATATATATATATATATAATCGTTTATTAACTAATATTTAGATGTATAACTATTCAACAAGATTAACTTGAAAATAAGAATAGATAAATTAGAGAGGAATCTATCAAAATAAAATAAAAGATTCTACGAACAAGAAAGAAACTACAATCACTGAAAAACCACCCCACAAGAAATACCCATAATTACTTAAAATCATTAACTATAAAATTTTAATTCTAATGAACTCCCTAGTCGTTTTAAATTTTTATAATATAAATAACTGCTATTGATTTTTTCTAATTACAAGTCACATCTTTTAAATCCCCTTAAACATAAAAAAAATGATTTTCGATACTTAAATAATTTTTATTCAACTTTTGCCTTTGAAGTTTAAAAAAGAAAAATAATTCTTTAAACTTCTTTTGTTCTTTTTTATTTACCTTTCACAAATATTTTTTAAAAATTTATCCTTTAATTTATAATAACTTCAAAATTATACGAGTTGACAAATCTTGAAAAAAAAAAAAAAATGTGTTTAGGATGAATGTTTATTTTTATCCTTTGATATTGTAGACCTTCCATGCAGACATAAATAATAAAAAAAGCTCTAAATTTTTCGTTAATACTTTTGGCTGTTTGAATATATAATTGATTAAAAATATTTTATAACTCTTACTCATGTTTTTTAATGGGCTGAAATAAAATTTTTTTATTTCATTTATTGAGATGAAATATCTCAGAAAAGAAAAAAATCCCGAAATTAATATTTTTCACAATAAAGAATATTTCAGTTGTAATAGTGATAAAAATAATTATAAACCAGGTAATTTTTTTTATAATCCATGAAATAAAATATATACCATAATTATTCTTTCTTTAGATAAAAAAAATAATCACATTTTTCTCCACTAAAAAAAAATTTTTTTGTGTATTTTTTAGAAATTAATTTTTT